>VYXF01003274.1:1419798-1438764 GCA_013397295.1 Polioptila caerulea
GGTGTGGACCCCCACCACATTGACCTGTGGCTGTGGCCGAGCCTGAGGTTCTGGCTGGAGGCCAGCTCGGCCATCAGGGTAGTCGGGGCTGCTGTATGCCAAGCCTGGGACCCCTCCTTGGACCATTGCAAAGGAGGATGGAGACGAGTTTTGGTAGCTGCTGTGAGCAGAGGGCATCTGTGAGCCAACAGGTGACCGGTACAAGGGCTCAGCTGAGGCATGGGGAGGCGTAACCGTGCCGTGGGGGCTGCCTTCTGATGGGTAGCTGCGGAGGGAGGCCCTGAGGAGAGACAAAGAAAGGGAGAATTCAGCTCTACCACTCATTCCTGCTGCTGACTGGTACAGGCACCCTCTTGCATGTGGTACACAAGCAAACTGAGGCACAGAGCCAATCAGGTACTTGACTGATCAGAAGCAAACGTGGGATGGGTCCAGCCAGCTTCATGGAAGCAACTAGAGGCAGCTTTAGCTCCACCATGAATCCCAGTTCCATCTCAAAAATATGACTTTCTGGGGAACAGAGCCTTTTTCCAGCTCTGCTCCCAGCAAACACCTGATTTATTCTGCCGTGCCAGCCTGTGTGGTTGCAGAACAGCTTGTGGGCAGGATGGACAGGGGACAAGGACAATGGCTCCATCTCACCCCAGAGGACTAACATTCAGCCTAACCCAGGGCCAGGGGTTAGCACAATCCATCCCTCCTCCCACTCCAGGGGCCAGGTTCCCAGTGAGAGGTTTCTGAGGCCCACTAACCACCAAACGACCAGCAGTGACCCAGATTTGTGTTCTCAGGGCACTGAAGTGTACAGTTGGCCGGGATACCCAAACCCTGCATGAAGAAATGTGGGTCTTTGCAAATGCAGTTTCAATGTGGGAACAAGCACCATCCCTGGAGATGTTCAAGAAATAACTGGACATGGCACTTAGTCCTCTGGTTCAGTTGGCTTGGTGGTGTTCAGTCAAAGGTGGGACTCGGTGATTTTGGATGTCTTTTCCAACCTTGATGATTCTGTGACTCTGTGACTGTGATTCTAAGCCTGTGCACCAGGCAGAGTTCAGCCCCAGCCCCATCAGTCCCTGGGACCTGCACGCACTGCCTTACCCATCTATGCTGTGAATAGGGCTGCTGGTGGAGACAGGGCTGGGGGCGATGAAGGAGTTGGAGAAAGTGCCATTCCTGGTGGGCACCTCTGGACCTCCAGGCTGGGCAATGGGCTGGGCAGCAGGCTGGGCAGTAGGCTGGGCAGCAGGCTGGGCAGCAGGCTGGGCAGCAGGCAGTGTCCCTCCTCTGCCCGTTGTGGCCGTGCGGGCCACTGACTCAACGTAGCTCCTGGGCTCTGCAGCAAAAGAGAAGTGGAAACAGATGAGCCTACAGCTTGCATGGGAAGGGGGCCACACCCTTCCCAGGATCCACATTTCACACCAGTGAAGGTGCCTGAGCTGACCTCTTCCAGCTGAACATTTCCCCCTATCTCTTCCACCAGGGGTTGTGCGAAAACATGTCTACCTCATTCAAGACCTTGAAGTTGCTTCAAGAATGCTGAACACTTCAGCCAGGACACAGGGAGGGGGGTCACCCCTTTCCCTGAGGGGAGTGGAACATGGGACCATAATCCCTTTGCCTGCCACAGCCCCTTTACCCTGCTCTGAGTCAGCGTCCCTCCCACCCAGGATGCCACAGAGAACACGTCTTGCTCCCCGTTGATCCACAACCCCTAAAAATAGAGCTGGTGACTCTGCCCAGCCTGCGCTGACTCACATGGGACTGATGACAATGCCCTGTGGTCCCTGCCCTCTGCAGCCCACCTCTGCCAGCCACCTCCAGCAGCAGACCAGAGGGCAACTCCAGCTATTTCCACGGCAGCATCCAACACTTTCACTCCCAGCCCAGCTTGAAACCGGAGCCCATGAGCACAACCAAGAAAAGCAATTTTCCTTTAGAGCTGCCAAGCTGTCCCGTGCCAGAAGCAGCAGGCTGGGCTGGCCATTACTAGCCATGGCAGACACCAGACCCAGTCCTCTCTCATACCTTGCCCCCTACCTCCTGTTCTACCCAGGCTGGTCCTCATCCCTATGACAGCCTCCAGAGCCCCCACCAAAAGCTGCTCCAGAGGAAGGGGCTGCAGCTTCAGTCCCACTCCCCCAAGCCCCGCAGCTGTGTCACACCTCAGCCTGCCCTATGCAAGATCCACTGGCATCAAATCCTATGGGCTGGGCAGCCTTGCTGGTCCCTGGCTCCAGGCTGGCCATGCCCAAAGCAGCTCTGCAGTAGTAATTAGCACGACAAATATTATTACTGTTATTATTAGTCATAAGAACTGGGCTCTGGCTCAGCCTGCTGGCAAGCCGGCCTGCTTACAGTCAGCAACACCAATGCACAGCTCCACATTCAGAACTGGAGCAGAGACATGCAAGGAAAAAGGCTGTCATAGGTCCCACTCCTTCCCCCGCAGCATCTCTGTGCCCCATCTGTCTGTGAAGAGGGGAGGAGAAGTCCCTCCCTTGGGCTGCTGTCCCTGGCCAACAACCCCAGGAAAGATCTGAGTCAAAACCAGATGATGGATCTCTACACAGGCTGGGTACCAGCATCTAAGGCAGGACATCCTGAGTGACAGGGATGAGGCACTACCAAAGGCAGCTGCAAGAAATTCATCGCAGCTTAGGTAATTAAATTAATTTCACAGCTACTCACTTTTCCCCTTCCCAGCTCCCCAGCCCAGACTAAAATTAGCCAGACAGTACATATGAGTCAGTCTGCAAGAGGTTAAGACCATGGAACTGTGAAAATGCCAGCCCCTCCTAAAATGGAAGGAGCAGGGGGCTTGGGGGCTGTGCCACAGTGAGGTGTGTGGCCATGGGCACAGGTTTCAGTACACGGATTCAATACAGGACAGGAGAAAAGAAAAGTTAGGAAGTTTAAGGCAGCATTTTTTTTAGGTTGAAAAATTTGATCTTGCCGCCTTGTGTTTTCTTGGAAGGGACTCTGGAGATGGGAAAATGGGTGGGAAAACAGAGAAGCTCTGAGTCACCAAGGAGATGGGCATTTGTTTGGGAATCCCAAATCCGAGCAGGGCTGCACTCTGGCCAGAAATCCCCAGCGCTGCATCTGTGTCAGGCTGTTTTAAAGCCTCCTCAGAGCTGACAGCCACATACTGAGCTCCCACACTGCTAAAGCATTTTCCAACCCCATACACAGGGCAGCCATTCCAGCTGGGATCTGCTAGGCAGAGCACCAAGGGGCAGGGACACTCCTGGAATGTGTGGCTAAGTGCAGAGTGTCCTAAGCCAGCAGTAAGCCAAAACACCAGTCCCTTCTCAGAACAGCAGATTCAATGCCCAAAAATATCATTTTAGAGAGGATGAAGCAGGGCAAGAGGTCCATGGTGGCCACCCAGCCTGGGCAATGCAGGGTCACTGGACATCCTTGCTTGGGGGTCAATCATCATGCAAGGGAACAGAGATGCAGGACAGCTTGAGCTCCTGAGGGTTTAGTGGGAATGATAGGAGAGGCAATGTTTGAGTCTTTGAAGGCTTAAAGCTGCACAGAAATGGTAAAGCTTGGGGGAACTGATGGGGGAAAAGCCTGGTTTTATCCCAGTTTTGCTTGCTTTAATGTATCTAAAAAGCCATCATTGAAAAATCGGTTCTGAAAGTAGAACTTTTTTGCAAGCAAACACTTTCTCCAGTATTACACAGCCTTCAGGTTTTGGTTGTGTGCATTTTGAGAAACTTCCAAGAGAAATGCTGACGGCTGCTAGGGCTAGAGGAAGCACCGCACCCACCAAGAAGAGACACCCTTTCCCCAAAACCCATCTTGAACATAGAGTTCCTCATTGCAGCTCCAAGGACCCAAAAATTCATTAAAGGAGGAAGCAAAACCACCCAACAACCATTACATACCAGGCAGCACTCAAAGGAATCACAGCCACTCCCAAAGCCTCTGTCCCCACACGAGACGTGACATCCCAGAGCCCTCAGTGCCTGCGCCGTCAGCACAGCCACTCTTGAACTGATGTCCCAGCTCAGCCCCATCCTTGGCATCCCCAAAGTGGTGCAACCCAGAGACAGGAGAGGTGGGGGGAATTTGGGCAGTTGCCTGGCGGGCGGAAGATGTGCACCAGCTGCTGGTGCTGCACCGCTGCCCAGCCAGCTCAGCCGGCAACACACTGGTGGCCTCTGCGCCTGCTGACCTTTTGTGCTGCACTTTGGTTTATTTTCACTCTGAATGGCAATAGCAAAGCCAAAAGGGGAGGGAAGGAGACTAAATCTGGAGCTGTTGCTCCTAGATCCCCGCCAGGCTCATCCAAAGCTGGCTGCAGTGTGCCAGCATCCCCAGCGTGCCACCAGTAAGGATGCCACTCACTGACAAAGAGCTCTCAGTCCTCACGGATGACTGCCACACAATGTGACAGACCTTCAGGTCCAACTTGGACACTGAGAAATCCTACCACAACACAAGGCATGATGTGTCCCTCCTCTAAAGGGAACAGGATAGGCAAGACTCCTACATCCCTGAGGGATGCAAGCACAAGGGAAAGCTGCTGGAACAGACACCTGGGCCTGCTCTGAGTGACAGTCCCAACAGCGAGGTTGCGTGAGGAAGAGAGATACAGAGAAAGAAAAGCCTTTCTTACCTTCTTCAGAGTCACCGCCCGCTTCCCCTTCTAGCTCTGAGAGATGGAGGGGCAGGGGAGTGATGGGAGTGGGAAGAGGAGGAAGGAAGGTGCAAGATAGAAAAAGAAATCAGAAGTTAAGCAGCTCTGCCTCGCTCAGGCAGAGGCACATAGAGCACAGAGGAGAGCCCCATACCTCCCAACACTGTGCTCCAAACTGAAACCCGGCCTCAGACACCCCCACATCAATCCCATCAACATCCCAGAAATGAAGTCCAAAACCCAGGAGGCTGGCTTCAGATGGGAAAAAGTGAACAGTGCAGCAGAGAGTGACCAAAGGGCTGCTCCAAGAAGCCCAGCAAGCCCCAGAAAGGCATCAGCTCACCCTTGAGGGCAGAAGGAGAAGTCTTGCAGTGCAAGCTCAATCAACCTGTGGCCCCCAGGCTCAGATGGGTTTGAGAAAGTTACACTCAGCCCTGAGCTGGCTCAGGAAGGGGCCCTGTGTGCTGGGGAGCAGTAAGGTCTGGCTTGGCAGACTCCTCCAGGACACGTCCCCAGGTCAGCAGGGCCTTTGCACTCAGAGACTGCTGTCCAGGATGGAAAGAGCTCTGGATATTGTTCTGGCTGACAGGCTCAGCTCCCAGAGAGCAAACTGTCTGCAGCTGTCCTAGGGAGGGGAAGGAATGTAGGGGGTGGGAGAGGGAAGAATATGGGGCTGAGCAGGAAACAGGGCCACAGGGTTATCTAGCCTTCCCCACCGAAGACCCTACTGTGCTGAGCCCCCCAGGGCAGCACCACCATCCCCCACGCTTACACAGCCCCAGAGTCCCCACAAAAGGCAACAAGGACCCCCACGACCACCTGGCCCCAAAAGGGAGGTGGAATTGCCTTCTCCAAACTAGGGACCCTTCTGGTGTATCCTCACAGATGCCCCCACAGAACAATCCCCACAGAACCGCCTGCAGCCCCCGTGTCCGCACTCACCTCCCACTGGATGCAGCAGGATCTCAGCCGGGTTGTGGGGCTTCAGCCCCAGCGCTGAGAGCGGGGTCTTGGCCAGGCCAGGGGGAGAACGCACTGTCGGCACAGTGGACACCAGGATGTTAGTGGAGGGTGGGAGGTGACGCTTCAGAAGGGCTGGAGCTGCCCATGGGTTCAGAGCCCCCGCAGCCCATCCCACCCACTGGCTGCAAGGGAGGGCTGCTGAGAACACGAGATGCCCTCGTATGAAGCAGCACCCTGCAGAAGGATACTGATCCCCCTCTTCATTTGGGAGAGGACACCGGGCAGGAGGTGACTGGGAACAAGCACCCTGCCCCACTGCAAAGCTGGCAGGATGGAGAAAGGGGACAATTCCCATCAGGACAGGCCCAGACCCCATCTCCCAGCACCATTCCCATAAAGTCCCACCATAAAGGCATGAAGCCCCTTTCTTTTTCCTTATGTGAGCAGCCATGCCAACCCAGCTCTCCCACACCTGAACTCCTTTCTGCCAAACCCCCCATCAGGCCAAGATGTAATCCAGCTGCCCCGGAGCAGCTCATCACCCCCACAAAAGGGACAGAAGGACTGCCAAAAAACCCCTGCCCTCCAGACCAGCTCAATGGGTGGGTGAGGATGTTCACGCAGAGGGGTGGCAATGTACATGTGAGTTCTGCACCCCTGTGCCCAGACACACACACCAGGAGGAGCTGCATATGTGTGAATGGCTATGGTATGGATGGTGGGGGGGTTTCACAGGGCAGGGCAGACCGCCCCAAGCAGATTGCACCTCCTCTCCCTTCCTACCCACTGGGTTTGCCCCATCTCCCTCATGCTGTATTTTCCCATATCAGATGAAATCTCAGGGCATCATCTTCAGCAAGAGAGACCAAAATGCACAAGCCTCCAGCAATGTCTGAATGTCTCTGACTGTTGGCACAGGCACAGAGCCTGTGGCAAGGCTGGGAAGCAGTGGGTAGTGGAAGGTCCAGAGGCAAGCCAGACCCTTGCCCTGAGGCCAAGTCCACCCAGCAGCCTGGGGCTGGAGCAGCCAAGCAGCCAAGTCCCTGGGAAACTAAGACAGCAGCACCTTCCCCAGTGGGCGTCTGATTTCCTCAAATCCAGCTGACCCCAAGCCACAATGTCAGCTCATACCTCAGTTGGCTGATGAGCAGCAGGGTCTTCACAGGGCCAGGAATTCTCCAGGGACCACCATCCCCCAACAGAGGGGAATTGCTCCTGTATTCCCCAGAGCCACTTTGGCAAAGCCTGAAAGCTGCAACTTCAAGCTTCCCAGGCTTCCCTGGCTGGTGCTGGATAAGCAGCACTGTCTCAGGGCCACGACCCCAGCCAGGCTGTTCCCGTCACCTCTGCAAGTGACTCATCCCCCAAAGCCACTGACCCACTGCCAAAGGAGCTGCTGCTGCCTCAGGGCCGAGCTCTCAGTCCCCAGGAACAACAGGGCAATTTCCAAGCTGCCAAGCACCCCGGCGATGCTCCCACGCTTGTCTCCTCATCCCAAGAGACAGGGCTCAAACATCAGAGGATTGCAGAGAAGGAAGAGCAACAGTATAGAAGAAAACATCCCCAAGCCCCGTAGGCTGCACTGTGGGGGGCAGGTGGCTTCACTGCAACCAGGACATGGCATCAGAGGGGGCAGCGCTCAGCCCAAGCATCCCCAACCCTAGAGCATCCCTCAGCCTACAGCCTACAGAAGTGTTTTAGAGGGACGGGATGGGGGGGCTGCCATCTTTTTAATGGGTTTCCCAGTTGACTGGCTGCTCCACTGCACTGCTCCGGCCCGAGTCGTGCTGTGCTGACATGTGGCTGCTCCTCAGGGCTCGTTGCTCAAGCTGGTCACACAAACCCAGTCCACACAAACCCACCACGACTGAGACAGGGTAAGTCAGAACAGAGATGCTGCGCTGGAGGAGCAGAGACAAGCTGCATGCAAAGAGCATGCATCCCAGCCTTTTCCCCCTCCTGCCTTTGAAACTGCGAGCAAGAAGTGACATGGTGTGTGAGTCTGCCCTCCTGATCTTCAGTCCCTCCTGCCTCCCTCCCACTCGCCTGCCATCGCAGTTTCACTCCTCTTCATGCCATGCCAGTAGGAAAAATGGGGAGATGCAGGACTGCGATGGGCTGAAAGCATGCATCTCTCCTCATCCCACCTTAGGATCCCATCAAAAAAACACCCCAGTGAGTGGAGAGTGGGAAAAAAGCCAAGATAAGGGTGCATGGGATGCTGAAGTTAAGTGGGATGCCGGCAGCAGCATGGAGTGGCAGGATGTGGAGGAGAAAGGAGAATGGAGAGGAGAAGTGGTTAACATGGCAGTGGGTGTCTGGAACCTGGAGCTGCCTGACCCTTGGCAAATTTCTGGCTTGCCCGGAGCCACCCACCAAGCCCCTCTGCCTCCCGGAGCCATGGCACTTACAAGTGTTGGAGTAAGGGGTTTGTGGTGACACAGGGAAAGCTGGGGTGGGGGGAGAAATCTCACCGCCGCTGGAGGGTGGGCTGGTGGGGGAGGCACCCTCCATCTCCTCGAAGGCTTCCTTGTAGCTGTGGAGGTGAGGCTGGGGAGAGCAGGAGAAAGGGTCAGTCCCATCCCTATGATGGGTACAAACCTCTAGGACACCCCAAGGAGAGGGCAGAGAGGGTAAAGGGAAGGGTTTCCCCTCCTCCCTACTAACTACCACCACCACCACAAAAACCATCACTGACCCCCAAGTCTATGGGTGCTATGAACGCTGACCAAGTCATCCCCCTCCCTGGAGGCACAACTCCCCAGTCAGCCATCCCCCAACACCAGCACTCCTCTGCTCCAGCACACCTCTTTGGGCCTCCCTCCAGGGTTGGCTGCGATGGTGCTGACCACCTCAGGTGAGAGGACGGTGGGGCTGCGGGGCGAGCTGGGCTCTGGTGAGCTCTTCTCATAGTGGCTGTCGCTGGGGATCCGCTTGCGGGCAGGGACAGCGCTCTCCTCCAGAGGCTTCTCCCGGGACTGCACCCCTGCAGGGCAAGCACAGAGGGGCAGAGGAGTGAGGAGCTGCCAGCTGAGATGGGGACCAGCAGGAGATACTCCAGGCCTGATCTGAGACGTCTCAGCTTCAGCACTCACCTGCATCAAACCCCCAGACCAGCATGGGTAGCTGGAACAGATATACACTACAGCAGTGACCCCAGACCAGGTGATAAAGCAAGGCAGGGTTATGGCTAGTAGCTGAATTGCTGCACTAGCCCTCCCAAGCATCATTAGATTTTCAGGGACAAAAACCTCCAGCAGTGGGTGCAAGGGACAAGAGCAACCTGAGATTAGTCCAGACAGCCCAGCCCTGCAGAGCAGGGAAGCAACAGGGCCTCCCGACAGCATCACAGTGGGCAAGGAGCAAATCACTCAGCACAAGGACAGCTGTATTCAGCCTGCATCCCTACTCCCACAGCCAGATGTGGCTTCAACCACAGCAGTGGAAAAAGCCTGGTTTTGTGAATCCCTGAGGCAGAGGGAGCACTGGATTGAGAAGAAACAACCCAACAGATGAATGGTGCAGGGAACGCTAAAAAACTGCTGCTCTGTCCCCAGTGCAAAGCCTCTCTAAATGGAGAGATCAGCATCTCCCCCCCCAAAACATCCTTCCCAGGTCCCAGCAGTATGAGCCACCAATGTCCACAGCCTGAGGGGAAGAACAGATCGACCAAGTCATCACAGGAGAATGGGTTTCTTGGGCTGTGGAGATCCCCATTGGCTGGGATAAAGCCCAGGGACACAGACAAAGTTGGCACAGGGCAGGGCAGCTCAACTCTCCCAGCACCTGACAGTGTCCAAACACACTTTCTATCCCACCTCGCCAGGTTAAGAGGTTAATCTGGGCTCATGGATGATGGTGCCAGGTTCAGTGCACAGCAACCTCACAGAGTATAATGGGCACAGCTCAGAGCCCCATGGGACTCACACTCCTACCCACTAGCAGAGGTGACAACACTGTCCCCTCTACTTTTCCCACAGAATCGTTGAGCACTCATGCTCCCCTCGGTCAGCACATTAGGGAAGAAAAAAAGAGAAAAAGGAGGGGAGGAAAAAAAAAAAGGAGAAAGGCCAGTATCACGCTCCAGGAAATGCACTTTTCAAACACCAACTCCTTTCCCACGGGCTGGCGGAGGAAAACCAGCCATCAGCTGCTTCCCCTCACTCCCCGGGACTCCGTGTGGGACCCACGCCTCGCGCCCGCTGACCTCCCCTCTTCACTGCTGGGCACACACACCAGAGCTTCCCCGGCCCGGGGAAAGGGCTGGGAGGGCAGGAGGGAAGGAGGCAGCCTGGGCACATTTCTAAATAATCAGCCCAGTGAATGGCAACAACAATAAAATCGCGGCTCAGGGGGAGAGGCGGCCAGGCTGCGAGGCGGGGGACTCGAGCCAACGGGGCTGGCTCCAGCCGCGGAGGCGGCCTGGAAAATTCCACTAAGAGCAGCTTTGAAACACAACTCCCGATCCCTTCTGCAGGTGCTCACCGGCACGGGGGATGGCCATTAAAAAGACTCGTGAAGAGAACGGGGCAACATTGAGGGTCCTTGGGAAGCTGCCTTGCAGGTATGGGCAGCGTTGCATAGGGCCACTCCATATATTTTGTCCCACTCTTCACTTTAGGGGATTGAAGCCCGCAGTTGTGACCACAGGGAAAAACAAGACATTGGGAAAAAAAAAAGCAAACTCTTTTATTTTCTTTTTTTCCTTCCACTTTATGCACTATGGGTTCTCTTGAATACTGCAGGAGCATCATCAGGAGCATCCCTTGGCCCAATCCAAAGTGAGCTGCAGGGCCCGAACACTTTACAGAGGCAAGGACTGGCTTCTCGAGTTGTGCACGCCTGCCTTGCTTTGCATTTTCCATTTGGGAAGCACTAAACGTGGCAGATGGATGGAGCCTGGCTATCAGTGTGCATCACGCATCTGCAGCACGGGGACCCCCTGCTCCAGCAAGGGCTTCACGTCACCTAACCACAGGGGGCTGGATCTGGCCCACTGGGACACCCAGGAGCTCAGCAAGCTCTGACTGCTCCACTCCCCAGACATGGAAAGCGGCCGGGGCCACAGGGAGGGGAGGGAGGAGGAGGGAAAAAAAGGGACTCATTGTTCAGGAGCTGAGAGTGGGAAACTTCACAGGCCGCCCGGAGCAAAGCCTGGAGGAAACCCAGGCTCTGAGCATGGCTCCCCCGACCCCCTGGGTGATTTATGGGATGGAAACTATGCTTGAAAAACAAACTCTCCTTTCCCCAGCTTGCTTTGCCCCCTCAGCAGACATACAGCCTCCCTTAGCCATGGTACTGTCACTGGACTCTCAAGGACACCATGGCCGGCTGCAGGATGGCAGATTCCTGTTCACAAAGGGGAAGCAGCAGCCTGTACCCCACTCCTCACTCTCTCACCCAACACCTGTGGCACTGTCACTCCTCCCTCCTGCAGCTCATTTAAGTGTTTAACCTAGTACCAACCCACTGCCCTCAGACTCAGCACAGCTCTAGGGCTGGGGAAGGGCAGGGAGCACAACAGCTGGGGAAGGAGGAAACAGGAGAGATGGCAAACCCAGGTAATTTTGCAGCTAGAGGGCCAGGTTTTAGGCCAAGTCAGGAGACGACTGCTTTTAGTCCATGAGATGCTGAAACTACTGCCAGGCAAGAGCATGGTGATATCCCCAGAGTGGACAGGAGAGAACAAAGAAGCATCTCAAGGTCCTCGAGATGTACACTTAGCAGTTAACACCAGACAGAGACACACAACACCCCGGGAAGAGAGATGCAAACTCCCTCCTTGCCTGCATGAGGAGACATTGTCCTGTGCTGCTGCTCACCAGACCCCAACTCACCCATCCTGGCACAGACCACTCCCCACATCCCATCTGACTACCCCAAGTGGGTACAATAAAATACCTTACTCAGTGCTGAGAACTGGGAGCGTTCAAACCTCTTTGGTCCTCCTGGGGAGAAACTTGAGGTACCAGTGGGAGAGAAAAGTCACACAGAAAGAGGGTGACGCCCCAGGCCCCCTCTATCTCCCACCATCTCTTTGCCCTGGGACAAGTGGATGCACAACAAGCCCTGAGCAGGTCACCAGCACACATCACCCAGGGCAGACTCACCTTCATGGAGCAAGTCACGCTGCATAAAATCCAGCCTCAGCAGCCCACACCCCTCAGCTGCAGACCAAGACATGAGGCTCCCTAAACTGACATAGGGGAGACCCTCCTGGGCTGAAAGCTGGCTAAATCTGGGTTCTGTGGAGCTGCACCCCAGCCCTTGCTTCCCAAGGGGGTGAGCCATGGTCAGGGCAAAGCTTGGAGGGGATGCAGCAAGGGTCCAGAACTGGCCAAGCAATGAAAACCAAGCGTGGGCAGGGGAGTCTGTAATCAGGGAGAGGGGCTCCCCCATCACTGGAGTGGCTCAGTGGGAGCCCTGACCATCACTCTGCTGAGAAATGGGATCAATCCTGCACGGAGATGGTCTCCTGAGCCTCCCTCCATGCCACATCCATGCAACACACAGATCACTCAGCATGCACAGAGGAGGAAGGAAGGATGAGAGGGAAGGAGGGATGAAGGGGAAGGAGAGAGAAAAGATGGGAAAAGGAAGGGAGGATGAGAGGGAAGAATGCAAGAGAGGGAAGGAGAAGGATGGATGGGGAAGGCTGGAGAACAAGGAAGGAGGGGAAAGGAAGGAGGTGAAATGAACGAACCGGAGAAGGACCGTTGCTGGTTCAGAGGAGGACGGGGGACTTTGGTGCTCTTGTTGAGTTCCCTGAGCTTGGCGTTGTACTCTGCCAGCATACCAGGACAGGGAGTGCAAGGAGGGTGGGAGGTCACAGAGGACAGACACAGTCCCCCACAGAGAGAGGAAGGGACAGACAGGACAAATGTCACGAGATACAAGGTGGGGGGAGAGAGAGAGAAAAGAAGAGAAAATATTAGCTGGGGACCAACAGATGAATCTGGTCATTTAGGGTCTGAAGGAGCTCGGTTTCTGCTTGGAGCTGCTTTTTCATCAGCCAACTTGCCTGGCTCCAGGCACCACATAAACCCATACAGGAAATCAGAGGTGGCTCCTAGTCATATACGGACTTGTGCAACACCACAATTGCCCCATCACCCTCCCCTCAGGGACAGCACTATGCAGGCCCCCTTCATCACAGAATGCTCAGAACTGGGACAGAAGGGGTGACCCCAGATGCCTTGCTAGGAAATGAGAGGGACTTAAATGGATGAGAGGACCACCTCCCCTCTGTGGGGAGATGCTGGGCATGCCAGCGATGCCCTGTGCCATCCCTTCCCCTCCATCATCAGCGGGAAGAAGGAACGGGAACGTTCCCCCAGCAAGAACAGAGGAGGTGTGAGATGCTCCTCATCTCTGTGCCAGGACATGCAGGCAATTTATAGCAGCAGGGAATGTAAACAAACATGTCCATGCCCCACTGTCCTCGCTGACCATCCCCTCCCAACGCTGGCTTCAGGACACCTTGTTCCTACCAGAGGTCAGGCCACCCGCCTGCACTGTCCCCACCTCAGCATAGAAGGCCCAGCTCCAGTCCCCCAGATGCCTCACTCCTCCTGGGGAAACCCAGTGGTGTCATCTCCTACAAGGGGATAACAGTCACCCCAGCCCAGTCCTGAGGACCTGACTCAAGGACTGGTAGGATGGATTTTTCTGGCAGACACACTCATAAATCCTTTTCCCACACACTGCAAATACCCTTCCTCCTCTCCTTAGAACTGTCCACTTTTCCAGGCCATTTTAATACTTCACGTAGGGCGGCAGGGGAGGGCAGGCATGTGCTGCTTATGATATTAAATCCAGACATACAGCGCAGCTTGGG
This sequence comes from Polioptila caerulea, assembly GCA_013397295.1. Classification (NCBI taxonomy): domain Eukaryota; kingdom Metazoa; phylum Chordata; class Aves; order Passeriformes; family Certhiidae; genus Polioptila; species Polioptila caerulea. The sequence goes on from VYXF01003274.1 coordinate 1,433,253, forward strand.
CATCCATGTGTCCTTAGGTTTGTTTAAATTCTTTGCAAAAGCCCCATGACCTTTTGTGAATCTGACCTGGATCACAGAGGTCAGGTTGAGACGGATGCAAACTTCCTCCAACAACTCTATGACCCTCTTAGTCCCATTCCTGCCACTGGCACCCCTCCTGCCCCCCACCCTGTGACTCAGTCCCCACTCCTGGGAGGTTGATGCTGTTGGATTTTTCCAGCCAAGCCTTTTCCCCCTCCCTCTAATGCCGAGCGAGTTTCTGAACTGAGCACAGAGTTGGAAGGGATGGAGCTGCCAAGCCCCAGCATCACGAGCTGGCCCACAGCCCCAAACCGTTCCCAAATGTCACTCCACAATTAAACAACTGCAGCCTAAGCAGTGGGGAAGGAGGGCACCAAGCTGCCACAGTGCCATGCCACCTTCTTTCCAGGCAGCTGGGACATTCTCATTTTCCCAAATCTCCTAAGCTGGAGCTGCAGGAGGGCAGGGGATTGGTGGATGCAGCTTCCCCTCCACACCACAGAGCTAATGCCTTCATCCAGCCGCAGCCCCAACACTCGGCTGTGCACCCAGCCAAGCACCAAACCCCTCTGGCAGGGCTGGGAAATGTCTTCCCAGACCCTGACCACTGCACCACAGCTAGGTCCAGATTCATCCACCCTGGGCCAAGCTGGGCAGAATTACAGCTGACAGACAACAGCCAAGTCCCCACTCCAGCAGCATCTCAGCTGCCCAGGGTCCGAGCACTGAACCCAGCAATCCAGGGGGGAAAGCAGAGACTGAAATCAGGGATGAGCACAGCTACATCAAACACAAGGCAAGTTCTCTGCTGGGACCCCACACCAGGTCACATTCCAGACAGGGAGAACACCAAGTCCCAGTGGGTTCCAGGCAAGACAACCTCAGCCAGAGATGAAAACATTTTCCCAAATTCTCCATATTCTCCCCAAAAGAAAGATATTTCCCTGAGATCCAGCAACTGGCCCTGCCACCAGGGACAGACTAGCCTTGTTACCTTAACAGGATGGGGGGGATCTGACACCCTCAGCCACCCCTTCCCATCTCGGGGCAACCATGCTGCAGACAGCGAGCTGCAAAGGAAGATCTCAGCAAAAAAGAGCAGCACAGGCTGCTCCCCTGCCCTGCATGTCTCCATGGCAGGTGGCTCAGTCCCAAGCCCAGATCCAACACGGACAAGGAGTCTCCGCACCACTTATCCCCAGCACTACCATGCATGCCACCCCTGGGTGCTCCAGCACCTTGGGACATGCGTTCCTCCCCATCCCCCCAAGGAATCAAAGGATCCTACCTGCCACCCTGTGGGCCACCAGGCCCTCCAGATTCAAGGGCTCTTCTGCCGACCTCGACAGGTCTTCATAGCTCTCCGGTCCCTTCAGGGGCATCTGGTTTTGTGCTGGGACGGTGGGGGAAGGTGGGGAGGAGGTGAGTTGCTGCTGAGACCCCACAGGGCTGTAGCACGAGGTGCCGAGTGGGACAGTGCCCATCTGTGCTCCGGTCGGGGCATGGCTGTAGCTCCTGGGCTCTGGCAGCGGTGCCAGCTGGTAGCTGTAGGGTGAATAGGTTTCCCGATAATCACGCACCCCATAGTCCAGCTCTCCGGGAGAATAGGCCTTGCCCGCAGGCTCAGAGACCACAGGGCCCACGGATGTGCCAAAGGACCTCGGCTGGGTCACCTGTGGAGTTGGCCGGGCGTAGAGACCAGCAAGGGGCTGGGTGGAAATGGAGGAGGGCAGGGGTCCGGCTGGCTTGTCCTGACGGGAGGTGGCAGGCACACTCTGCGACTTGTGCACTGCAGGTGCGAGGTCCAGCATAAGGACATCCAGTGCTTCGATGGACTGCTCAATCTCCCGGCGAGAGGGTGCCCGGGGGAATTCAGGCATGCTGTGGCTGTGTGGGGGCACCGTCTGCAGCGGGCTGGGCTGGGGGCTGCAGCTAGAGATGCTGGGGCTGTGGCTCTCCATGCCTCCCTCCTGCAGCCGGGAAGGTGGCCGGCTTCCTCCTTGCTGTTGCCAGGAATTCAAGCCCCTCTGCACAGCCTCCCGGCTGCTGGTACTGCGAGCCGGGGCCTGGGGCAGCGCTGGGTTCACGTCGTACTTGGCAGTGTCCACTGCCGGGAAGGACCGGGAGCGATAGGTTCCAGGGTGGTCATAGGCATACAGGCAGGGCTGGGAACTGGGCAGTGGCTGAGGCTGGAGCCAGCCCGGGCTGTGGGAGCCCGGCAGGCGCTGTGGGTAGCCAGCCAGGTGCTCCTGAGTGGATGCCGAGGGCCGCAGGGAAGGCAGTGTGTCACGGAGGTGGTGGCCCATCAGGGTATTCTGGTTGTTGTAGGGGTAGCCACCATTGGCGAGTGGCTCGCCATCGTACAGCCCCTCCTTCAGCAGCTTTTCAGCCCCATTGCAGCTCGAGGGGCCATTGGGCAGGGAGGACAGGCTGCCCACCCGGGGTGCCTCCTGGTAGCCGGTCTCACTGGCAGTGGTGGTGCCATCCAAGGAGGAGAGCGTGCCCAGGCTGCCTACGCTGTGCCCATCTTGGTTGGGCAGCTCATCATCCAAGATATCCGTCTCCCGCTCGGCCACCAGTGCCGCAGCGTTCCCATTGACGTGCACCTGAGCCGGCACCACGTGGCGGCCCGGCATGGTGGGCAGGCGTGCCGGCACAGGGCCGGGCACGTGGTTATGCATGGGCGGCGCACTCTCCAAGCCAAAGCCAACAAGGAGACGATCCAGCTCCTGCTTCTCCTCAGGGCTCAGCACCGCCTGGCCACTGGGTGCCCCGGTCACCCCTGGCTCATCGGTCCGGTCAGTCTTGGTGGAGGCGGTGGAGTTGCCCGAGTCACTGCTCACTGAGAGTGTGTGCTCGACGTGGTTGGGTGCTGCCGAGAGCGGGAGTCGGGCAGCGCTGACGGCACCGGTGCTGCCGTGGAGGGAGTCTTTCTTCTTCACTTTAGCGTAGAGGCTCCCATCCAGGGGCCCTTGCGTGTGCCCAACCTCTGCAAGGGGAGAAACGAACACGAGACCCCAGATCAATTGCTGGCTCTCTGCACGGAGCTAATGGGTCCCATTAGCCGGTGATTTCGATTTCTTCCGTGTGCCAGAACACTTAATGACCAGCATCGATGTCTCCTCGGCACCCTCCACACTCCCACCGGCGCCACCAGGCAGAGACATTGGAGCCAGGTCCTCCCCAACCCCATGCCCCCACAGCCCCCCAGTTCGCAGGCAAACACTGCCTGCTCCACTGGGATCCACCAAATATCCCATTCACTACTTCCAGGCATTATTGGTGGCAATTCTCCTCCACGGTTGGCAAGGGCTGGGGCTACCCACACAGCCAGCGATCGCTGCTCCGCCGGGCTCATCCAGCCCCAAAGGGCCATGTGGCACCAGGGACGCAAACAAGGAGGGTGGAGGAGATGCACCACAGGCCGCAGGAGGATGGGTGGAGGCAACCAGTATGTGGCCTCGTAGCTCTTTGTGTCTCCAGCTGTACTCAGCCCACGGGTGAAGGACAGATGAACCACAGACCCACCTTCCCTCTCCCTGCCCACTCTCCTCCCAGATGATACATGGATCCAGACAGACAGACATCCTTGACTTTTTCTTCCCTGGCTACAGGGAAGCTCCCACTCTTTCTGTTCTTCCCCTTCCCTCTCTCAGGCCAGGTCAACCTGCCCCAGAGCTTCTGCACCAACAGTGCCACTGCCCAACCCTGAATATGCAGTATCTCCTCCCTGGGAAGGTCCTGGCACCATGATTCAAGTCCAATGTGGGCAGCTGGCTCTGCTCTAGAGTCTCAAAAGGCTGGGGGGCAGCCAGGGCATGGCAGCATCACCACCAGTAATCCTGCACTCCAGTTCTGAGCCCCCCAGCTTCCATCACATCCATCAGCACCAACACCACAACCAGCAGCACCCTTTAAACCTTCTCAAGTGGGGCAAACAGATTTTGGGGATACAGAGGGACCTCAGCCACTGACAGCAATGGCAATAGTTCCCAAGCTGCATCCCTCCCTGCCAGAGCAGCACAGCACAGACCAGGCTGCAGACTCTTGTTTTTCCAGCTCCCTGACGAGGTTTCCTGGAAGGTCCCGCGAGCAGTGTTAAACACTTTCTTTTGGAGGAAAAAATGACTCTTCCCTGGAGGGGGGCCAGGCGGCTGACTCAGGGACGGAAGACGGCCCTAACACGATAGTGTGAAATCAGAGCAGTCCTATCTGCAAGCAAAACACTTCCGAGCCGGGACAGCTTAACCAGCCCCACGCCGCCGCACCCGCACCCCAGCAGCTCCCACGCCAACAACCCCCCTCACCATAAGGCAGAGGAGGGCAACAACACCAAGTCCTACAAAGTCAGGGCCCTCTCCTTGTTGCTGATTTTCCACTCCTGAATCCCCACTGGCAGTATCCCAAGGAATCGGATGAGCCCCAAGGCCTCCTGTTGGCTTGAAGACATCTCAGGACCACGCACCAAGGTCCTCTCTGGACACCTCATACAGGAAAGGGTGAGAATTTCTCCCAGAGACTCAAATCTTCTTCATCCAGCCAGTAAAGCCAGGAGCCAGTAGCATTTGTCTCCACAACACCTCCCATACTGGGGAAAAGGGGAAGAGAGGGAGGGAAACCCCTTCCATGGAGGAAAAAAGAAAAAAGCAGCATATCCAGGGGCAGTGTCAATGCTGGACAGGCTGAGACACTGCTTGGAGACAGGGGAAAAGGCACAGCCCTCCTGTCTGAAGGCAGTGATGGGTGCTGGCTGGTCTCAAGAAACAGGGCAAAAGCCAGGATGGGGGCTGGGAGGACAACGGCAAAGGAATAGAAAAGAAAAGGAATAAATAAATATAAATGTAAGCATGTGGTGCCGAGGGAGAAAATAGACAGGAAAGGCTTTAATTACTCTTTGGGCTGGGTGCTGCCCCATAGCTGGGAGAAATTCTCCAAGAGAGTTCAGGATGGGGCACAATGCAGTTCATTGCAGAGACAGAAAGCCCCAACTGCTACGTCCCACCTTCCCCAGAACCTCTGGCAAGCAGGGGACATAGAGGCACTGGTGGCCATCCCCCCAAGAGCAGTACCAGGGTAGTAAGCAAGGGATGGCCAGTGACAGCTCAGCCATCAGCCAAGCCCTTGTCCTACAGTTGCTCGACCCTACACCTGATTGTTCATCCTGTCCTCAACCCCATGTACCTCCTGGGCTCTGATCCCATGAGACAAATCCTGCTATTCGCTGCCACTCCGAAGCCTCCTCCACTATCCCTGGAGTCTCATATGACTATCTATTGCTGGTCACCTGAAAAGTCAAATAAAAAATAAAACAAAACAAAACAAAACAAAACAAAACAAAACAAAACAAAACAAAACAAAACAAAACAAAACAAAATAAAATAAAATAAAATAAAATAAAATAAAATAAAATAAAATAAAATAAAAACAAAAACTAAGGGATAATGAGACAGAACGCCTTAGCCAAACCAGCCACCCTCAAAGCAGGAGGCTC
>VYXF01003274.1:1439163-1458189 GCA_013397295.1 Polioptila caerulea
ATAAAATAAAATAAAATAAAATAAAATAAAATAAAATAAAATAAAATAAAATAAAATAAAATAAAATAAAATAAAATAAAATAAAATAAAAACAAAAACTAAGGGATAATGAGACAGAACGCCTTAGCCAAACCAGCCACCCTCAAAGCAGGAGGCTCCCAGGACCCCATTTGCAAAGTATCTGCAGCTCCCAGCAAGGTCAGATTTCATCCCTGAAGGTCGGAGTAGCTCCTGCCTGGCAGGCTGTGCCATCCCATCGTGGGCTGGGTTTGCCCAGGGCTCAGCCCCAGACGCAGCTCTGCTCTGGCTCTATCTGCCCCAGCTGTATGGAGGCAGCTGCGGGAAACGCTGAGCCCAGCCTGGTCCCAGCCCTGCTGCCAGGCTTGCTGCCCTAGAGGAAAAATGCTCTGTCCTCTCCCTCTCCAGCACCCTGTGGCTACATCCAGTAAAAATACTGGTCCAGGACAAGTGTGACAACACTGAGGGAGTGAGTTCGCATCCCCAAAATCCCAGGCATCTGCCTCACACACTAGTGGAGTGCAGCACACAGCATCGTGCACCAGCACAAATCCTGGCCACGGCTCTGCACCGGTGCAGAAGATAAGGCTGAGGCATCACCGTGTCTCCCCTGTCGCGCCCCCAGCAGCATCCCACCTGCTGCCTCCAGCCCCCACCCAGAGCCCTGGCCCCAGTGCATTTCTGGAGCATCAGCCCACAGGGAAGACCCTGGGGTCCCGGGACCCTTTGCAGGATGTAGGGTGAGAGCAGAATCTCACATGGAAGAGTTCAGCCTCCTTATCTCTGTTTTCATCCTGTAACCAGATATGACGGCAACCCCAGCCCCTGAGCCGTGGGTCACCACAACCACGAATTCACCACCCAACTCCCAGACCAAGGAAAAGCAAAGTCGGGACTTACCTGATGGGGGGGGGAGGATGGGGACGGGGGATGAAAAGATCCCAGGCGAAGGGAAGGAGCAGGCAGCAAAATCCCTTTCCTTCACCCCTTCCAACACCAGAGCCGTCCAGGGGCACCTGGTGTGGTGGCAGCTCCAACGGTGTCCGCAGCCAGCCCCGTGTGTCCGTCCAGGACAGGAGCCGACGGCCTGGAGCTGGCTTGGGTTGGCGTTTGTCCCTTTGGCTTTGCTTTCCCTCTCGCGGACGGAGCTCTTCCCTTCCCAGCGCCGTGTCCCGCGGGGCCGCGAGAGGGGCACCCNCCGCGAGAGGGGCACCCGGACGGCGGCGGGGCGCCGGAAGGGGCGGAATACGGGGAACCCCAGGACACGGGGAACTGGACGGGAGGATGGAGGAGCCGAAGGTGGGAGAGGCCGGAGATGGGATGGAGGCGCGGAGGTGCGACTGTGCTCCCCTCCGCCCCAGACCACACAGGGACCACAGGGAGGAGCGGGAGGGGAGGGGAGGGGAAGGGGAGCGGCGCGGGGAGGGCGTCGGGGCCGCCCAAGCTCCAGCCCCAGCCCGAGTTAACCTCAGCGAGGTGCGGAGAGGGTGGGAGCCATGGAGGGAGGACAGCCAGACAGACAGCTTCCAGCTATGAATATTAACTACTTCCTCCACAGGCAGGGCTCCGCCGCGTTAACTGTTTCCTAGGCAGGACAGACAGCCGGACAGCTGGACAGCCTGCCCACCTTGCACTCTGCACTGAGCATCATCCCGCTGGGTGACCTCCTCATTTGAGACACCCAGCCCTGCCTAGCTTCCTGTGTGCATGTGTCACACTTGTCCCCAAAGAGCAGCGACACATTCAGGGTGGGGATGTCGTCCTAAACCACACATGATGCTGAAACCGAGACGGGTCTGCAAATTCAAATGTCTTGCTGGAGACTTGAGCTTCTCCATCTGAAACAACTACACAGCTAAAGAGGGGTGGAAACCAGCCATGGACAAGCCACCGACCCTGCCGACTCCTTTTCACAATCCCCTTGCCTGCCCTGCCAGCATCATGGGCACAGCATGAACATGCCAGCCTTTTTTTTCAGGATGCATACACAGCCCTGCTCTGTACCAGGAGGTATGGCACAATCCCATCCACTCCAGAGCTGAGACCGAACTGCTTCACCCCAAGCAAAATCCATGCCGGGATGGTGCTGACAATTTGCTGGCCCAGGTGACAGCAAGCCCACCCCACATCTAGGCCCCTGCCTGAACCCATGCTCAGGACTCTGCTCCTCAGTTGATCCAATATACTCAGCAAACCGTGAGGCTCCCTCCACTCTAATCCCCCGAACCGCACGTTTCCCACACCCCCATGGATGACGGCAGAGGATGAGAGCAGTGTTTCCAGCCGGCCCCCTGACTCACAGCCCTGTTTGCTCCCAGATAATAGCACATGCCAAGCCAGCGTCCTTCCAAAACCTCCAAAGTTTGCTTATTTTTGTCCTGGCTGTGTCAGCTGCAGAAGGGCAGAGACAGAGCTCCCCACTTCTGCCATGGGACAACTCCTTCCCGAAGCACAGAACTGCTACAAGTTTTGACTTCAAGGACAGTTTAAAGGGGGAAGAGAAGGGGCTGAGTTTCCACCAGCTGGTCCCTCTTTCCCTGCATCCCAGCCCTGCCTGGCTCCTGGTCCCAGTGGGAACAAACCCCACCACCACCTCACATGACAACCCCAAATACCAGGTCAGAGGACAGATCCTGCCCTGGGAATAGCCACACTCCAGCTGAAATGTCTAGCCAAGCCCATAGATGCTCCAGCACTTCACCCATGGAGAATAACCAGAAGCAAGGGGGACACTCCCTGTGAGTTCCCATGCAGCCCATGCAGATCTCCATTGCCCTCCAAAAAGCCCACCTCAAAGCACCCTTACCTTGCAGCAGATGGAGCAGAGAGTAGCGGAGAGGGGCAGAATAAGGAAGGGGAAGTGGATTCCTCCAGCTTTAGCCAGCTGGTGAAGCAAAGAGGAGAGTCAGTGGCCTCCCTCTCCACCAACCCTGGCCTAGGGACTGATCCAGCCACAGGGGGAGAGCAGCAGCCCGCCAGCAGCTCCAGCAATGGATTTAACAGCTCTGGCCTGGCCCATTTGGCTCTCCACCTCTGCACAGCCTGGCCTGCCCTCCTGGGCAGCCTCAGCCCCTCCTGATTAAGTGGGACAGGATTTGACTCCACGAGGAAAGATATACCCCATGAGATGTCAACCCTTCTGGGGGACAAAGACATGACGGAAACCCCACCGAGGGGCTTTCTCCTACATGGAAAAGTGCAGGATCAGCATCCAGCTCCATTTGTGGGGCTCCAGGACCCCCTGACCTGTGCCACACATGGTTCAGGCTCTGATGTGACCTCCTCTCACTGGAAGGGTGGGATGCTCATCCCAGTCCCCACCCCAGCCAGCCCTGCCCTGCAAGTGGGGATGTGTGGGAAGACACGGATGAGCTGCAGGGGAGCCCTAAGCCAGAACCGTGACTCAGGTGGGGATTTAGCAACTCTCTTGCAGCTGTTGGATTTGACCAAGCCCTGGCCACTCTCTTCCCGGCCTGGTAAAATGACAGGGCAGGCAGGGCCAGCCCAGGGTGGGTCCAAGGACCAGTGGTTACAGGGAGCTGCTGGGCTGGGGACACATGCCCAGCCCTTTCACATTTTCTCATGCCACCCCGGGATGGCAGAGTTTGGGGTCCTCCCACAACAGTTACACATCCCGACCTTGAGGACAACTCATCCACTGACTCCATGCCAGCCCCAGCACCCTGTTCTCCATCAGCACTGATTTTCTCAGCAAAACCAGGCTGTAAATGATCTACATATAGAGTTACAGCATCTGCAGAACCCCAAAATTTCTCTGCAGGGACTTCCAAGCAGCTGCAAACCCAACAATGCCACATCCAGGTGCTGGCCTCTTCCTGCCTCTCTGGAGCCAGCTTGGCACCACAAGGAGAGCTACCACAGTGCTGGCAACAGCAAAAACAGCCAGAGCATGAAGGATGCCATCACCTCCCTTCAGCCTTCAAACACCCTCAGCCAACCAATGGTCATTCCTGCTGCAGTGGGGACTGCAGCAGGAACCTGCCAAGCAGCCACCACTGACCATAAAGCCCCTTCAAGGAGGAGGAAGGAGGGCAGGCAGAGCCTCTTGCCTTCCCCAGGCTGTGCGGACATGGCTGAGGGGCAGGAGGACAGGATGTGGGAGTATTCCAGCATATCCCACTCTCCCTAAGGACCAGGGGGCAGCCCAAACATGGTGGGCAGCAGAGACCCTGCCTGAGTAAAGCAGGAGGGCAAGTTCGCTGATGGGGTCAGCCTGTCCCATGGAAGCAGCTCACAGAGAGCCTGTCAAATCCAGCTGTGTCCCCTCAGCCAGAGGGCAATATGTGGGGGTACAGAGCCCCCTCTCATTCCCCCTGCTCTGGAAGAGCTTAGTTAACCCATGACCCCACTGCAAACGAGTTTCCCCTTCTCCAAGTCCCCACAGATAAGCACAGCAGAGGTGAGGGTAACGCCAGGACAGGCACCATCCCCAGCCACCCGCCTGCCCCTCCAGCTTTGGGGTCCCACAGGACCATCCCACCCTGGCAGGCACCCCCAGCCCTTATGGGTGCTCCATGCTGAGACAAAGCTGCTGAAGAAAGGGCCTCCACCTCCACTGGGAGCGGCTGTGGCCAGCAGAGACGCGGCATGGGGGAACCCACCGTCTGGCAGGCGATCCCGATCCCGTTGGCCCCGGCTGCAGCGACCGTCTGTGGGGAGCCTTCGCCGAGTGGCAAGACGGGCAGTGGCGGGGACAAGGAGCAGCGGCTGATCCCAGCCCAGCGTGGGTCCTGGTGCCAACCTCACCCCCCTCCGCCCCCGGACGCCGCTTGCTCACGCCTGGTGGTGCCAAAAATGTGGCGTGCAATTCCCTGACCAAATAAGGCAAGAACGACCATAAACAGGGACCCCCCCTGCACAGCCAGACACCAGAGTCCCCATCCTGGCTTGGGACAGGCTGGAAAAGAGGAAAAGTGACAAGAGAGAGGGAAAAAGAAGGGAGCCCACGCTGACTCCCATCACCACTGCTCAAGGTGCCCCACAGGACAGCCAGGAAAGACCCCTTATAGACGGGCTTCTTGCAGCTGCTTGTGCTGGCATGGGTCAGAGGGCAGCCTTCTGCCTGCGGCTTCACCCTTCCACAGTCCCGGCTCATCTCCAAACTGGGGCAGTGTTTACAAATTCAAGGTGCCCTCATTCCCAATTGCCACTCTTCCTGGAACAGAGGACAGCCCAGTCGGTGCACGGAGGTACCTCCACAACCCTGACACCTGCTAAGACCCCCAAGGGGGAATGAAGAGGAGTCCTGGTGTACTTCTGCAGCTCCAATATTCACCAAGACCCCTATGAGAGTACAGAGATGAGTCCTGGGGTAACCCTGCAGCCCTGTGAGGGGCTGGGGTACAGAAACTTTGTCCCAGGGTCCAGAGGGCAACACATGCAATGAGGCACTCAGGTCTCTACAGGCAGAAGGGGACTGCCAGGCAGTCCAGCTTGGGGCTGGACCCACAGCTCCCCAGCCTGCACATAGCCCACAGCTGAGCCTGCATATCACGAGTTGCCTGTTTACTGCCCTGTGCCAAGACAAGTGCCTGTGCCAGCTCCACAGAGCCGCCCCAGGTCCAGTTCCATGTGACCACCACAGCAGAGACACTCTCGCCTGCCCCACCCTCCACAGCGAGCACCGCCATCCACAGCTCCCACTTGAAGCAGCCAGTGACCTTCAGGGACATCAGGGACTGCAGCTGTCCCTGCTCCAGGGATGCCTCTCCAGATCTGGCCAGGAAAGCCCAGGCATCTGCTTGGCCTGGGTGGCCTTGCCTCCAGCACAGGGGCCCACCATCCTTCGATATACAAGTACTGCCCGTTCCTGCCAAGTGGGTGACAGCAGTCAACTTGCTGCAACAAAATGGGTGCTCAAAGGACTTTCCCCAGCTCTGAGAGATGCAGCAGACCCTCGAAGGCCAGTAAGACATACTCATCCCCTGGGGATAACTAAGGCACATCTACATCCTGCCCTGCTTGCAGCATGACGAAGTAGCTGAGATACCTAATGGTCCTGCAGATATAGGGTTTGGATTTCCTAAAGCTCTGGGGCATAGACTACGGCTGGACTCTGCTTGTGCAAACAGGACTTTGACAGCTAAGTGCTGAAAGAAGAGCCTAAGTTCCCTGGCACTGTGGCAGAAGGCGAAGTCCACAAGATCTTGCTCTTCCATCCCATGACCACACTGCTCCCATCAGCAGCCACCTGTCCCCAGCTCTGCTGTCCACCAGTGTCCCCTGTCCTGGGGCAGGGAGTATTTCCATGTGGACACTTTGGCCACTGACCACCTTGTGAGCCCTAACCTTTCTCCAGGTGCTTGCTGGGCAGGGGTGGCTCAGCCCAGGCCCCCTCTGCACTCTCCTCACGCTGGATGTTGAAGTTCTCGTAGGAGTCCCACCGGATGAGTGGGTCAGACGTGTTGTAGTCCACAGAAACACTGGGCCCGTTCTCCAGGTGCTCCATGCCTGGAAAGAGGCAGGATGGTCAGGAAGGATGATAATGGAACCAGCAAGGCTGGGATGGGGGAATAGGTGGAGAAAACGGCATGCAAGGAAAGAAGTTCAGGAGCCATAGGGCAAGGCAGGAGACTCCTACAGGAAAGGCAGCATCAAGAGATGGATGAGCACAGGATGTACATCAAGACTCACAAAAAAGGCATACAAGACTGCCTGGGGCTTTTGGGATTGCCTAGAGACCAGCACACAGACTGGCAGTGAGTGTGCATGGGTCTGGACTTTCAGAGCAAGGGAGTCCTTCAGTCCCAAGCATTCCTTCCATCTCTCCCAGGCCAGCAAGGGCTTTGGAGAGCAGCCTCCTGAGGAAGAGAGCGAGAGAGACAGAGCATCCGTGGGTGCTCCTAAATCAGCCTTACTGCCTGGATGCCTCACCCTACCCTAGTGACAAACAGACTGCAATGGGGCAGGTGGAGGTCACAAGGGAGGGAGCAGGGGATACAGCTGAGGAGAAGGAAAGGAGATAGCATCCACCTTCAAACCCTCATGGCACTGAGCCAGCCATACCTTGGATCTTCTCAGGCCCATAGGAGAACACAAACTCCACCTTCCCATATTCAGGGAAGCGGTCATCTGGCAAAGAGAGAGCAGAATAAAGGGATCATCTCCATCCATAAATCCAGTAGTAGCCTGTCACCCCAAACACACCTACAGATCAGCTTAAGGCTGGGAGCTGCTAGGGGATATGCCTGCATGGGGCAGTGCATCTTAGCCCCCAAAACAACCCTGAGGCAGCCCCCCTGCACCAGTAATGGTTTTGGCAATGAAAGGGATGATGGTGCAACCCCCTCCCAAGCAGCACCACACCCTGCAGATGGAGCAGGGGTGCCCTGTTTCAGCAGGGGTGGATCTGGGATGGGTGCCCAGATGTCCCCATGATGACACCAGAGTTACAGGGGCAGGAGGATGAGGCAGTTTGGAGCAGGGAAGTACCAGGGTGGTTACCTCTGAAGGCCTCATCCAGGTCCTCCTTGCCAAAAACGACGTCAAGGTCATGCACAGCACACGTGTGGAACTGCACACGGAAAATCACGTCACGGGTAGGGCTGCGAAACTTCTTGTGGTAGCACTTCAGCTGCAGAGGGGAACGGGGATGGGCCATCAGGAAAAGCCCCCAGACCTGGGCAAGGGGGAGTCTGAGGGTCCTGAGGCAAAGCAACCACACAACCCCTGTCTGCTTCCTATACCAGGAGCTGAGCTGACGATCCTTACCAAGATATCGCCCTTGAGCAGCAAGCCAGGCTCAATGGTGATGCAGATGCCCGTCTGGCTGTCTCCTTGCACATTGCTGCAGAGAGGAACGGTGGGAGGATGTGAGCTGTAGTGCACAGACCCCCCGAGAAAACTCCAAGCACCACCTCAACCAGCCCTTTCACCCAAATCCAGGCAGAAAAGGTGCAAAGCACAGAGTATGCCCTTCTTGTGACTGAGGGGGGGCACGTCCAACACCTCAGGGGGCATCCATTCCCAGCAGAAGGAGGACAGGAAGGGGAAACGGAGGCACAGCTCAGCAAGGGTGCAAAAACTCCTGGGTGGGAGGGTTTTCCCAGGTTCCAAGTGCCAAGATTGGGCTATCAGCCATCCACCCGGCTTCCACGGCTCAACTGGGGCTTAGGACACAGAGGGAGAAATCTCTGGGAAGACTCTTCTCCCTGCCTCAGTGTCCCTGCAGGAAGCCCTTCCCTCCCAGGGCACCACCGACAGGCTGCCGACGGGTGGTGGCGTCAGCAGCCAGGGATAAGGGAAGAAAGGAGTTGGATTTCACAGGCAAGATAAACCTGGAGTTTATTACAGGCATCCCATGAACAGTCCATTAAAAGCTGAAAGGCAAGGCCAGGATGGCAGTAAATCTCAGCTAATGGGGACCCATGGCTGTATGAAGTGAGATCCTGGCCCTGAGGGTTGAGATGGGAATATCCCAGAAGTGAGGTGCTCTGGTCCCTCCAGGGAGACCAGGAGCCAGGGCTGGGATGTGGCACTGGCAGAGTGTCTGGGAGGCTGGAGAAATCAACTCCTGCTTTCCTTTTGCCAGTGCCTGCTCCCAGGATCAGCGTCAGAAAAAAAATTGTAGGGAGATTAAATTAGGGGAAAAATCTTTTTTCGGAGAAAGAAAAGATATTAGCTCAGCTGGTCAGAGCATGGAGCTAATTACACCAAGGTTGTGGTGAACCCCGTATGGACCATTTACTTAAGAGCTGGACTCAGTGATCCTTGTGGGTCCCGTCCAGCTAAGAATAGTCTGTGATCTGTGAGGACTAATCCAGGCAGGAAGAGCAGTTCTTTAAGCAGGGAGAGAAGAAAAGCCTTCATCTCCCAGGGTGCCTTCATCTCCCAGATGTCCCCATTCCTTTCCCCACTCCCTCCGGGAACACCCGGCCCCAGTCTCTGTGCAGCCCCAGGCTCCCTCTGCTGATGTGTGGAGTCACTACAGCCCCCTCAGCAGAGGGGTCCAGTATGGCCCAGTACAGCCAGTTACCACCACCGAAAAAAACCAAGCCCCTTTTTTTTTCCCCTGGCCCCCAAACGGACTAAGCACAGAGCACAAGACCACAGGGGACTTGTCCTTGACCCTCTCCATCCTCCCCCGTTTGCCATGCCCCCCATGCTGGGCAGGAGGAAAGCCCCGTGGTGAGGAGATAGTTACTAGATCCCCGAGGTGTAGACTGGCTGCATGGCCTGGTATATTTTCAGGAAGGGCCGACAACCTGGAAGACATCAAGGCAGGGAGAAAAGGCACACTGCTGTTAGCCGGCTGGGCGGAGAGGCCAGGGGAGGGATTAGTCACGGGGGAGAAATCCAAACAGGGAGGGAGCCAAAGCAAACAGCCGCTCCCTGCCCCAGCCAGCCCGCACAGACCAAGGGCAACATCTGCAATGGGCAAAAAGGATGCTGTGGATGGGCTGAGAAAGGGCAAAGCCCTCACAATTTAGGTCCTGTAGGACCGAGGGCAAGTTCTGGGCTGGGGATAGGGCTGGGACGATTATCTGGGTGAGGTACCAGCACCATCCCAAACCCTAGTCTGGTGCCACCCTTGGAAAAGCTGTCAGAAAAACACTGTCACCCCACAACTCAGGTTAGTGCCCAGCATTGCAAGGGCATCCTCTGAAGGCATCTCTGCCAGAAAAGGGTAGCACCCTGCTAATATGAGTGAACAGTCTCTGAGAGGGAAAGGGAAATTCAAATTGCCAAGGAAATGGTGGAATATATCACCCAAGAAGGACAAGCATGGCCAGGCAGTGTGGGGTGGTGGTGTGGGAAGAAGCAGGCTGGGGAAGCAGGGGGTCCACCTACCGCCTTTCGACTCAAAGTTGGGGATGCCGTGCATGATGACATGGTGGAGGAAGAGGGGCTTGTTGTTCATCTTGATGCTGCCAGAAAGGAGCCCACTGAAGTAATGGATGTACCTGAAGGGCAGACAGGCAGCTCAGGGGCAGAACCCACAGAGGAACATCCACCTTGGACCCTTGCATCCAACCACCCTACGGGGAAAAACCCAGCCTGCAAAGGCATGCCAGGACCCACCTCTTCTGGGATGGCTGTCCCACCGGCACCACCTTGTCCTCATAGAAGCGCTTCATGGCAAACCTGTCCAGAGCCTGGTCAGCACTGTGGGGACAAAAGGGCAAATGAGGTTGAAGGGAAGTATTGGCACCAGCACCCCAGCACCACTGGGATGGAGGTCACCAGTGGGCCCCAGTGCCATCCCAAGACCTCATGTCCCTCTCACCTGGCAGAGATGTTGCTGTAGTGCATGTAGGCAGCCACTACCACCCCCAGCCGGCCACGGTTCCCCTGCAGGCACACAGCAGAAGGGATGTCATGGGAGCAGCAGGGCCTTGGAGCACCCAGGCACAGACATCCCACAGAGGCACTCACTGATCCCTATACGCATACACCAGCCCCCAAGCGCCCCAACCCTGATTAGACACACACCAATCTACACATGCTGACACCTACCCACACCCCAAACCACAAACCACCATATTCTCTACATGTCTCAGCCTCTGAGGCTGCTCAGCCCAATCCCTGCAGCCCCACAGACCGCCAGTGCCCCCATCGCTGTGCCCCAGTGACGGGTCCTGCCCACCTTGTTGTGCAGCACCACCACGTTGTGTGCCGCTGCGTTGAGCCACGTGTCCATGGCTTTGCAAATGCTGCAGATCTTCTCCAGGGCAGGGGTGTGCATGTCGGGCCACCCAAAATCCAGCACCTAAACAGGGGAACAAACACCCTGGGGTCACAGGCACTCCCATGCGGAGTTCCCAGCCTGCCAGTGGGCAAAGCCCAGGGCACGTACACAGGGCAGGCATTACTGTGTGGCTCTGACATGCAACCTCCCAACTCCAACCCTGCACCCCACTGCCCTGATCCCTCACCCAGGGAGGCCACCATGGTCCCAGATCTCAGGCCCCTCACCCCAGGTTACTTGGCTCAGCTTTTGAGGGCTCCCCCATTTTAAGAGGGATGAGGACAATGCCTTAGGGAGGTCTCCAGGAGATTCCGAACAGCCAGTTTTGGGCTGAGAACGGGGGGCTGGGAGGGCAATGGGAGTCAAGCTGAAATACCACAAACATAGTGCAAAGTCTCAGTGATTTTCTCAGGGGTTTTCCCAGCTGGATAGAAGAGAAAAGGTGGCTGTTTCTCCCCTAGACATCTTGTAGCAGGGAGTTGGTCCTGCAGACAGGCCTGCCCTGAGGCCCCTGAGACCTCTGCTGCTTCTCACAGCTGTGACCCACCTTGGGGTGAAGTTTGTTGATATCACGTCTGCGTTCAGAGAGGTTGAAAAGCTTTAGGGAAGATAAAAAACAGAGTGAGAGGACATCTTCCTCCCTTGCTTCCACTTCACCTCTTCCTCACCCCAAAGCCTTCCCAAATCCTGCTATGAGAGGCTTCCCCAGACACCTTACACTGAGTAACACCTCACCACAGGGCAATACAATGACTAAAAACTCCCAGGAGGTATGAAAGGGACCGGTAATCTTCAGTGAAGAAAAAAATCTATCCAGCATAGTGCAAAGACCCTCCTGCAACAGAGCTCAGACAGAGACAAGGATGCAGCATCCATCCCTTGCAAGCATCCATGCCCAGCAGCTGAGCACCCCAGCCCCTCCACCAGCCTGACAGGGACCTGGCTGTGTCCCTCACCACATAGTTGTTCCCATGCTTGGACTTTAGCATGTGGGCCACTTCACGGAGGTTGCTGGAGTAACTCTGCTCCTCAGCCGCGCTGGGGTAGGAGACGGCGATGATCCGCTCCGTGATGTACACCAGGTCCAGCTCACAGCTGCTCTCCATGGCTGCAGTCAGGCTCATGCTCCTGGGCAAGAGGGGAACACTGTCAAGACACAGCATGGGGAAGGGATACGGGGACCCTTCCCCACCCTGCAAGACAGGCTGGACATATGAGGACATAGCTGCCTGCGGCCTTTCCCCCGCTCCCAGTCCTCTTGGGGACCCAAGTTGGGGATGGTGGGTCATAACTCCTGTGTCTTCTTCACTGGGAGCATCTCCCAGGTCTAGCACCTCTGGAGAAGCAGGTGTTAGTGCGAGGGAGCTTCAGGCAGAGCAGAGATGGTCATCAGAAGGGGAAATTGAGGCAAGTACCTGGATGTTTTGCAGCGTGACTGCCCACTCCTGGGGGATTTTGTGGCATCCTGAAGAACCAGAGAGGAAAAGAAAGTTACTGCCATGACCCAGCCACAGCCAGCACAGGGGTCTTGCTGGACCTGGGTGTGATGGTGCTGCCAAAGCATCCTACATACACCACACCGCACTGAGCATCCTAACACCCCCTAGATATCACTGTCTCCAAATCCCACCAAGCATCCCAGTGGCACAAGCAGCTTGACACATCCCACATCCAAAACCCAACTCTCACAACCCCAGTGCTGCTGGGATCAGCTGCCATGGGCACTGTGGGGCCAGTGCCTTGCCAAAGGGTCCCAGATGACCTTTTGGGAGGATGCAGAGCAGGTAGACAATCTCAGGCATGTCACAAGTCCCTCTTGTCTCTGTCAGGCTGTGGGCACACCTAGTGGGACAGAGCTGCTTTGGCCCTGCCCACAGCAGGGGCAGGTTCGCTGCCCAAGCAGCATCGAGGAGCCAGCCAGGCACAACAGTTTGCTTTGGCCCCAGCTCCACCAAGCCAAACGCCTGGAGGAAATGTTTGAGCTCTTGGAGCAGGAAACTTCTATTTATGCATGTTCTCCGGCCTCGAAAATTTCATCTGCAGCCGGCTTGCTCTGTGACTTTGTGACCTCAGCCGAAAAACAAAGCAGAGTTTCCAAAAAAAACTGCTGAGGAAAAACACACTTGCACCTCATTAGTTTTAGTATCTACAGCTAATAAGCAGAAGTCATTTAAAGACTCATCTCAGGCAACATGCCTGGAAGGATCAGAAATAAGAGGTGCATCCTACAGCTGATTACTGGGATGCCCCTTTGGTCCCCAGAGCTCCAAGACTGCTGCTATTCTCCTCAGTGCTGTAGCATCCCACAATTAGCACACTAAAGGGAACAGGAGGAGGTGGGAGAGAGGTTTCCCTGGCATTCTTCACCTGCCACCTTCTGCCCACCCAGCACAGTCCCGGAGCTGCTCCCATGGACAGCCAGCGTCACCCTCCACCAGCCTTGCATGCCCCTCTCAAGGTCAGGTTGCCCTGCAGGGCAGAGCCAGGTTCAGCAGCCCTGGGGCCTGGGGACAATGTCGCCCCTCCCAGCCAAAGCTGTTCCAGAAGGCAGCAACTTTGCCTCAGTGCCCAGACGTGCTTGAACAGTAGTGACAATTCCTCCTCCAGTTTTTCCTCAGGGTGTCCCAAATTGCCTGCTCACCCCAGAAACCCCCCAGCACTGCTGAGGGCAAGTAAGGAGTTAAAATGCAATAAAAAGAGAGGTAAAACCTTTCCTGAGAGAGCCAGGGTGCATGGAACAAGCCTGAACCTGAGCTCGTCCCTGCATCACCCACCAGTGATCAGGATGGGATCCCCACCATGGCTTCTGCAGTGCCCCATTCATAATGGAGATCTCTGGGATCCCACACCCACACCCACCAGCTAGGGGAGCCCCATCAGTCCATGTCACCCCATCCAGCTGCAGCCACTTCCCAAAACCACAGCCTTTCCCAACAGAGAGCTGACATGGGCAAACCAGGAATCACCCCCAGCTCCCACATGGGTAAACTGAGGCACAAGAGGGCAAGCTAGGTGGAGACACCAGAGCCCCTGTCCCTCCCCATACCTGGATAGCAGTGAGCCCCTTGCTAATCCATTTCCACGCCATGGTGGGTCCACTCCTGGCACCCTCCAGCCCCAGGGGAGGGGGTGCCTGCAGCCAGGGCCTTCCAGTGCCCCTGCCCTGGCGAGAGCCTTTCAGCTCTGCCCTGCTCCCCGGGCCCTGCCCTGCTCCCCCCTTCCCAACCGCAGCCGCGCTGCCGGCTCTGCTGCCAGCCCCTGCACGAGGAAGAGTCAGCCTGCAATCAGCTGATAGGAGCAAGCGCTCCTGTAATTAAACACTGCTGCCCGCCGCAGGGCTGGGAGACCTTGCAAACGTCCCCTACAGAGAGAGACTCCAGCCACGCCAGTATAACCCAGTCCAGCCCGGCACAGGACAGGCGGGTCCCAGTCATGCCGGGTTGAAGATCCCTCTGCCAACCCCATCAAGAACATGTCTTCCAGTCCCAAGCTAGCTTGGCATGCTCCCAAGCTCCTGGCAGTATCCAAAACCTGCAGGTCCCTTCTGCTTGGAAAGGGTGAAGAAAGGCACAAGAAAGGCTTCAGAAATACCAAGAAACTTCCCTGAAAGACAGCAAAGACAGCAAAGGAGGGTCCTGACTGGATTTTTCTGAGGATGCTCTTTCTCAGGGTTGGAAAAATGTCCTGAACAACCAAAGGGATTAGGCAAAGCCATATGTCAGGTGAGGAAGGCTTTCAGCCTCTTCCTCATGGGAACCATCATGCTCCATCCCTTGGGTCCCAGCCCCAATAAACAGGGAGGCCAGCAAGCTGGCTGCAGGCTGGGGGAAGCTGTCCACGTTGACTTTGGCAGTGCATCTGTCTACACTGTCTTAGCAATTTCATGTCCACAGATTAAATAACAGATCCCCATCTCCAAGACAGGAAAGCCAGCTTTTCAGCAAAAGCCTCAGCCCCTAGTATGCTGGGCTCCACCACTGCCCCTGCCACCAACCCTGGGCATCTCACTTGGCCTCTGGCATGGCCATCATCACCTTGGCTAGCAGGGAGAGAGGACTTCAGGGTCCCAGGTACGTTGGGAAACTACAGGAGCATTCCAGGCTGAGGGATTTTGGCTGTAGGGGGTGCTTGCATCGATGGGACAGGTATGAGTAACCCCCTAGGAGGTCCTGAGGCAGTGATCAGCCTCTGTGACTGGTTGCACTTACCAGGACTTCTACCTGCTTGGTGATGCTCTCCCCCAGGGATGGCTGCAGACAGGAGCAAGGAGAAGGTGAGAAAAAGGCAAGTGAGAGAGGAGAGATTGAGAGAGGGACACACACACAGAGCACAGCCAGGGTCAAAAGTTCCCCCTGGCTATTTCTGGTGCTTCCTAGGAAATGCACCACAGTTCCATTCCCTTTCCTGCCTGCCAACATAGCTGCTCTTCCTAAAGGTTGGGAATCCCCCAAAACCCAAGTGCAGAGCTGGGATACTCAGGTACCAAGGATGCTGCCATCCTGTCTCTCAGCCACCAGCACTGGCACTGGCCCACTGTTGCCAATGGGAGCTGTTTGGCCGAACCCTGAGCCTGTTCCATGATGGGCACCTGGTGCTCCCCACACCTCTGGGATTCCAGATGGATCCTTCATGGTCAGACCCTACAGCTGGAAGTAAACAGGGCAAGCCCAGTGCAGTCCCACACCCAGCCTGGCAACTGGCCACCAGCAGGACCAGCTCCCCAAGATAAGCCTGATCCCATAAGGCCAGTGAAGGACCCTAGTGGGAGCAGAGCCAGGGTCTGAGATGATCAAAATGGGAAAATTTGGTAACATGCCACTGGAGAGAGCTCTGAAAGGAGGCTGGGGACAGGAATTAACTTCCTGGGGTGAAGTGTCAGGACCCCAAACATAGGAAGCAGGAGACAGATATCTCCATCTGGGAATGGTGCTTGTGGTGTCTAGGGGTGGTACAGCAAAAGAACCCAGCTGGGCAGGTCCCTAGATGGGAGTCTTGGAACCAGGAAGATGGAGGTCACCCCCAAAACCAGGCTGCTCTACTCTTGGCTGCTCTACTCTTGGTGCCAGAGCAGACATTTCCATCCATTAGACAGGGCAAACCCTTTCAATTTCCTCCCAAAGCCACAGTAACGGTCCCAGCTCAAAGCCAACATATTTTTGCTGTTGATAAGTGCCCAAGGAGGTTGGCAGGGGTGGGGGGTGCAGGCAGAGATTAAACCCGGGGCAGATAACCACCACGGGGCCCCAGGGCAGGCAGCATGCTCCACTCCTACCACAGGCCCTCGCTCACTTGGGCTCTTGTGCTGCCCTCGAGCGCTTGCAGGTGGTCATCCCCTACACTCACTCCTCAGGTGAGACCCCTGCCCAGCTATGGGCTGCCCAGCCCAGGGCCCCATGAGGCACAGATATTGCGGCACTGCCAGGCTGCTGAGCCGGAGCTGAAACCCTGCCAGGGCCTCCTCTCCCCAGTGCCTGCCCCAGCAAGCCTTGGCACACGTCTGGAGCAAAAAGGAAGGGCTGCCGCACCGGCCCCAGGCTATGCCAGTCTCCCTGCTGCCACGTGCCTGCTCTGCCTGCTGCCACGGGCATCACCAGGCTGGGGACGGGGCAGGGGAGCTGCTCTGCTGGCGAGATGCTGCCTGGTAGGCACCACCACGTTGTTCTTCCCAAACCACTCGCTGGGCATGGCCCTGCTCCAGGTGACATCCCAGTGCCCTGGTACCCCTGGAGCCCAGACATGGCCTGGAGCAGTGTGGCAAAGGACTGTGGCTGTCTGCCCAGTACCCCCCCACCCGCCCTCCCCAGGACAGGGTGAACGGAGATGATGCATCCAGCTGTTCTCCTGGTGTCCAGAGAGGACAGGGTGGGAACGGCCTGCGTCGCCCTGGCCCCAGCAGATTATAAAGGCCCCCAGGACAGACAATAGTAGAGGGTGACAATAACAAGAGCTGCAAATGCACGGCCTTGGGCGCCCCGAGCCAAAGGCACATCTGGTACGGCCATCTCCGGGTGTGCAAGAAACCGCTTCAGCTATGGCCAGGGAGGGAAGGCCCTCTGCACCAGGGGACCACAGAGCTCTGGACAGTCACGTCCTATCTGCCTGTCCCTCTCAGCAACCCTGCAAGCCCCTCTTCCCTGAAAGCTCCAGCTCCAGAGTCCCATGATGGCTGGGCTGCTCCAACTTTTGCTGCTCAGCTGTGGGATGCCCTTCAGCCAGCAACGGTGGGGGGCACAGCACCAAAACGGGGGTGCCCTTACACCCAGCTCAGGACTCCTGTGGTTTTGAGGGTGGAAGATTCACATCCTGAAGCCCTGGGACACAGAAAGCCCCACACTCAGACCAGGGTGTTCTAGCATCCCCAGAGCCCTGGATGTCACCCATGGCTCACAGTGGAGGTGACACTTACCAGCTCATAGTTGACAGTGGGGGAGCAGGGGGTCACAGCCTGCAAGGAAGCAGAAGAAAGCCAGGATTAGTCCCTGAACACTCTGTCCAACACAGGGCAAGGGAAGAGGCTTGAATGCAGCATTCACTCTGCACCCACCCCACAGGGAATACAGCACCCACCCAAGCAACTGACAGGGGCACCCATGGCATTGCCATCCCAGGCAGGAGCATAGCCAGCACCCCAAAGTCAAGGCTGGCTTCCTGGGAGTGGGAATGGGCCCAGGGCCATGGCAGCTGTGCCATTCGTCCTTGGCCAGGGAGCCCCAGCCCCAGCCCCAGCCCGGGTGGGCACGGCGAGCACAGCACGGCGCAGTGCAGGGCGGGCGCCTGATGCCAAGAGCAGCTCCTGGAACAAACCCCAGCCCAGCCTCGTGAGCCTCTGCAGCCGCCAGCTGAACAGCCCGGCTATTGTTACCTTAATTACCAGCGGCAATTACTGACAATTAACCTTGGGTTTTGCGTGCACCCCAGTCCGTCGGGAAGCAGCAGCATGCCAGGGTGGGAGAGGCAGTGCCTCATCGGTGCCGGGGCCGCGGGCACAGGCACTCCAGCTCTGTGTTGGCCCAGAGACGCCAACAATAGTGGGAGGGTGTGATTCGGGGCACATTTTCCTCTACAAATCCCACCAGGAGCAGTGACCCCCAGTAAGTCATCCCCTGCCCCATCCCAGGATGGAGCCAAGAGAGCAAACATCACTCAGGGGCTGGTCCCCTACCACGGCAGCATGGAGATCCACTGCACCCCACTCTGCCTCTCCTACCCCGGGCCATAAAACGAAGGATTTGCCCCAAGCACCCCACTTGGAGCACCCCCATATACCATCCCATCCAAGTCCGCAGAGCACGATGCCCAGTGCCTGCTCCCCTCCCCAGCTGCCAGCCTGTTCCCATCCCACCTCACTGTTTTCTTCAGGGGTTCCTCCTCCTCCCGCTCCCTTCCCCTGCGCATTATTATTATGATTTTATTCTAATGCAGAAACGCTTCCATAAAAGGCCCTTTTCCCTGCCCCGCGGCGCTGGCCCTGCGCCAGCCTCCCTGGAATGTTCTCCGGCAGCGAGAGCTGCTGCTGCTGCTGCTGCTGCTGCGGACGGAGCCGACGAGGGATGCCGTACCCTGCACCGTGCCCCGCACACTGCCGTGCTCTTCCCCTGGGGATGCTCAACAAGCGCCCCTGACCCCCGCCTGGCCCCAGCTACAGGGCCAGAGATGGGGGGAAATGCGCAGCTCCCCCACAGTGGGACACGCTGGTCCCGCAGCCAGGTAGGGTCCATGCCCAGTCCCCCTCTGCTGTCGGCATGAGGAAGTTTGCAGGCCACAAATCTATCTCTGGCTGGAAAAGGGAAAAAACTGGGGTGCCTGTGGTTGTATTTCCCTGCCCTTAAGGATTCTCTGATGTCTAACATGGGCTCGTGCTCACCCAGCATCACTCTTCCCATCCACAGGAGACAGCAACTCAGGCTGTATGGCCTTCTCGCATCCCAGAAAGGCAGTTTTACAAGGACTGAAGGAATGTAAAGCTGTTTCCCTCTCTCAAGTTTGGCTCAAACATGCCCTCAGTTAAAGGAAAAGAAAGAAGACCCTGCCCCAGACAATGGACCACTCCCTAGGGAAGTCCAGCTCCTGACCTAGAGGTGCACGAGCCCCCTCCTGCCGCAGGGGAGCGGTGAGAGTATCACTGCATACAGGACTGCAGCAATCCCCAGAACAGCCACCACCTCTGCCCTCAGGGATTCCAGCATCCCTCGGTGCAGGGAGGGGTGGGAAAGGCAGGGGGACCCGCACACTCCTGGTCCAGGCTTCGCTTTGCCGGGGCAGACACAGCGGCCTTTCTTCTCCCCCTCACCGGTGTTTGC
>VYXF01003274.1:1484745-1498954 GCA_013397295.1 Polioptila caerulea
CCCCCCGGCGGGCAGCGCCAGGCCTGTGCGGGGCCATTAGCTTTATTGGCTGTGCTGAACCAGGGCCAGGCCTCGTTAATTGAATTGCACCCACGCCAAGGATGGGTGAGAGCCTTCTCTGCCCCCCCAGCCTCCAGTACCCCCGCCCTGGCCCTTGGCAGGGGAAGGGAGAGGGGACCTGCTGCCAGGCTGCCGCAGTGGCACGGCGAGCAGGGACACGTCCCCCCTGCAGGTGTTGGGGTCTTGCCCTTGCAGTGCCTGGCACAGGACACATGGGTGGGTGCAATGAAGGGCACAGACAGTGCTTTCTCAGCCTTGCACCCACACCAGCCACACATGTGCAGCATGCACCCACACACGCAGCCACATAGCTGTGCTTGCACAGCCTGCACACACGTGCAATCACACACACGCCTGCACATGCATGCACACACACACGACCCCAGCACAGTGGGCTGATGCTCCACTGCCACACAACACCCTGCCCACACCCCATCCAATATAGGGTGCTGTGCCCCGTGCCCACAGTGCCACACATTGCAGCATGGCATGGGGCAGTGGGGTGCTGGAGAGGCTGGGGTCAGCCCAAGTACTGCTACGGTCCCCTATGCTCCCCAGCTGCCCCTACAGGCCAACACCCACCCGGGAGCCAGGAGGGTGCTGGGAGGCCCAGANTGCACTTGCCTTGGGAAGCCTCCTAACTAGCAGCAGCATCGGGGTGGGGTGCAGGAAGGTTGGGTGGTCCCCCACACTTCCCGGCTGTCCCCCACAGCTCTGTCTGGCACCCTGGGGGTGGCAGAGCGCTGTCGGGCAGAGGGGGCCAGTGAGCCGCAGGGAGGTGACATCACCGCTGGCTCCACGGTCCCCCACTCCCATTTAATTAGCANACCAGCCACACATGTACAGCATGCACCCACACACGCAGCCACATAGCTGCGCTTGCACAGCCTGCACACACGTGCAATCACACACACGCCTGCACATGCATGCACACACACACGACCCCAGCACAGTGGGCTGATGCTCCACTGCCACACAACACCCTGCCCACACCCCATCCAATATAGGGTGCTGTGCCCCGTGCCCACAGTGCCACACATTGCAGCATGGCATGGGGCAGTGGGGTGCTGGAGAGGCTGGGGTCAGCCCAAGTACTGCTACGGTCCCCTATGCTCCCCAGCTGCCCCTACAGGCCAACACCCACCCGGGAGCCAGGAGGGTGCTGGGAGGCCCAGACTCCCACTCAGCATCACTTCCTACTTTCACTTTGCTGCCGAGTGAGGCCTGGCCAGGGGGACGCTGGTGCCCCTCAAGACATCCAGGTGGCACAGGTAGGGGCAGCGTGCATTACAAGGAGGGGCATGGCAGGGGATAGGACATGGGAATCGCTGTGGCCATCCACCAAGATGTGGTGGGGAGCGGGATGGTCGTGGGTCTCCCTGCCTGGACTGGTGGGATGGGCTGGCATCACTTCTGACATCCCCCGTACAGGGGTTTTTCAGTCTCCAGTCCAGAAGGAGCCCACAGCACATGGCTGACAGTACAGGAGTCCAGGCACAGTGAATGAGGTGCACTGCTGGACTGGGGGCTCCCTAGCAAGCAGGAACCTTGTCCAGAATGCTCTGGAAAGAGCTTACACAGTGGCTCCGGGTATGGTCCCCATGTGGAGGCCAGATGATTGGGAAGGGTTGTGGTCTTTGCTAGGGGGGACTGCAGCTCCTGCAGGGGCCTCTGTGCTGGGGTCTGCTGCTGACTGCTTCTAGAGTATGGTCCTGGACCCCTTTCACAAAAACTATGGGCAGGTTCTTCACAATATTACAAATTTCCATTTGTATTGGAGAGCATCAGGGTCCCCCCATGGCTGACACTGTCCTTCCTCTGCCCCTGTAAAAGCTGCATAGGGGGACCAGCCTTGCTGACTCTTTCCCCAGAACTGGCACCCCTCAAAACAGGGAGCTGGGTGCTGGGGGCTAAGCTGCAGTGCCTGATGTGATGTGGGCCGGGCAGGCTGTGGCTTCTGCAGCCCCACAGACCTCCCACACTTCCTCCTGCCCAAGGTACAAAAGCAGAAGCAGGCCAGCACAGTGTGGGCACGGGGATATGCCAGCACATCCACAGCACTCGGCAACCTCCTTGGGGTACCCCATAGCTCCTGGACACAGGTAAGGGCCTTCTCTTCCCAGGGGAAACTGGGGTATGACTAGGGTGGGCAGCTGCAAAGATAGCTCATCAAGGTCTCTCAAGGGCACTGGAATGGGAACACAGGCAGCCTGAGACCTGCATCCTGCTCTCTCACTCTGCTGTGGTAGAGGGCACAGGGCACTCACACGCTTGGGCACGTTTGGGCACATGCACCCTGCTGGGCACACCTCCACACCCCTCACACCCCACACCCCCATACACACACACACGTGTGCTGCCCCACACTAGCCACAGTGACAAGTCACAGACCTGCCACCTCTGTGGGCGATTTCCCTCACCTTGTCCCCAAGCTGCCACCCACCCCAAAATCACTCTGCTGCACTGTGTCCTGTGACCCCCACCTCATGCCCACAGCTCACCCAAACCCCATGCCAGGCAACATGCTGTGCCAGAGGGTTCTGCCCAGGGAGCTGAGCTTAGGGGGGCTGCATGTCAGGGGTGGTGTGCCCCCGTGCTCAACCACCCAGAACCCCCACATTGTTCGTGATGTGTGAGGGAAGCGAGAGCAGAAGCAAAAGCAGCACTTCCCCTGCGCCAAACCCACACCCTGAATCCTGGTGAACAGGAACAGGGATAAGGGCAGGGACACACTAGGGATGCAGTGGGCTCAGCCCCAGGAACTCCCCAAGGAATGTGAGCAGAGGCTGAGGACATCCAGGGGCAGGGCACATGGACAACTAAGAGGGTGCAGGACAGAACACCTTCGTCCACCCCGTCTGCTCTGGCCTCTGTATTGGGGGAACATGGGCAGGGTAAGGGGTGCCAAAACCTACCCCATCTCACCTTAACAGCAGGCAGATCTGGGGTAGAGCTGGGGGAGAAGACCCTCTCTCTGGGACAGAGTGTTTGGGGGTGCCGGGGGAGTGCCAGCCTGGAACCTCTCATCACTGCCCCTACCTCTGCAGATCCCTGTGAACAGCCATGGCAGCGGAAGGGGAGCTCAACCGTGTCATCAAGGACCTGCAGAGTAAGTGTGCCAAGCAGTCCCCTGCCAGCATGTTCCCTGCATGCCACATCTCACCCTGGCTGTGCCAGATCCCTTCTTGCACCCAAGACATGGGCAGTGGGAGGTGTCACGGCCACGGGTGCTCCAGAGAATCCCCCTGCCACTGCTGCCTGCTCCCATCCTCACTGCCAGCCCCTGGGAACGGGCAGTGTCCAGGAGGTGGCCGTGCTCCTTGCTCCCCCTGCTCACCTCCGTCATGGCAAGTTCCTCTTCCTCTTTGAAGAAAAGGAGGCTCAGTGGGGGACTTAATTGCTCTCTACAACTATCTGAAACGAGGTTGTGGCCAGGAGGGAGTCAATCTTTTCTGCCCTGTTACAAGGGTTAGGACAAGAGGAAGTGGACTCAAGTTGTGCCAGGAGAGGTTTAGATTGGATATTAGGAAAAATTTCTTCATGGAAATGTTTATCAAGCATTGGAACAGGCTACCCAGGGAAGTAGTGGAGTCACCACCCATGGAGGTATTTGAAAGATGTGTAGATGTGGCATTTGGGTACATGGTTTAATGGTGGATTTGGAAGTTCTGGGTTAATGACTGAACTCGATCTTGGAGGTCTTTTCCAAATTAGATTCTATGATTCTATGATTTTATCGACCATCAGAAATCCCCAAGGCCAGGAGTTGTGAGGCAGTGGGGAGAGGGGTAGGATGGGAGAGGGTGCCATGCCAGCCCAGCCCTGCCATCCCGCAGAGACCGTGGCCAAGCTGAAATGCAGCTACCAGGAGCAGAACCTGCCGGTGACAGACGGGAGCCAGGAGCTGCACAGCCTCTGTGCCCAGCTAGAGTTCCTCCTCCAGGTACTGCTGCTCCTCCATCTCTGCTGCTCCCTGCCTCACTTCCCCTTCAGCTGAGAGCAGAAGGGACCCTGTGTTAACCATTCAGGGGATGGAATAACCTCACCCAGCATTGTCTGGCCCTGGGCATCCCCAGCTACCTGGACCAGGCTCTCCCTTCTCCACATGTGTAATTACATGTGCTGTGGGAGAGAAACTGAGGTATGGAGCCAGTGAAGAGAGGGACACCCAGATCAACCCTGCTGGGGGAGCTGCACACAGGGGACAGGCTGGGGGGGACAGCTCAAAAAAGAAAGTCCAAGCTTGTACTTCTGCCAGTTTGACCTCAAGGAGAAGAGGAGCTTCTTTGGGCAGCGCAAGGACTATTGGGACTTCTTGTGCCAAGGCCTAGCACGGTGCCGGCAGGAGCATGAAGGCATTCACTTTGTCACCTCCCTGGACAAGGTGGGCATGGGCTGGTGGGATATGAGGGACTTGGGCACACACACAGGCTTTTGCTTGCTTGAGGGTGCACACGCACCTATGCACAGGCACACACTCGGGCACGAAGCATTCACCCACTGGTGCCATAAACAGCTTTGTTCCCTCTGGGGTTCTCACTGCACCCCAGCCCTAGTCCTGGGGACCCTCTTTCTCCCTGCATGGGAGGGAGGTGTGAGGGGGGCGGACAGGAGTGACAAGGATTGATAACTCCCTCTGCCCCGCAGCTGAAGACCCCTGTGGGCAGGGGCCGAGCCTTTCTGCGGTACTGCCTGGTGCATCAGCAGCTGGCAGAGTCCCTGCAGCTCTGCCTCCTCGACCCTGAGAGCCTCTGGTGAGAGCAGGGGCACAGTGAGGGGATGCTCGTGGTGGTGGGGGACATAGCCAGGGTGGACAGTGCACTGCAGCACTCAGCCAGCAGATGTGCTGCAGGATGCATACCTGTCCAGGGCATAGGGGGATGCATGAGCCCATTTTATGGTTGCAGCGAGTGGTACTACGCCCGTAGCCCCTTCCTGAGCCCCAAACGGCGAGCAGAGATCCTGGGCAGCCTCTATGAGCTGGATTGTGTCACCTTCCACCTGTCCCTGCACAGGGATGACCTGGACATCGCCTGGCCCATGTTCTCTGAGTGAGCTTGGGGACACTGGGGGCACCAGGGGCATTGGCAGCACAGGAGTTGTCAAGGGCATCACAGGCACCTGGGGCTTAGCATCACAGAGAAGCATGTGTGCATTGTCCCACTGTCCTAGACCCAGATACTAGACCTAGACCTAGACCCCATACAGCACTCCAGATGTGCCAGCTCTCCGTATGTGGCCCCAGGAGGGCACAGTCACTGGCACCAGCATGCACACCCTGCCTGTGCCAGCAAACATGCCACATGCACACACATGGTTCTGTGTACACACACACAGAGCCATCCTCTGCCAAGTATATCCCTGCTGCAACACTGTGGCTCTGCGACACCTGACACAGGGACACATACGTGCTTGCACACCCTTGGCCTGGGCAAGATCAAGGGGGGGGGACACTCATGGATGCAGCTGTTCCAGCACAGTCACACCTGTTCTGCTGCTCACACATTCATGTGAATGGACTGCCACAAGCACACATGCTTGAGTCGATGCCACATGTTCTGTGGGTGCTCAGGCTGGTGGCACCAACATCCCTGATCCTCTGCCCTGCTGCTCCCTATATTCCTAAAGGCTGGCTGTGCCCAGGGAGCCTAAATGAAGGGTGTTACCCTGTTCTCCTTGGGGTTGATTTGGTAGTCCTGAGCCCTGTGTCCCCTCTAGGCCACTGGTCCGACCCAGCCCAGTGATCAGGAGCAGCCCAGCGAAGACAGCCCCACAGACAGACAGTATTGGCAC
The DNA here is from genome assembly GCA_013397295.1 of Polioptila caerulea. Lineage (NCBI taxonomy): Eukaryota > Metazoa > Chordata > Aves > Passeriformes > Certhiidae > Polioptila > Polioptila caerulea. The sequence continues at coordinate 1,490,599 of VYXF01003274.1, forward strand.
TGCAGCGAGGCACTGGAGCGACAGCATTTGCCATCGCACTGTGGAACGCCATGGGGCACCAGCCCATCCGTACCCACCCACTCTGGCTGCCCTGCAGGCAGGGAGTGTGGAAATGGAAGATACAGAGGGAGATGTAGAGGATGGGGCGGTGAAGAAGGACATGGAAGAGGAGGATGAAGAGGAGGTGGAGAAGGATGAGAGTGAGGATACAGGGGAGGTGGAGTGTGTGGAAGTGGATGTGGAGAAGGATGTGGAGGAGGATTTGGAAGAGAAGGACGAAGAGTTAAAGGAGGATGAGAAGGAGAGGAAGGATGTGGATGTAGAGGAACTGGAGGACTCACATGGCAATGGCAAAGCAGCCCAGCCTGATTGTGCTGGAGAGCCTGGCATGTCCCCACTGCCCACTGGCACAAGGTGCATGCTGGGGTCCCTGTCACTGGTGCCCAGGCAGCCGTGTGGGACAGAGGAATCCCTGCAGGCACTGGTGTCCCGGCTGAGGGCCGAGCTGGGCCAGCGTGAGGCGGCCGCCCAGGCGCTGGCGGTGCGGCTGGCGCGGGCGGAACTGCGGCACCAGCGGCAGGAGGAGGGCAGTGCCCGGCGCGCCCAGCTGTGGGCACGCGAGGCTGAGGCACTGCGGGAAACCAACACCTTCCTGGAACGGGCGCTGGAGGCAGCGGTGGCAGCGGGGGACCCGGGGGCGCTGGCACGGGCACAGGAGGAGGCACGGGGCTGGCAAGAGGTGGCAGAGGAGCGGGGTACCCAGCTGGCCAGGGTGCAGGCAGAGGCGGGAGCGCTGACCTCGCGCCTGCAGGAATGCCAGGAAGCGCTGGTGGCGGCAGGACGGACGGGCATGCTGACGGATGCTGGTACCTCAAATGAGGTGGCTGCCGTGGAGAAGGTGCTGCGGCAGGCACTGGAGCTCGCCTGTGGTCCCCGGGAGCCCCCCCCAGCCCCCCAGGCAGAAGGGGAACCCAGCACAGTCATCAGCATGGCCATGGTATGGGCAAGTCCAAGGGGATCCCGTGGTGGGGTGGGGGGCTGGGGTCCAGGATTGAGCCCCCACTCTCCCCCAGCGCTTGGCCAGCCTGGCCGCCACAGCACAGGAGGAGACCTGGCAGAGCCGGCAGCAGCTCCAGGCCCAGCGACAGGAGATGGCACGGCTGCAGGAGGAGCTCAGCAGGTTAGGCGGGGACCCCTACTTCCACCAACCATCACCCCACAGTGAGACCTCCTATCTCCACCTGCCACATTGTTTCCCCTGGGGCCCCAAATGATGTCGCTTGGACACAGCCGAACAGCAGCTGGAGATTGGCAGGAGGACGGAGGGAAGGATTTGAGGGGGGAGGACTGGAGGGAGGGGTCAATTTGGGACTGATAGGTAGGTGGAGGGGTGGAGGGATAGATGGGCATAGAGTTGGAGTGGTTAGGCGTTAGTAGATAGAGAGAGGGAAGGAGGGATCAATTTGGGATGAATGGATGGAGATGGGATGGTGGATGGAGAGACACAGGGATGAATTTGGGGTGAGTAAATGTGTGGGTGAGAAGAAGGCCAGGGGTATGGATGTGGAAAAGGATGGATGAACAGTGGGGAAACGGATGGGTGGCAGATGGCAAAATGGCTGTGAGGATAGGGAGAGTGCTTGAGGATGGATGGGCAACAGCAGAGAAAAGAAGGGAGGGAGGAAAAGAGGGAGGGAGCAAGGGAGAGAGGGAGGGAGGAACCAGCGGCGGGAGGTTTATCCGCATGCATGGCGGGATGGAGAGACGACCAGCTGAGAGACAGGGGTACTATGTCGCCTCTGCCCCGCGCCAGGGCCCGGCAGGACGGTGAGCGCTGGGCATCGGCGCTGCAGCGGGCGCAGCGGGAGGCCCTGGAGCGGGAGGCCACGCGCGGCGCCGAGCAGGCACGGCAGCAGGAGCTCATCCGCGACATGAAGGAGCGGCTGCTGGAGCTGCTGCGGTGAGAGCCCCGGGGACTCCGCGCAAGGGCAAAGGGACCCAAACCCCTTTGCCCAGAGGAGGGCACCAGAGCCCAGGCAAATCCAGGGCTGACCTCTCCCCTGCCGCAGGGAGAAGGATGCCCTGTGGCAGAAGACAGAGGGCATTGATACCCCGGTGCCCAGTCCGGTGCCCCGCTACCCAGGGTTGTGTGCTCGCTGCCACAAGGATTTCCGCCTCCTCTCCCGGCGGTACAACTGCAGGTGAGCTATGGGGGGAGTGGGGAGTGGCACTGGCACAGTGCAGGGATGGCTCAGCTCTCACCTCCTGCTCTCTCATCAGGCTGTGCCAGGGCAAGGTGTGCCACACCTGCTCTGTGGACATGGGCAAGCACGGCCGCTGCTGCCTGATGTGCTACCAGCAAAGGCACCCGCAGGCTACATGAGTGGGGACAGCAGTCCTGGCCCCGTGTCTGGGACACCTCCTGCCCTGGCTGCCTCCTCTTGGACTTACTGGGTACCCGGGTGTCCAGGGCCTGAATGCAGGTCCTGCTTCCCAACGTCTTGGGTTTGACATGAGTCTTTCTTGCGGCTGGTCCACAAAGAGGAAAACTACTCATTTCTGCTACCACTGTGGCTTCTGTGTCATCTATCAGTCACTGCCAGATTGACACTCAGGTTGAGTGCAGGGTGGGGAATGCTGGCGTGGGGGTGTTCAAGTCCTTCTGGAGGGAAACCATATCCAAAAAGGGTGTCCCAGCTGCAGCCAGGGTGAGCCACTGCCTGCACCATCCCACAGTGGGAAGAGTAGACACCTCTTGGCCAACAGCCCTGGCTTCCTACCACACTGCAAGGAACCACTTGGGCAAGAGGTTTCTCGGATTCAAAGGTGATGGACTGTCCTTGCTCAGCATCCCTACTGTCTCTGTTCTGCCCCAAGTCCCCAGGGTTGCCACCTGAGTGCTGGGGACCCCTGTACCCACCCATGAGCCAGCACATGCGTGACAGCCACTGATGTCCGCATGGTTAGGGGTTATGGATCCCTGGGAACCTGGATCAAGGTCAGTGGAGGAGCACTATGGGACTCCAGTGGAGAGATGCGTAGGTGTGCCAGGGCAGGCATCCTGAGGCCTGGCATACAGAGTGGCAGGAGAGTCCCTAGCAGGGTCACAGTCCCTTCTTCAGCTCCTCGACCCCAGTCAAGTGTCAGCCCCAGTTGCCCAAGCCAGGGCGGAAACATCCTGGTTGTGTAAGGGACAGGTTCCCAGCCCTTTGCACAACAGTGTCCTGACACCACGGCTGGGGGGGAGCGGGGGTGCCTGGGGTGCTGGCACCCTTCAGGCAGGTTGGTTCAGTGTGAGGGGCTGCTCAGAGATCTCTCAGTGATTTTCTCTGCTGGAGTTGAGATTGGAGTTGGGAAGGGAATGACTTTGTCCCCAGGTGGGATAGATTCCACATAGAGACCTCTGTACCATCAAAATGCCAGGACACGTCTGGGGAGCTGTAGGAAGCAAAACCTGGGGATGCACAGGATGCCAAATCCTGTCCTGGAAGAAGGGTTACCCACACTCTCACAGCAGGCATCTGACAGCAGGCACCACTGTTTGGCACTGTCCCTAGAGAGTAGCCCTGGCCCTTCCCGTGGCAAAGAGGAGCCAGACATGGGTGGCCAACGCACCAACTCCTTTATTGCTGGATGGTCATCAGGTAAGAGCACCATCCCCACAGCAGGCTCACAGAATCCCCAGGGTCACAGGCTTTGTCCCAAAGAGAGGGGAGGGTGGACATTTGACAACACTCCCCTGGCAATGGGGTTCTACCACCTTGCCACCCAAGCTCCCTTCCAGTTGGGGTCCAGCATCCAGAAGTGGCCCTGCCCATCCCCATGGCATCACCACCCACATTCCAGGGGGCTGGATGAGGATGCTAAGGTGTGTGGGGTGCTGAGACCTGAGGTATCCACAAGGGCTGGGTCCTAGAAGGGCTCAGAGGGTGGTGGATGTATTGCCAGAGGTGGAGGCATAGGATGTGCGGCCATAGCGGGCAACAGCATCCTTGCTGATCAGCCCACGCTGCGCCAGGATCTTGAGGAAGCTGTTGCGAAACTTTTGACCGATGAAGGCGTAGATGATGGGGTTGATGCAGCTGTGGGCAAAGCCCAGGACCTGTGTGACAGAGAGGGCTCTGTCGATGTGGTTCCTCCTCTCACAGGTCTCGGCAATGGCCCGCGTCCTCATGAGGGTGTCGCTCACCAGTGTGATGTTGTAGGGCAGCCAGCAGATGAGGAAGACCAGCACCACAGCAAAGATGACCTTCATGGCCCGCTGCTTCTGAGCATTCTTGGTCTGCAGGAGGGTGTGGATGGTGACGCCATAGCAGAAGAGCATCACCAGGAGGGGCAAGACAAAGCCAAATGTCTGCGGCAGGATCCGCAGCACTACCCGCCACTTGGACGTGTCCTCACCACTGATGTACTCATAGCACACGGTGCCATTGTTGGCTGAGTGGAAAGCCTCACGGAAGAGCAACATGGGCAGGGAGAGCAGCACAGAGAAGACCCAGATGCCCAAGCAGACAAACTTCACCCAGTGCCTCTTCTCAGTGGCAGCCCGTGTAGCATAGACGATGGCCAGGTAGCGGTCCACACTAATGCAGGCCAGCAGAAGGATGCCACTGTAGAAGTTGGCTTCCTGCAGCATGGAGATGGCTTTGCACATCACAGTGCCAAAGACCCACTCGTGGGCTCGGTAGGCTGCCCAAAGCGGCAGGGTCAAAGCGAAGAGCAGGTCTGCCACAGCCAGGTTGAGCAGGTAGACGTCGGTGACAGAGCGGCTGATGTGGCTGGAGGTCACCACCAGCACCACCAGCCCATTCCCCACCACACTGAGGATGAAGACGAGGCAGTAGATCACCACCACCAGGTACTTGTTGAGGACAGAGCTTTCAGGCCGGCACGGAGAGGATGAGAGACCAGTGTCAGGAATGGCTGTGCTGTAGTCGTAAGTGTAGTTGTAAAGGTAGAAGATGTTGGAGAAATCCCCACTGTAGGACAAGGACTCCATTTTGCCTGTGGAGCACAAAATGGCATGAGTGTGGGGTGGCAATGTTGTGGACCAGGGGCGACAGCATCTCTGGGTCCTCTGGCATTTCCATTCTCCCCCAGGTCCCCTCCCAGCCTGTGGGCAGCTGTCCTTCATCACTCCACTGTGATTGAGGACACAGCATCCACACTGTGCCAGGTAATGGTCACTGCAGGTAGACACTGTTCCTCATATGCTCCCTTGTAAAACACCCCCTGCATGCCTCATTCCCCTGCATTTCACCCCAATCCCGTCCCTTTCCTGACTTCTGTGGAAGAAGGGGTTCCCCCATAGACTGATCACCTCAGTTTGGGGGGCTTCCCCATCAGTGTAGCATCACATCCCTCCAGGAGACATCTGGCTCTTCCAGAAACCCTGGGCTCCCCTGCTTACTGTGGATCCCTCAAATGCTTCTCGGCTCTTTGGGCATCTCAGAGCCCCTCAGGCACCTCCAAAGTTCTTCAAGTACCCCTGTATCCCTCCAGCCTCCCCACCCGCTCAAGCATTGCTGCTGTGATGCCTGGAATGGAGCTTCCCCTCCTAGCACCTCAGCCAGCAGCAAGGCTATGGTCACAGTGCCTGGAGCAGGCAGCACTCAAGAAGCTCTGAGGGTGGTTTTGTGCCCTTCTTCCACCTCCTGGTCTTTCTTCTGCAGGAGTGGTTTCAAGCCCCAGACGGAAAGCCATGTCACACTTTGCCGGCAGCTTTGGAAATACTACATCTCTGGTTTTCCTGTTGCTCAGCTGGGCATTGCCATGTCCCCCCGTGCTTGGCCTCAATGGCGAAATCACAGGTGGCAGTCGCTTTTCCTGTCTCCTCACACATAGGAGGTGGTGACCTTGCTGTGTTCCTGCCTCCCCAAAGACCACTGGTTTTCAATCTTCTCCCAGAATGGATCTGGACTCTTGTTTCACTCTGGTGTCACCCCTCTGTCCCAGTTCTGAGCCCCCAACCCCTCCAGGGCTTTGAGATGCCAGGACTGCTTGGGGTGCTGAGTCCCCCCAGTGCTGGGGACCCCCAGCTCTGAGCTGGACATGTTTGAACCCAAACCATCTCTGGAACCAACTTTCCTCTTTTGCCTGATGTGAATTCCCTGCTGAACCTGGGCTGATGCCACTGCCCAGAAAAATCTCTCCCTGGCTCTACTGTATCCTCTCTTGCAGTGATCCAGAGATGGAAGTCCTGGGATGATCCCAGGGTGGTGATGCTGGGATGCTGAGGCATCAGCATCCCAGAGGACTGCAGCCAGGAATGCTGCCAGTGCTGATGGGGGAATGTCCTCCCAAGTGGGGCTGCCATAGACATGGGGCAGAGCCTGATGCCAGTGCTTCCCCTCTATCTATTTCTGGCTGCTGATTTCTGCCTCCGTGCACCAAAATTCTGGTGGTTCCTCTGGAACTGGGTATTCCCCGGGTATACCACGCACAGATACCCCACAGCTGGCCTAAATGGGGGGAACAAGCAGCACTCCATTTCCCCTCCTGACCCTGGAAGGGCTGGGGACAGTGGGGTGGCCCTGGGGCTTCCAGCGAGGAGGAAAGAGGGACATGCCATGGGGAAGGATCCTCCCAGCTCATCGCTGTGCAAGGAAATGGGAGCAGGCACTTTTTCCCCACAGCAGCCAAGGCTGATGTCCCGGGGGACTATGGAGGGTTTGCACCCCAGATGAGCCCTCAGCACAGCACTGGGTGCTCCCATCCACCACCTCCCTCACCCTCGCACCAAGCAGCCTCTTGGGCAGCTGGAGCAACCCACCCCAGGCCCCAGCTTGCTCCACATGTGAAGGGGCTCAGATGGGTGCTGTGGGCCTGTCAAAGCCTAAGGAAAGCTGCAATCTCCAGAGGCACACCCCATGGACTCACTGCTTGCTGCTGTCGCCGTCCCCTCAAACGTTGGTCTTCTGATCCCCGGGTGTTTCTCACTGGGAAGCACACAGGCACGGGTTTAAATCCAGATGTCACCCCCAAAGGGCTCTGGTACAGTGTCGTGGGATGCAGGGCAGCACCAGACCCAGGAGTCTCACCAGCCAGAGGATCCCTCACCTGCGCCAGCTGTGGTGCCGCCTCCCAGTACCCCTTTCTTCCACCACCCATTTTATACTGCCCGGGGAGGAAATGTTGCAAAATCTTCTCCCAGCATGAAGCGGAAGTGGCAGCCAAAGGGACCTTTCCTTGGTCCCCCTAGATGACATTCCTGAGCGAGGGGAGCCCGCAGCTCCCTGTCACCTTCGTGTCCCAGGCCATGCTGCATTGGGGGTGCACCCAGGGGTTCATTGTCATCCCTGCGATGATGCACCCCAGGAGTCTCCAGTCTCCAGTTTGTCCCCAGGCCCTCAGTGGATGAGGGGATCCCCTTCAAGGTACCCCTGTGTCCTGCAGTCCCCCCAGGAGAGCAGAAGCTCTCTGAGGCCATGGCCAGTGGCTGATGGCAATGCAGGGCTCTGTGCCTCAGTTCCCCATTGACAGAGCAAGGGTGGTGTCAGCATTTGGGGACGCACAGGGGGACTGCAAGGCTGGTTTGCCCTCTGTTGGGGGTTGCTGTGGGGGATCCCCCGAGAATAGAGTCCCATTTCCCTCCTGCCCTGGCTGTGCCATGCCAAGCTAAGCCATGCCATCAGACTGAGCCGTGCCCCTGTGCCAGGCCCACAGATGTAGTGAATGCTGTGGCTCTGAGTACCCCTATTGCTTTTATGGGAAACAAGAACATTCCCCATGCACTGCCATTACTCTGGTGCACTCACAAACCCTTTGAGCATCCCCATCTTCACAGCTTTCCACGCTTGTCAGTTGTAAGGGTGCTCCACGTTTTTGGGGCACCTGGTAAGTGCCACCATCACGATGATGCCTTTGGGTATCATTACAGACTCAAGGACACTCCTAATCTCTGGGAATACCTGCCCAGTTTTGGGCAACCACCAGCTCCAGGGCACCATTACAGCCCCCCTAGGATATCCCAACTCCCTGTGTCACCTCACATTTTTAGGGCCTTGTAGCTCTGAAATTATCCATTTTGCAAGATACCATTTTCACCTGTAAGCACCCCCATACCCCTAGACCACCAATTCTTACACAGACCCCCATATACTGGGGCACACCTGCTGCCTCCTAGAGCGTCCCCATAATCCTAAGGGCACCCCACTGTTTCGAGGGCCTCCAACACGTGAGTATTCAATTAACGGGGCGCGGGGGGCACCTCGCACTTTTGGGGGCTTCCATACCCCAGGTACACCCCATACCCCTACCTCACCCCAGCTGGCAGGGATGCCCATACCACGAGCACCCCCCGGCCCCCTCCCCCGCCTGTGTCCCAGCACATTGGCGGGCAACCCCTCGTGTCCCG
>VYXF01003274.1:1501463-1525366 GCA_013397295.1 Polioptila caerulea
TGGGCAAGGAGGAAGTTGGGGAGGGAGGAAGGTGGATTTGCAGGGTGTTTACTTTGGGTAAAGCGGACTTCATCAGCGTGGTGCCAGCGCTGGTACGGAGTGTGTAGGGGGAGCTGAGGAACAGGGAGCCTGTGTATGGAGTCACGGCCTCAGCCTTTCGCTTTGGGGTTGAAGAGCAATTCCAGCTGGCTCCCTCTTTGCTTTCTCGAGCAGAAGGGGTACAGGCGCACGGGTCAGCCATGGTCTCTGGTGCCAGCATGGTGGGTGTCTCGAGAGAGGGCTGACTGGGGGATGTAGTTCACACTCACATCTTTGGCTGCGACAGTTCAGTCCCTGGGGAGCCAGTGATTTTTTTTTTTTTACTGCGAGTATTGCACCAGACTGTAAAGATGCTTGTGAGGACCCAGCTTGGCTTGGAAGGAAGTCCCTTCAGTATGAATGTCCTTATCTGCAACCGAGTGGCCTGTGGGCTCAATGCGCTGCCGGCTGTCTGAGACACCTTTGTACAGAGACAAAGCCTTGAGAGGCAAAGCACAGTGGTGTTATCTCTGGGGTGGAGCCTGCCCTGGCGCCTCACAAGGCAGGGCTCTGGCTGCTCCAGGAAAGGACCCCCCCAGGCAGGTGCCTTTTTCTGTGTTACCTTTTTTTCTCCAATGATTTGTGAAGCTCTCAGCCTTTTGCATGCAGAACGTTTTCAGTGGCCACTTACTCTACTTTCCCCCCCCCCGCAATGACTTGTTACTCGGATTGAGTTTTTGTTTTCTTTTGGTGGGGNTTTTCTGTGTTACCTTTTTTTCTCCAGCGATTTGTGAAGCTCTCAGCCTTTTGCATGCAGAACATTTTCTCTACTTTCCCCCACTCTCAGTTGACTTGTTACTCGGATTGAGTTTTTGTTTTCTTTTGGTGGGGTTTTTTTCCATAAAATAATCACACAGGTTGCTCTGCCTTGGAGGACAGCTGAACTGCTCCAAGATTTTGATTCATCTTGAGCCCTGTTCATTTAATGCAACAAGTTTCCCGGGGTACAGGCACCACACTGGGCAGAGAGAGCTCCCAGGTGACCACTGTAGTATTGCAGCTGCCTCCATTAGAAAATATGGCATGTACAGAGGTTCCCAGTGAGTGTCAGAACAGCTTGTCAATCACTCCTCTGTGCCAAGGCACTCTTCCTGATGGAGAGAGAAGGATGTGCATGTGTCCCTGTGTTGGTGTGATGTGGAGGGGCAGTTTGCAGGTTTAGATGCACCCCAAAACTCTGTGGGCAGGGCTGCAGTTCCTAGCCCTGCACCAGCCTACAGGCCCCTGAGATTTCCATTTTTCTGTATGGCAGAGCCACCTCACTTGTGTGTTGGCATGCGTGCCTGACACTGATTGTTCCTGGATCAATCCATAGGGTGGCTGATGGTGCTCTGCTTCTGCCTCTTAGTCACCTATGGCACATTCTGTTCTTTAGATGGCGTTTCTAGATAAGTTTTGTGCCTTGAATGTGTTGCTGAAGGTGAGGAAGACATGTACTTCTGAATTTTCTTCTATGCTTCTTGCTGGTCACCCATCCAGGCAAGTGCAGGGAGGTTTCTCCTGGTTTTAAGTCTTCCAAGGAATGGATGTTACAAATCATTTATTCAAGTGATATTTCTTTTTCTTATGGCCACAGCTCTCAGGTTAGTCCTGTGGTGCTCAGTCTGGAGGCAGGAAGGGATTTCCTGTATTTTGCTATTTTGATGATGATTTTCCAAGGTGTATCTTGGGGATGAACACAGGGCAGTCACACAGGGCAAGGTCAAGCCTTGAAGAATTTGGTGACTGGGAGCAGTGAGCCTGGACACTGGGGCAGAGTTGGGTTTACATTATTTGCTCTAACCCAGAAGTGCAGCAGATGTGATGCAGGGATTTGTCAATAGTTGTTGTCTCAGAGCCAGGTGTGCCTGGTGGCTTCAGCGCCAGCCTGGAAGTGGGGCAGGGCAGGGTTCATTTCCAAATCTTTAGCCAGAGACTTGTCCTGTGCCATAGGCTTTGTCACTCCCCTCTACTGCAGTGCAGCCATAGGTGGGCAGGTTCCTGCAGAGCTTTCCTGGGCTGTCAGGTGGGAGACACTCCTCATTTCACCTTGTCATATAGAACTAGGTCACATTTAGAAGTTGGAGTTCACTAACTGCCATAACATTATTGTCATATATGTCAAAATCTGCTCTGCATGAAGGTGCATCAGCTGTCCCTGGAGTTCCCAGTGTGAAAAGTACCTTGGAAGGGCTGGAAACAGATCAGCACTTGAGACAGGGCTTAGCCCACCTCTAAGAGTCCTCCCTGGACAAGGTCCTTAGGGCTTGGCAGCATCTGCCTATAAATAGGGTAATTTCAAATTTAATTTGGTTTTGTGGGCAAAACCCATGGAAATCTCACCTCCTTGGAGACCTGCTGTTGAATGTGATATTTAAATCAAGGTGGTAACAGATGATGGACTTCAGTGCATCTGATTTTTTTTCCTTATTTAGTTCTAGTAATTTATTTGTTTAAATCTATTTTCTTAAGCCAACCACATTTTAAAATAAAAGCTTAAAGCTCTAGCTTAAAGCTAGAATCTGTTCAAATAACTTGAGTTAGGAATTTGCTGCTGCAATGTGGAAGTACCTGGTCAGTACCTGGAAATAAGTTTGTTGAAATGAGATTGTCTCAAGAGCTTTTTTACATGTCAAGAGAAAGCTTCCATTAGCTTTTGACCAATTGATTTGTACATGAGATGTTGCCTGGAAGCTGGTGTCACAGGTGGGTTTTCCCATTCCTGATAGAAATGTGTGAGGAAATGAGCTCTACCAGTTGAAAGATCCTATTTCTCATCACTGCTTTCCTTTGCTAACTGCACAGACATAAAAAAACCCCCGCAAACACTTTAAGTGTAAAACATTTTGGTGTGTCTGAGGAATACTCAATTCTGTTTGACAGTAAAAGATTTGCCATCAAATTTTGTCCTGCTCTAATTTAAATGACCCCAGTGAAAGTGTGGCACAGAGCTTTGGTCTTATGGTTTGGTTTTCCATTTATACATAGCTTACCCAAAATCCTTAGCAAATTAATCATCTGTCCCAAACTGTTACTTCTTATTTACCCATTGTGCAAAAGAATACAAATTTGCATAGCTGAGGTACAGCATGCCTTTTCCTAGGTTGGGGGCAGAGGTAAGAGAATCTCAAATTGAATTGTTGGTTTCTTTACATCCATTAGTTGGTACAACTCTGCAGTGCTTCCTGACAATTAGCTGCGTAGGAAATCATTTGAAGCTTGACCTTCCCTGATGCAGAGTGGTTCCTTGAGCCAGGAGGAGCTGGGCTGAAGCTGCACCCGCCTGCTTTATGGTATTTCCCACCTGCGGTCACTTGATGATGCAGAGCTGAGCCTTTCAGACCCAGAGGCTGAGCCCTGGCTCAAACCAAGCAGTGAGAACTTCTTGTTCATGGTGTGACTTGAAATGAGTTCATTATGGGGAGACTGAGGAGCATCTGGAGGCTGTTGGTGTGCTGGGAGGGTAGAGGAGCTTTGAATCCTGCCAATCGCTACTGAGGAACTCTCTTCAGGAGTGGTTGTGGTTATATGTGGCTCCAGTGCTTCAGGGATGCTCAGAGACCCCACCAAAAACCAGAGATTGTTCCTCTGCCACCCCCTTCTTCTTGCTGACAGAGGCATTTTTGTGGCTTCAAGGGAAATAGGATTGGGGAAGTGACCTAGGTTAAAATTAAACAGGCAAATCTGGGTATTTTTAGCTTAGATGAGTTTCCTCATCCCTTTCATTGTGTCATGGCTGCTCACCATGATGCAGCCATGGAGCAGGAACCACATCTCCCTCCTTCAGCTGCAGTGGCAGGTGCTGGCTCAGTGTCCTCACAAGCCCAGCCTGGAGCTGCACATCTCTCCAGGCACAAGCTCACCTGCTGAAACTCAGTTTGCCTGGCTGCAGAGTGCTCAGGAAATGCTGCTGGCAGAAAGAATTATCCTTGGGTTTTGCTGGCATGGGCAGTGCTCATGGTACACCCTGGCTGTCCACTGAGGGTGGCTGAGGGTGCTGTACGTGCTGGAGCATAGCTCCTGGGCTGTCACAGCACATCCTGCTTCGGACTCCAGGGAAGGTGACTGCATTAACAATGGATTGTGAAGCACCTCTGGCTGGAAGTAGGCAGTGCTCTGCTTTTGTGCAACAACACAGGGAACAGGAGGGAAGAAAGGCCAGATCTGAAAGGTGTTAGGCTTTCACAGGTGATTCTGTCACTCCATCCTCAGTTTTCATCTTGGGTGCCTAAGAGGAGCCTGCTCTGTTTTATCTTCAGGGAGTAGTTCTTACTGCAGCCACCAATGCTTGACACCAGAGAAGAATAGGTACCCATCACTGTACTGAAGAAGCACAGTAAAAGTGTGTGCAAAATGAGACTCTTCCCCAGAGAGTTGGCAAAACTCTGGATCCCTCTGGTGGGGAACCACGGGCTATCTGCCTACAGCTGAGGATGCACAGGACAAAGATCTGGCTGGAAGGGGACCTGTCAGTGCCAAGCATGTTGCAAGACTGTCTGTGCTTTGTCCACTGTGAATTCCACTGCTTTCCTCCCAGCCCACTCCTGCAGACTATTGGGCACACAGCAAGGGAAAAACTTGGGCGTGGAGGGGTCACCTAACCAGGAGGGGAGAATTGGCACGTGTAGGGGCTGCTGTGCACTGCTCAGCACCACCCACCTGACAGAGCACTCCTGCTCGAGTTCATGGTGGGTGTGCTGCCAGAGCTATGGGAGCTCTTTGATAACATATGCTCCTGCAGCTTATGCAGAGAGGCTTTTGTTAGCTGAGTGGGGCCCAGAAGTGGAGGAACTGTTCAGATAATTTTAGACATTGCTCATAATTTTTTTTATTGAGGTGACCTTTCTGTAGAGAGAGCCTGCAGTCTGTCACTGAATCTGGCTCACTTTATCCAAAACGTGTGTTGACTCTGGTGATCTGAAAGCTCTGCTCAGAGCTTTAAGCTTTGAAATACCCCTTTTTCTTTCCCTCTCCTATGGGGCAAGAGATTAGAGTATCTGCATGCCTGCAGCTTTTGAAATAATTGCCATTCTCCATTATTTGGTAGAGGCCTTAATTGTGTGGGAGATGCTTCAGTATGGTTGTCAGCCAAGTTCATAAATTTTTTGTGACATATGGGTAAGAGCCTTTGTGGCCTGAGAATGAAACAGGGAAGTTGTCCGAGTCAAGTGAGGAAGTGCTGTCAGAAAAAAGATTTGCTATTGCTCTTAAGTGCTCGCTGGTGTCTCTCCACGGGCACTGTGGCTCTTCATGGATGTTCTGCTGGGGTGAGAAATCTGATTTGGAGCTGGCTCTGTATTAGATAGACAGGGCGTAGGAGCCATTTGGAGATGAAAAGGAGGAACATAGGCAAGAAGATGTAAAACCTGTCAGGGTCTTTTATTGTTACAAGTAGAGTGCAGATGGGATTTGGTGTGGATTTGACTTCAGACCTGATAACTGTTATCACAAAACAGACTGCTGCTGGAACAGCTGCCATTTTAGTGTCGGAGTTCAGGCAGGGGTTTGCAGAAAGGTCCGGTCTGGATTCAGTGTTCAGTGTAGAGAGAAACCATCTCAGTTATTCCTGGTATGAGCTGGTCTTATTGTCCATTCAGGGCAGAGGGTAGCAAACAGGGAACGTCGCTGAGGGATGCTGTGGTTCAGGTAGCATTGGAGGTAAGGAGCTTGCAGGGGTCACAGCAGCTCTCTGCCCCAGGAGTGGATGAGGTGTCCTGTCTGAAATCCTCTGATTACCCTCTGATAGCTAGGCTTAGTCTGTCTCTCACAGATTTGTATCGGGGTAGGAGTGAACCCCAAAAGGACCTCCTGGCATCCCAATTGGGATTTACAGTCCGGCTGTAGAGTCGTTCAGCACCAAGTTGCTAAACTGCCAATTCTCACTATGGGTGTGGAGAGTCTCCTCACGGAGGCAAGGGACACCAGAGCATACTAGACCAGGCAGAGCTCTTTGGGATCATGGCAGTAACCTGACAGTACCTGGTACCCACCCTCAGAGGTGCAGGCCCTACCCCAGGCCTGCTGTGAATCCTCTGCACTGGGCCTTCGCCCGCACAAGAGCCGGAAGGACAGAACACGGAGAGAACACATTGTGCCTCCGTAGGGCTATTTCTGGTGGTAGAAGATGGGGTTGGTGGAAGGTCAAGGGGAAGTGAACATGTGTGAGCAGCATTGTTGCTCATCCAGAAACTATGGAACGCTGGAGGTGAGAGCTCCTCTCTCTTCTGCGGGGACAACAATCCAGATAGCAAAAGGAGTGGGTTTTCTGTTGGAGAAACATTTTGAGTAGCCAGGGTAGTTTGGATAAAGTGAGCCAGAGAAATGAACAGAAGCACTTTAAACACTGTGATTGTAGAGCTCCTGAACTGTGAAAGGCTAAGAGGGCTCACTTTGCTCCCAGCCACACTTCCAGTGCTCTCCCCTGGGCCAGGCCAGTCCTGGGTTACTTAAGTGTGTGCTCAGTGAGGCAGAAAACCCACTGTGCTGTAGGTGACAGGACCAACGTGGCTGCGAGGAGCTCTGTATGCAGCTCACGTGAGCTCTTGCTTCACTGTGCCAGGAAGTGGTTGAATATTCAGCACCCAAAGTTCTGCCCAGTTACCTTCTTTTCCCTTAAATACTCCCCCTCCTCACCATCCCCAAGTACTGGAACTGAGCCACTTGGGAAATCAGCATTAAAATAATTTCTCTAAGAAATGACATTTGCACAATAACAGGCTCAAACCCAGCTGTGTTAGCAGTGAGCTTTTGTGTGCAGAACAAAGGCTCTCGTGCAGAGCCATCAACTGGCTCCTGTACATGGTGTTGCTCAGCTTCTTCAGTGATGTGATGAGTGATCTTCCTGCCATCCCCTGGATTGGATACAAGGCAACCAAATGGAGAATTGTCCCTCCTCAGCAAAACCACTCCAGTGCACTGGCTGTCAGCCACTTCCTTGCATTTCTCAGAGGGAGGTGCTGTGTTTGGAAGGCTCTGCTGGGAGTGGGGGCTCTGGGAAGCGTCAGCTCTGTGTATGTGAGGAATGGGGTTTGAAAGGTGTAATTCTGAGAAGATGAAACAGAGGTTTAAGGATGCATCCTGTTTAATATTCCTAGCTCTCATGTGCCTGGCTGTGCTATCTTTAAAGCTTCCTACATAGGTTTCTTTTTTTATAAAAATTTATACTGCCATCCAAGCTGATTCCCACGTCTGAATGTGGTGCTCTAAAACAAGAACACGTCTGCATCAACTGACCGAGTGGGATCTCTGGGATTTTCTTTCATCTCTGCTGTGAGCCATCCTAAGTGAGCTGAAGTGGCTTGGACATGGCTTGGAGAATTGCTTGCCTTTCCAAGAGCCCAAGCTAAATAGGCAGCCAAGGATACCTGCTGAGCCCATCTCAGGCCCAGCTGAAAAGGGGAGATGAAAGCAAGAGAGGTCACAGGTAGCTAGCACAGCTTTTAAACTAAAGGACCTGCTTTGGGTGCACTTGCACTACTTCTTTCAAGTGTGTGGATTTTATCTTTAGCAAGGTGGCACAAAAGACAGAGGCTTCCCAGCCTTCAGACAAAAAAAAGGGCTGTTGCCTTTCACAGCTTATCACTTTCAAGAAGCAGGAACACCTCTTTATTTTCACTAAAGATCTCCATCTGGGGGGTAATTCCTCCCTTTCCACTGTAGTAAAATGTTGTTGACCTGATGAGTGTCTGGGATCAGTGCAGTGCAGTGTCTTGGTCTCCCTGTATTGCCCAGCTTGAGTTTTATCACATTGTGGTAATTTCTGCCTTCCAGGAATGAGGCTGGCTGCAGAAAAGCTGATGAAAAAAAAAGTGCTTGCTGCTGAGATAAAGTCATTTAAATCGTTACAGAATCTGGTAAGGGAAAGTAGATATTGAGTCATCACATCCCCCCACCTTTCTTGGTGTATGTACCATGGTTCAGCCAGTACCCAGCAGCACATAAGTCTGTGGAAGAGCAAGTTTCAGCAAAACAGTTGAAGTTGGTCTCTGGGCAGCAGCAGCAGCATAGTTGAGACCACTGACTTTACTCTGGGGAGTTATTTCAGTACATTGGTTCAGACAGGTGGGAATGAACTGTTAGAGACTAGATTTCTGTTAGCCAGCAGCATTGTTAGCCTGTACTCTAATATCATCTACTTTTGAAAAATAAATGGAGATATGGTGTGAAACAGCAGTAGCAGACTGGCATTTTTATCCTGTTCTCATTTTCCATGCCTGCTCTTAGCAGTGGAGATACCTTTGCATCAATTCCCTTTTGGAGAATGACCTATTAATACCAGTCCCCTTGGATCTGTGAAAGCAGTTATGTAGTGCCAATCCCAATGAAATGACCTTCCAGAAGCAGTTGCATCTTTCAGGGAATCCTACTCTTTCACAGATCATGGACAAATATCAAAATAGGGTTTGTTAAAAAGCAGTTTAATCTTCATAGTCACAGTGTAGGATGTGATATGCCTTTGGCTTGCAAAGGGTTTTATTGCTGATCAGGGGTCCCAGAGACCACTCAGGACAATGTTAGAGCACACCCAGGGCTACAGTTTTTCTGCAGAGGTTGTTGGCAAACTGTTGGGATGTTTTTGAAGGGGGGCAGAATGAAATGAACATGTGGAAAGTTTCCTTCTTTGGCTTGCTCCTAACACTACTGACACTTTCATAACTTGGAAAAGGGGTCTTCTCTGCAAGCAAGTTATATCAACACATTTGCAGAGCTGGTGTTGATGGCGAAGGGGGCACTGTGTCAGGAAGGATTACTCAGCTGCTTCCATGAACTGGTATTGCAGGACCTTACAAAAGATCCTCTGTCCCAAAACCTGTGCCCTGGCTGTTCTGTTCAGAGCATGTGCTTGTGAAAACAAACTTCTTAGTAAGGAGTAGCTTTCTTAAGCATTTCTAACTGGAAATCTGTGATGTCAAAATCTATTCATAAACTGGAAATAATAGAAATCTGTGCCAGCTTCAAAGTCTATTTTATGTCATCTGGGGTAAAACTGGTGCTTACAGGAAGGAGAAGTCTAAGATCTCTTGTCAAAGGTTACTACTAGTTGGACAGCAGGAGATAAAAGGGTGTTGAGGAAGAGCTACCTGTGCAAAATAAGGTGTTGGAAATTAATCCTCTTTCCTTCACAGCTAGGAGTCTGCTGTTAGAGTCCTCATTTACCTCCTTTGTTTTCTTTGCTTTTTAGAAATAAACCAGAGGCAGTAGAAGTAACATTTGCAGGTAAGCTCTGCAGCTCTCTTGACTTCTCTGAGCCAAGGGCTGGCTTGAACAATCTGCCCACACCACTGGGCAGGGGCAATATGGAGACCCTGCAGTATCCCCAGAGCTGGGGCTTTGTTGGCTGCCTCACTATTTCTCTGTCTGTCTGCCTTCCCTAGAGCATTGACTCCACTGCTGGCAGTGCTTTGGTGTGTGCCTGCTACAAAGCTCTTCTTTTTACCTCATCTGTTCTCCAGTCCTGCCCTTGGTGCTACTTGTTATGAGGTGTTTAGCACCATCTGGTTTGGGTTGTTAGGAAGCTGACTTAAGGTGACAGGCAAAATGGATTCATCACCTCAAGTCTGCTCTTCAGGAGGAGAAATGCCAAGGAAGTTCAAGTACTCATTCAGCAACTGATTTTTTGCTTCTGTTATCAGGAATCTGTGTAAGCTGCAAAGCTCTGTGGGGAAGTGGAGCTTGCTAGGTAGCTGGAGGGTTGCCTTTCCCTTCCTCCTGCCCTCCCTGCCCCTTCTGCAGTGAAGTGGAAGCTCTCACAGCAGGCAGCAGCTGAGCTGCCTTTGCTGGCAGAGAGGTTTTCTCCTCCAGGCTGCAGCTCTGGCCTGGTGGGCATGTCAGTCACTTTCTGTGCTGGCCATCCAGAAGGCTCCCGTCTCTGCATGTTCGTATCCTTGTGCATTGAGCACAAGTGGATTTGCCAGGGATGCTAAATGACACTAGACTGAAGCTTTCTGTGATGGACAGGTGTCAAAATTGTTTCAGCCCTGTGAATGATAGCAGGTCTCCCTACATGACATTACCATTTTCCTTAATTGCGGGTTTCTCTTTTGCTGTGTGTGTGAGGACTGGAGCAAGAGGAGCAGTGTCACTTTATGCAGTTACTAGAACTTGTAGGGAAAACCTTCCTCAGAAATAGGAGCTGGTTCCTGTTCCCTCACATATCTCTTGCTTGCTTCTTAGACTTTGATGGAGTCCTTTACCATATTTCAAACCCCAATGGAGACAAGACAAAAGTGATGGTCAGTATTTCTCTGAAATTCTACAAGGAACTCCAGGAACACGGTGCTGATGAGGTGAGTAACCATCTCCAGGCCTTCTGCCTACAAATATTGTGTTGGCAGCAATGCCCTTGTGATGTTGATGGATCTAACATCTGACTCTTAGAGAAACATCTGTGCTCCCATCTCACAGTGGTCAAGGGAGCAGCCCTGTGCCAACCAGGAATCCCACTTCGCTGAAAGGCAAGGGCAAGTGTGTTCACACTCTCTCATGAAAAAGCAGTCATCTTGCATGACCCTGCAGCCTGAAAGGCAGAAGGCACCAATAATTTTGCAAGTTCAAAGCAGAGCCTGACCACATAGAAATAGTTTCCCTGACTGATGTGTTCAGCCCGCAAGTAAAGGAAGGCACCAAGACAGATCTGTGGTGCTTCTCTTCTGCCTCTTAACTACACTTGAGAGCAAGTGCTGGGCTCCTGCTGTGTGTGCAGACCTTGGTTTGCAGACTGGTTCCCTTTTCACTGCTGCTGTGTGAAGTCGCAGGCTCAGTTCCTGTTGACTGGGCCCTGTGGCTGCAGAGGGCCATTTATGGTAGAAAAAAGGAGCCTCTCTGAGCTGTGGTTGGATGGTGAGGCAGGAAGTGTGACTCAGTTCCTGAGTCAGTTTTCAAATCTCCGCATGGTAGCGAATGGGATTCACCAGGGCTTTTCAGCAGGCTTTTGCCTCTGGGTGTCTGTCCTTGGAAGAAAACAAGGAAACGGTTCCATCAGTTTATTGTGAGTATAGTGAGAAATGGGTGATTTGAACCCCAAGCGAATTCCTGCAAATTGCCATAAGACCCACCTAAGTCAGAGGAGATATGATTGAGTGTCCTGCTTTCCTGGTTCCTGAATGCAGAGCTTTCGAGGTGCAGCATTGCATGCTACTGAAGGCACCACTGCTGGCATGAGGAGTGTCAAGCAGCCCAAATGGTGGAACCTTCCCAGCATGTTTAGTGAGGATCAGTGTGATCCCAAGAGATTCCCTGTGGTGGGTGAGTGGCTGACAGCACTGTGGTGCAGCCATTTTGATGGTGGTGGTGGAAGGCAACTTCCTATAAACTTTTAGAGGAAAACGGGATCTGTGAAGGACTAGCTTGGAAGTACTGACTAAATAGAAATTACATTTTTCAATCCCCAGTTGTCATAATGCTGCTTTCTGTACTTCGCTGCAGACAATGTTGCTTGTTTCTGCTCTGTCTGTGGTGAAACCCCACTGTGAGGAATGCAGAGTGGGCTTCCTGGTAAGACAGGGCATCTTCCTGCTCTGCTGCAGGCAGGCTCTCTGCTGAGGGGAGGTTTTGGCATGCAGAAACTCTGTGTATCCTTTCCACGTGGTAGTGGGCGTCATCCCAGGAGGGCCAGTTCTGCCCCAGCACTGTTGTGTTCTTCTCTGTGAAATACTGCCTGTTCCCAGCCCCCTCATTGACACAGAGCTATGGCTCAGTTGGAAATTGCCATTGATGTAAAATTCAGCAGTAATTACGTTTGAAGAAAGGTTTTTGCTGTGCTGTAGGCGGTTCTGCTTCTGGGAGGCATCCAAGCCTGCCTGGCAGTCTCCTCTTGATCCCCATCTGCTCGTGGAATAGGCTGAGGCAGTGTGTGATCACCCGGCCACGGTGTGCTCTGAACTTGCCGTCCTGTGAGGAGAGGGACCAGGCACACTTTGCATCTGCCTTTGGAGGGAAGGAAAAGTGGTAACCCTCAGATCTGTTGTGTCAGGCTCTGCTGATTGTTCTTTGAAGGTATGAGCTATAAGGCTTCTTCCTCACACAAATCCAGCTAGCAAGAACTTGAAAAAGTTCCAGTTTTGAATTCTCTCCTGCAGTATGTCCCCTGTCAGTGGAGTTCAGGGAGCCCTCCTTAGAGCAGGAACAGCCAATAGTACTAGAAGCTGATGGCATAGTATTGGTCTGAGTTCTCTAGACTAGGGGAGGCAGGTGCTATAATTTGATACTTCTAAAAGAAGACCAAATATGGCCTAGGCTGTGCAGGAGGAAACAAGTCTTGATAGCTTGTGCTCTCAATATATAATTTCTTTTCTAGGTATTGAAGAAAGTTTATGGAAGCTACTTGGTAAATCCTGAATCAGGTAACCCTACAATAACGTTCATTCTGTGTGTGTGTGTGTGTGTGTGTGTGTGTGTGTGTGAATGCAATTCCAAAATTAGTTAAGTCACCTGAGAAATGCTCATATGAAGGCTGCACTTGAAGAGCTTGATATCCAAGGCTCTCTATACAATGGCAGGCAATTTGAAATTGCCAATTTAAAAGGTGGCTCAAACACATCAGGGATGAAGTAGCTTGCAGCACAAGCTGTAATTCTTTATGCAGTCCTCCTCCAGGAAGCCTCTGTTCCTCACGGTTGGGGTCTTTGTTCTTCTCAAAGTTGCTTTGTAAGACACAGGAAAACCATGGTTACCTGTGACAACATCTCTTCCTACTCACTGCAAAAACTTGGGAGCAGTTCAGCCAGCACGTGTGTCTGGGAGCTTGGGAAGGAGCCCCGGGAACGTTGCCATGGCCACGCACTGAGTTCAGGCATGGCTTTTGACAAGTACTTGGAGTGGGAACAACTCACCCCTGGGGCTTTTGGGAGTATTTAGGCAAAAATGGGACTGTAGGTGTCTCTTAAAAAATGTCATTAAGGCCCTATGTAGATTATTAAGGGTAGTGGCTGTTCCTTCCCAGGTTACAATGTCTCTTTGCTCTACGACCTGGAGAACCTTCCTGCAGACAAGGATGCCATTGTGCACCAAGCCGGCATGTTGAAGCGCAACTGCTTTGCTTCAGTCTTTGAGAAGTATTTCAAATTCCAGGAAGAGGGCAAAGAAGGAGAAAAAAGAGCAGTCATCCACTACAGGGATGATGAGACAATGTAAGTGTTCAAACAGCACGGGGGTCGGACGGTGGTCAGTAGTCTGCTCCTGTACACACCTATAGGTTTTGGTGGAAAGTCAGAAAATCCTCCTGCTCCGTGCTTTGGCCAGGGTAATAAGGGCCTGTCCTAGGCTGCCACAAGTATCCCATGAGGGTACTGCTTATGCCTCAGGCTGGTGGGATGTTACACAAGAGTCTCTGTTAGTGGCAGCACTTGTGGCTGCATGCAGGAGAGGAACTGGCCACTCCCAACAGAAGTGTTGTGCTCCCTGTAAATACTATCTCAAGAGAGGGGAAATTTACAGCAGCCAGGCCTGTGAATGGCTGTTGTATCTACTTGACCTTGTCACACAGTTGCTTCCTTGTCCAGTTGAACTTCTTAGCTCTGGTCAACAGGTGGTTTCTCTCTCTCCCACCTGCAGGTATGTTGAGGCAAAGAAGGACCGTGTCACGGTTGTGTTCAGCACGGTATTTAAGGACGACGATGACGTGGTGATCGGAAAGGTGTTTATGCAGGTATGGAAACTGAATTACAGGGAAAGGGCCTGGTCTTCAGATGCCTGCTTGCTTGAAGCAGCATTGCCAAATAAGCTGCTGAAGTGAGCACAAAGGCGGTTTAACATATGTAAATGGTTTGCTCCATGCTGCACTGGGATGGAAGAACATGCTAATAGGCATAGACAGTGTATTTTCCTGGCTCTTGCACTGGCGTCTGTATCATCAGTAGTCTTGCTCATTTGCACAATCAAGTGTATTATGTGTTGTAGATGAGAAACATCACAGTGAATACTTCAGTCCCCACACTGAGGCCCTGTAATGTGGATAGCTATGGTGTAGGGATCTCCAGCCAGCTGAGGAGCTGAGCATGTTGAGGAGGCTGTAAAGGAAGAGGAAGGGTGAGACAATGTCATGCTGTGCCTAAGGAGGAGCTGAGAATGGTCTTCACCTTGAAGTTTCTTCCTGCTAATGCTCAAATGCTGTAGAAACACTCAGCAGCTCAGTGTGACAGCTTTTGAATTTGAGCTTTTTAGAGCTATGAATATACTGAATTTGTGGGCTCTCACCAATCATAACGCTAAGTTATGGACTGGACTCAGCTGAGTCTAGATTCAGCTACGTTTTCCAATTGCTGTTTAGCTGGGAAGTTTTGAGAGACTTGTAGTAAGCACTTGGCGTGTCTGTGAACGACTTTGTGCAGCCTGAGGAGAATGAGACATCTGTGTGCAGCTGGGAAGGCTCAGTGCATGCTCATACCTGTGTTCATGTGTGCCACTGGCCCGCCTCACTAATCTGCTGAAGCTCCAGTGGAGCCAGCCTCCTGTGTGGGCATGGCCATGGAGCAGGGCCTGCAGGGTGTTCCAGGGGTCTTTAACTCCCCCCCCCATTCAAGGGTGCCAGGCCATGCTGCTGACAGGCTCATGGACAGCAAGTTACTGGCTCAGTTTGCTGGAGACCAATGTACCTGTGTTGGGTGTCATCAGAAGGGAGTCTGTTGCAATAGAAGTCTTCACAGCTCTCCTTGATGTGTTCACTAGGTGTGGACAGGGCATCTGCTCTGGTTTTAAGGTTTTCTCCCACCAAGCACATCACTCAGCCTGGAATTCAGTTTTCAAGATGGGAAGGGAGGCATGATGTGAACAAAATGGGGTTAGTGAGGCTCCTGGGGAGATGGCAGTGCTTCAAGGCAGCAGCTGTCCTGGAGTCTCCATGTCCCGAATTCTTGGTTTTTACAACAGCAAACCCTGCCTCTGCCCAGCCACAGGAATTTCCACTCTGAGTCACACTGGCTCTTTCCCTCCAGCTATTGCTCTTGCATAACACAGCTGGGCATGGTGTCTGCTCATCTGGGCTCTCATGGAGAAAATGTGACCATTAACTAACCAGTGAAGCCATTTGAACCATTTCACCCTCTGGCATAAGCAGGCAGAAGTGCAAGCTAAGCATTTCATTAAGGAAACCCCAGTGATCTACTCTAAAAGGGTCATGGATGCTCTGCCTTTCCCAGAGGAAACTGTGCTCAGAAGAGAGGCCAAGGGTAGCTGATAATGTGTAGGTTGGGATGGAGGTAATTGAGACAGAGGGAAGGCTGCCCTGCCTTGGGGCAGGAGAATGGTCTCTGGACATTCCCAGCCCCACACAGAGATGGTCCTTAGAGTTCCTGAAATGCAGAGCCAGTACATTTCCTGTGAGGTGGGGGTTGTGCTGCTGTCAGAGGTGGGGGAAGGGATCTCCCTGCCTGAAGGTATTGTTTCAAGGTGTAGGGAAGCGTTAAGAGGAGCTGGCTTCACCTACAAGCTTCAAACCCCCAGATGCATCTTGATGCCTGGGCAGATTCGTGTTGGGAGATGGTTTCTCAAATGGCAGAACCTTTACACTTGGTGTGATGGAGACCTTGCAGCCCTTCTCAGTGTTCCTTGGGGATACCGGGCGCTGCCCACTTCCACTGGAAGCACTGAAGTTCCACCAGGAGCCGTGCTGTCTGGTGTGCTTGCTCAGACTGAGGTGTCCCTTCCACAAAACGCCCATGGCAGAGGTGTGACACACTGAAAGCCACCCCAGCTGAGGTGCTGCACTAGAGTCATGTATAAACCCAAGACAACCATGCCTTTTGGGCTGGTTTTGCTGGGAAAAAGGGTTACTTTTGGGATGTTTGGCCTGATGAACTCAATCCATTTAGGGAAAGCTGGACCACCTTCTACTCATTGCCCTTTGGGAGTGAAGAAACCCCTTCTGCTTTCCCAGCATGTTGCTGAAGGGTCACAATGGGAATCACTTCACTTTGTCTTGTTCAGGAGTTCAAGGAGGGTCGCCGGGCCAGTCACACAGCCCCACAGGTGCTCTTCAGCCACCGGGAGCCACCCTTGGAGCTGAAAGACACGGACGCAGCCGTTGGCGATAATATTGGCTACATCACTTTTGGTAAGCAGGCAGCTCTGAGCCTTGGGGATACTTGGGGAGGAGAGAGGTTCCTGTTGCTGCATGAAAAACAACGGAATTCACCTTCCCTGAGTGTTGAAGTGGGCTGCAAGGACTCTTGGGTTGCATTCTGTCTTGTGTGCCCCCTTTGGAATGTCCCTTTTCTGTATGATGTCACCTCAGCTCTCCTGTGGGCAAGAAGATGTGGAAGTGGACAATGAGCTGTTTAGTGTCTGCCAACAAAATAAGTTCAGTATTTGGAAGCAAAGGGAAGAGTGGCATTGCTGTGATATTTTGGAAACTGGAGGTTTCTTGTGAAAGTTTTCATGTGACTGTACTTGTAGGTTGTCCAGCTGCAGAGAGCTGTGCAGTGCTTGATCAGCAGAGGCAGTCAGAGATTCTGCTTCTCCAGCTCTGCCTCTTTGCTCTGCACCAAACACTGATGAGCCACTTTCCCCTGCCTGCAGAGGTGCTGGCCAGCAGAGCCATGACTTCCCCCTGGGTAGCAGTGTCAAGGAGTCTAAACCCTGCCCTTTTTAATGGGATAGGACTCTTCTAGATGGTTGAGTGTTTTATTAGGGTGTCTCAGGACAGCATTCCTGTAGTTTGGAGCTCAGATATGGAGCACAGACACTGCAGGGAAAGGTGAAGATAGCACTGCCCTCCTCCTCTGCTGGAAATGGTGCCTTGAGGCCTGGGCAGCTGTAAGCTATGGAAAGAAGAGATCCAGGTGGCACATACTTGGTTCTTGTTGAGACTGAATTTCCCAGTTATCTGATCTGACAATGTCAGGTGAGATCATCACCAACAAAATGTTCTTTCAGCCCTCAGATCTGGCACACCTAACAGAGCACCAGCTTAGGGAAAGAGCAAGCTACCTGCTTCTATCCAAGTCTGTCTATGTTACAGAGCTAGCAAGCTGCCAGGCAAAGATCCACAACTAATTTCAAGACACCGGGACAGACTGGATCTTGAAATTGGTTGAGCAGCCTGGGTGCCCTGGTCTGCCTCCCAGCTTGCTCCTCCAATTGCATCTCCCAAGCACTGATACAGCATTGCAGTTTCCTACAGTGCTATTGTTTCTGGACACCTGGCCTTGCCTGCATGAGTGCACAGGCTGCTGTGGGAAATGTGGTAAAGTGCTCTTAAGCCTTGTATTTGAAATCACAAGTGCTGCCTAATCTTGGTATGTGTCAAGAGTAAAGGGCTCTTTAGAGAGAGCAAGGCAGGGATTCAATGCAGCACACCCAGAAGCCTCCAGCACTGATCCTGAAGGCCTTGTGCAGCCTCAGGAGGTACTAATGGTCTGTGTTGGCCTCTTCTTTCAGTGCTGTTCCCCCGTCACACCAATGCTGCAGCCAGAGACAACACCATAAACCTGATCCACACATTCCGGGACTACCTGCACTACCACATCAAGTGCTCGAAGGTATGAGGGCTGGGGCACGCAGGGTGGCTTCAGCCCATCTAACCTGGGTGCTGAAGGGGAGAAGCAGGGGACAGGGGTGCCCCTTGAGAACTCATTAGGGTCTGCCACTGCCACAATCATGCAGGGGTGGCGAGTGATGCATCATTGCCTTCTCCCTGCTCTTGGACACAAGACTGTTTTCTTTCCATTCTAGCAGTGAAGTAGGATTTTTCCCTTTTGGATCTGGTTTGTTTCCTTTCCGAGAGCAGAAATGAGGGTAATTGTTCAGAGTGACCTGGCTTTGATGTGTCCTGAAATCCCAGCTATGAAGAAAGGATTGTGACGTGTCCCCATTTTGTCCTAACGAAACACAGGCCTATATTCACACGCGTATGAGGGCGAAAACGTCAGATTTCCTCAAGGTGCTCAACCGTGCCCGTCCAGATGCAGAGAAAAAAGAAATGAAAACAATCACGTGAGTAGCAAAGCAGGGCCTGGCTCTCTGGGCTTCTCAAGACCAGCCACAAGCTCGGTCTTGCTTGGTTTGGCATAGTGCAGTCCAGGGCAGGCTGGGGTGCCATGGGGGTGACACACCCTTACTGCCATCTGAGCTTACTGCCTCAGATGTCCTGAGGAGCTGGGTCTGAGGCAAAACCCTGTGCTGGCAGATCCTTTGCAAAAGGCTCATACATGGCCTTGCAAGCCCTGGTGTCTCCATTTTCCCCCCACCAAGCCCTTGGTGGTATTCCTGGGGCTTTTTCCCTGTTGTTTTAGAGCTGCCTTGTCCAGCTCTGGGGGCAGCTCCAGCTCACAGCAGGGAGAGGAGCCAGGTCCTTCCTTTTGAGTTTGTGGGCTCTGGACCAGGTCTTCCTGCTCAGTGTCTGCAGCTCCTCAGAGTCACTGGCTGCCCTTGGCCAGCTGATGGTTGGGGCCAGGCCACCATGCTGGTTGGCTTCCTCTTGTGAACAAGCAGCCCACAGTGAAGTGGATGGAGAAATTGTGCGAACATGTTTCACTCAGGTCCCTTACCTTCTGCTTATACCAGAGCCCCTTGGTGTCCTTTTTTTATTATTTGTTCTGTCATGTCCCCTTTGCATGCTGCTTTAGGGCAGGAGGGTTGTCCCCTCTGCAAAAGTTAGCCCCTCCCCACAGCCCCGTGACTCGGTTCTGCAGCCACAGACCCTGTGAGCTCCAACCCAGCAGTGCCTGCCTGGCTTCCAGAGCTCTGCTAGGTGTGCCCCACCAGAAGCCCCACAGGCTGCTGGGGCTGTGCTGACCCCTCTCTGCATCCTTTCAGGGGGAAGACGTTCACAACCCGTTAACGCCGAGTCACTGAGGCTGCCGTGGAGGACGAAGGTTGGGGCACTTGCTACCTGATAATCGTAGCTTTTCATGTTGCACCTCTGTGGGCTCATAAGGAATTCAAGCAATCGGGGTCTGTTTGTACGACAGTTGGGGGAGTAATCTGCAGAAACGAGCTGTGCTTGCGAGGACTCGATCGTTCCAAGAAACAAAACTTTAATTCCAGTTTGATTGACTTAATTTCTTTTCTTTTTTAATTTTTTTTTTCTTTTCAAGCTGTTTCGCTTTGCAATATGTTACCAGAAATAAATTGCAGTATTTCTTATGAGAATAATGCAATATTAACTTGTTTTCTTCTGAATATTTGAGTTCAAAACTCCTGTATCTGAAGAAATACTGTTGGGGTTCATTAATAAAGAAGATCTTTCTATCTTAAAGGGCTGTGAGGCTTTGGCTTGTCAATGCATGTGACCTTGCCCTGGAAGGGGTGTTTAGTCACAGCCCCAAGGGAGATAATTCCTGTATTGTGGAACATATGTCTTCTGGTGAACTTAGGGGTGCAGTACCCAGATCTGGGAATAGCCTGTTCTGTTAGGGAATTCCTGGACTGTACAGAGTAGGATTCTCCTACCTTCAGCCAGCAACCTGCACCCTTCCCTCCTATCCTGGCCCCCTCATTCCCCCTAGCAGGGAGAGGTAGGATGGGAGTCTCTGCCACTGATCCTCAGGCCATGGTTGGATGCCAGGGAGATCCCTGAGGAGGGAGCACAGCTCCCCAGATCCTCTTCCCCCCAACGAGCAGAGTAGATGGCATCCAGTTAAGTGAAATAATTTATATAATTAAAGACATCTTCATACAAAAACCCTGTCTTGGCCCCTAGATGGTGAGGACAAAGCAGAGCAGGCTGGAAAAATTACAAAGCACACACTGGAGAAGGGTGGTGAAACCATGTCCCTTGTCCCTCTGTACACAGGCGCAGGGCAGCGCTGGGACGCCATCCCTTGCCACAGTTCTAGCGATCGGGGCGCTGGACGCAGAACACTTTGGCTTGGTGGTCGCCAGAGGTGGTCACCACAATGGAGGCATCCCTGCAGGGAGACAGGGCTCAGAGGTGGAGCTGAGGGCTTCCAGTACCCCTGACATCAGCCCCAGCCCAGCTCTGAAGTGCTGCACTCCCCCTTGAGACCCTCAAGTCTCAGCACAGACCTAGGTTTGTCCCACCTTGGGACCAGACCACAAGGGCATTCAAAGAGGAGACAGCTTGTGAGTTGAGCTCCTAGGCTGGAGGCCCCTGCCATCACTGCTCCCTCCACCCAGCAGGGAAGGGGTCCAGGGGTTGCCTGCTCACTTGTTGACGGCGAAGTCGAGGATTTCAGCAGAGTGCCCTCGGTACTCGCTGATCATCTTCCCCGAGCGGGCGTCCCAGAGCCGCACAGCCCCGTCCAGGCTGCAGGTGTACACCACGGCCGAGCTCTCCTCCCACAGCAGCTGCACGATCCCTGACTGGGGCAGGGGGAGACCACAGTGGGGACCCCCAGCAAGTCTTAGCGCAGTCCATGTACCCCCACCTCCTCATGGTGTCTGCCATCCCCACAGGAGAGCCAGACCCGAGGGCCAAGCACATCCGCTGTGCAGAGTCTGCGGCTGCCCTTTGGGGAAGCCCAAGGCTAAGGGAGAAGTACGAATTGGGAACTGGCCCCTGGGCTCCAAGGGAGATCTCCAAAAGGCCCAAAGCCCACCTCCCAGGCCTAGGGAGGGGGGGAAGGCAGTACCTCATGTTGGCATTTATGCCTCAGGCTCTGTGTGGAGAGGTCGTAAATAGCCAGTGTGCCGTCAAGGTAGCCCACAGCAGCCAGTGGCATCCTACAGACAGGGGAATAGGCATTACATGGGACATGGGGAAGCAGGGATGGAAATACATAAAGGCTCCAGGTAAAAGGCAAACCCTATGCTGAAGGCTGCAACGTATTGAGAAGATGAGGGACAACCTGATGGCTGGAGCCATCAAACACCCCACTTGGGAAAGCCAACAGTACAGCAAGTCAGCAATCAGCCCATGGTTTGTGAAAAAGATGACAATGTCCTGGCAGGAAAACAGCTGTCTGGAGAGTACCCCAGTCAAGCAGCAGTCCATCAGGCTAGCCCAAAACGGGGGGAGTTGCAGGGCGGACTGAGCAGCTGGTGTCCCTTGGCCTCACACCAAAGTGATCTGGGATCTCCACACCCAGCCGGGGAGGATGGAAGCAAGAGAAATGCAGCAGATTGAGCGCAAGGGATGCAAATGAATCTGTATGACAAGCCCTGTAAGATCTAGCACTGAAGAGGGGCTGTCCCAAAACTCACACATTACAGAAGCCCAGCGACTCCACTGAGTTGGACTCTGCCTCCTCGCCCTCACCGATGGGTGCCTTGGGGGTCACGCTCTCCATCTTGAACACGCACACCACCTGGGTAGAGGGAGGGTGACTATACCCCAAGGGAAGGAGACCCAGATGCACAGAGGTCCCGTTCGTACTCGATACCGAGTCTGCACCCTCATTAGAACACGGCGCGGCCCCAAATCCTCAGCTCCCGGGGAGCAAACAGGAGGGAACTTCCTTCCCGGAGCCGGGCGGGACCGCCTGCAGCGCGAGGGCGTCGCCTGCCGGCTGCCGATGGCCGCACACCGGCCTCGGATTTGGGGTGGTCCCCAGCGCTCCTGGCTCTGCCCGCGGCCCAGAACAGGGTGCCTGGGGAGTCCCCAGCGCTCCTGGCTCTGCCCGCGGCCCAGGCCAGGGGGCCTGGGGAGTCCCCAGCGCTCCTGGCTCTGCCCCCAGCCCAGGACAGGGGGCCTGGGGAGTCCCCAGTGCTCCTGGCTCTGCCCCCAGCCCAGGACATGGAGCTTGGGGGATCCTCAACACTTCTGGCTCTGCCTTGCCCACACAGACGCACCTTGCCCGTGGCGGAGTTGACCAGCTTGGCGTGACAGTCCACAGAGCCCGTCATGATCAAACTGCCATCCTGGTTGCTGGCCACACACGTCAAGGGGTCTTGATGGCCATCCTGGCCTGGGGGGTGAGCAGCAGGTATGAGCTTTATGTGTCCTCCACACAGAGACCCAGTGAGCCTTGAAACACATCATCCTGCAGCCTCCACCCTGCCCGGCTCTGCCAGCCCGGCAAGCAACAGCCACCAGTGGGGAAGAGAAACCCTGTGCCAGGCTCCCTTCTGCCCTCAGAGGATGCCTCCTCTTCACCCAGGCAGAGGTCAGAGCCCACTAGAAGGGGCTGTTTGCCAACTAGGGAGTAGCCCAGGCGATAAAACTCTTTCTTACCTTTCAGGACATGCAGTGAGGTTCCCTGCTTTAGGTCCCAGATGCGCATGGTCCCATCCTCATACCCCACCACTGCTCGCTTCCCTGGGTGAGACAGAGATAGCAGATAGAGACAAGGCCCCCCTCATCCCTCACCTCCCATTCAGCACAAACTGGGAGAAGCAGGAGGGCAGATGGCCCTCACAGAGCTGGCGACATTTCCCACTCCAGAGAGGTCCCATGCCTCACCATCAGGCAGGATCCTGCCACATGTGGCTGGGCATGCTGGACCCTGAAAGGTTTTGCAGTCCCCACTGGGGATCTTCCACATCCAGGTGTTGCCATCAGCTGTACCAGCCAGAAGTACATGGGCTTGAGGGTGCCACTCCATCCACTGGGCAGAGAGAGGGACAGGCAGCGTCACAGAAGTGCTGCCACCCCACTTGCTGGCTGGGGAGCTCCTCACAGCACCACTCACCTCCAAGTCCCCCACCTCGAAGGACCACACTTCCTCCTTGGCATCCACCCGCCACACTTTGATAAGCCCAGACATGTCACCTGTGGCCACGAACACAGAGTCGTGACTGAAGCCAGCACACGTGACCGAGTCCTTGTGTCCTAAAAACATCAGGAGACAGAGACTGCTCAGGCCAAGCTATGGAAGATGCATAGGAGCACAGCATCAGCCCCAGAAAAATGTGTCCAGACACTGCTGAGAGGGGACACAGCTGTTGACTGCACCTCACCTGAGCACTCAAACAGGAGCTCCCCATCACTCACACGCCACACGAAGGCCTTGTCATCCTCTCCGCCTGTCACTGCCAGCGTGTTGGTCTTGGGATCAAGGCTCACACAGAAGACAGAAGCTTCACAAAAGAGTAAAGAAAGGCTACATGGCTACGGTACCGATCCCACCTCACCTGACGTTCCCAGGGGATCCAAACCCCGTGCAGCACTGGGTCTGGGTGCAACATCAACAAGCTGAACTCCCAACCCAGCCCAGTGGGAATCAATTCTTCACGTGGGAGAGAAGCAGCACAGGCTTTCTGCTGAGCTTGGGGCCAGCTGCCACGATGGGAGGCCGAAAGGGCTCTTCTGCCAGAGCACAAGGCAGAAACAAGCCGAGGGCAGCTCTGAGTCCTGATGGCTGTCCCAAGAAGGCTGGGAGACAGCAGCCTAGCAAGGCCCTCTGCTCTGCACCCCTGCACTCCGGTGAAAACCAAGACGAGACCAGGTCCCGAGGGGGTCCCAGCTGCTTCTGCCCGCGCACAGCACTCACCCGAGTGGAGCGAGAACGTGACCTCACTGTCGTCCTGTGACTCCATGCCGTCCTCCACCCCCTCGTCATCCTCCGACTCCCAAGCCTCGGCATCGGGCTCTTCTGCTCCCTCGTCCTCAAAGTCCACATCCTCCATCTCCTCGGCCAGGTCATCTGCAGAGGGCGAAGGTCAGGGCGCGGCTCGCGGCCTGCTCGGCTCGGTGGGACAGCGGGGGTCCCTGCGGGACGGGGCAGCGGGGGATGCACGATGCCGCCGCGGCACGGGACCCAGGGCAGGGAAACCGCAGAGGAACGGGACGCGACACGGCAGAGGCCGCGGGCTGGGGGGATGCACCGGCCGGGCCTGGCACTGGGGTGGGGCCGCAGCGCTCCCGGTGCCCCGGCGGGAGAGCGGAGCCCCCGCAGGCCCTTCCCGGTGCGTGGCGCAGGGCGCCCCGTCTCACCCGGCCCGGGCGGGCCCAGCTCCACCACCTCGATGATCTCCTCGTCGCCGTGCAGGTCCAGCGCCCCCGGGCCCTC
>VYXF01003274.1:1555551-1603760 GCA_013397295.1 Polioptila caerulea
GGGACCGGCCCTGGACCCACGGCTGCCCCCGGGCTCAGCCCCGCGCCCTTCTTGTGGGGTCTCCTGCCATGCAAGGGGGGCCCCACGGGGGTCACTCGTGGAGCGGGATGTGCCGGCTGAGGGGCTGTGGGTGGTCACCAAGCACTCGTGTGAGCGACGCTGCTCTGGCACCGCTGCTTGGCAGGGCAGGAAGGGCAACCGGATGGGTGTCGGGGGCTGATAAGGGCATGGGGGCTCTGGGGCAGCGCCCAAAGCTGGTTCCCCTGGCCGCCAGTGCTGCACTGGGAGTGCCCTCAGGGTGCCCCTCACCTCCCCTCTGCCCTCCTGCAGGTACACAGACCCCTGCCAAGAAGCCTCGAAGCCGCAGCATTCTCCAGTCCCTCTTCTGCTGCCTGTGCCGTGATGAAGGGGAGCCCTGCACGGGCACCACCGGTGCACCGCTGCTGGTGGAGGAGAACGGGGCACTGCCCAAGGTAACCCCACAGCCCAGCCTGGCACTGGCAGGGATGGACTACCGTTCTCTGCACCTCCCCTCTGTGGCCAGGATTGGGGGTTGAACAGTTCCTTCTCCCAGTGCCCCGCTCTCGCCACACTGTTGCTGCCCTGCTGACCTGTGTCCCCCTGCTGCAGGCTGCTGTCAAGCACCTCCTGCCTGAAATCAAGCCACAGGACGCCAGCAAGCTCTGCGTGGTCATCGACCTGGATGAGACCCTGGTGCACAGCTCCTTCAAGGTGGGGGACACCCTGGCCCACCCCACACCTCTTGCCACCCCCACCTGCTCTGCCACCCTTTTCCCACAAAGGGATGCCCAGCGCCCAGCACAGCCTGGCTGGGTCAGTTGGGGTGTCCCTGTGAGGGGGCTGCGGGGCTGGCAGGGGTGCACTGTGAGCAGAGGGCAGGCAGCGTTTGGGCAAGGGGTGCCTGGCGTGCCCAGTGCTCATCCTGGTGTGCCCTTCCCCAGCCAGTGAACAACGCCGACTTCATCATTCCCGTGGAAATCGATGGCATCATGCACCAGGTAACAGCTGGGTGGCTGCCTGGTGGGAGGGGGGCATCATTCCACCTCCCTGAGGACCGGGAGCCGTCCCAGTGCTCTGCACCAAGGGATAATGGGAGGTGTCAGGGTGCCAACTTTGTGACATTGTGGGACAGAGATGGGTGCCCCTCTTTTCGCAGGGCAGGGAGATGAGGGGTGTCCTGGCATGGTGCCCTCCTGCGGTGGCCAGCCCCGGTTTCAAGTAATCCAGGATAGGCTGTGGTCTGGGCAGTCAGCCTGTTCTCGGTTACTTGGCTCTGGAGCCAGCCAGACACTTCGCTTGGACATTCCTGTGGGGCCATGGCATCCCCCAGCCCGCACAGGCAGCTCCCACGAGGGGCGGCCCAGGAGCGACTCGCTGGCTGGGGGTGGGGACACAGGTGTCCCCTGGGGAGGACAGGGCCGTGCTGGGTGAGCCGTAGCCGGTGCCAGCAGCGCGCTGCCCTCTGCCCATGACCACAGGTGTACGTGCTCAAGCGGCCGCATGTGGACGAGTTCCTACAGCGCATGGGCGAGCTCTTCGAGTGTGTGCTCTTCACTGCCAGCCTGGCCAAGGTGGGTGCCCCTGACCTGCCCTGGCATTGCCCACCCTTTCCCAGACACCCCTCGAGTGGCACAGCTCCCTTGGCCTGCCCACCTGCAGGCATCACTGGCCTCTTGTCCCCTGTGTACCCACAGGCCACACCAGCACTGGGCGGCCTCCCTACCTGCTGCTCCAAGGCGCTGGCCAGGGAAACTGAGGCACAGTGAGACCTGGCACCAGTGGAGAGCTGGGTGCCATTGTCACTGTGGGGTGGGCAGGGTGGTGTGGTGTGTCGTAGTGACCGCCCCTCCTGTGCCTGTAGTATGCGGACCCTGTGGCTGACCTGCTGGATAAATGGGGGGCTTTCCGGGCTCGACTTTTCCGGGAATCTTGTGTTTTCCATCGCGGCAACTACGTGAAGGACCTGAGCCGCCTGGGCCGTGACCTGCGCCGCATCATCATCGTGGACAACTCGCCCGCATCCTACATCTTCCACCCTGATAATGCCGTACGTACCCTCAGGGCAAGGCTGGGCAGGGTGTGGAGGTGATGTGGTGAGGGACCCTCAGCACTGTCCCCTGTGCCACCTGCAGGTGCCAGTGGCCTCCTGGTTCGATAACATGGCAGACACGGAACTGCTGGACTTGCTGCCCTTCTTCGAGAGGCTCAGCAAGGTGGAGGACGTGTACGCAGTGCTCAAGAAGCAGCGGACTAACAGCTAATGGGCCCGCCACCCTCTGGGTGCTGCAAAGGGGCACCACCAGGGGAGCCAGGTGCCTTATTCTGGGGGAAGGGAGGGTCCCGGTGTGCCCCGCATCATCCTCCCCAGCCCTGGTGGGCGCGGGTGCCCTCCGTGCCTGCTGGTGGTGGGAGACGTGGGTGCCCCTGCCAGGAAGCTGGGTGCCTCTCTTCTCAGAGAAGGGGGGCCGTGGGTCACCCACTGCCTTGCTGTGCTGAGGACCTGTTGGGGGCATCCCATCCTCCCCCACTGTCCAGCTCCTGCCCCCTTCCCCCCCAACCTGTGTCCCCCCTGCACGAAACGGTTCTCAGGTCCTTTTCCCCTCTGTCCCCCGATTGGGGAGGGGGGGCGGGGTCAGCAGCTGCTGCTTTCCACTGCCTTTGGAAGGACTAGATCCCTCCATCCTCACTCTGCCTCCTGGGAGGCTGGCAGCCCTTGGCCCCTATCTGCCAAGGCTACAGGACAGTTTAACACCTTGTCACCCTCCAACAAAGCAGAGAGTCTTACTGCCCTTGGTGCATAGGGCTGCCACTTTACCCTTAACTCTGCCCTGGGTGCAGCTGATCAGCTCGTGGGGGGCATGTCCTTGCCTCTCTTCACGCCTGCTGCCCCCACACAGGGGTTGTGTTTTGCAGGGGCAGCCCAGCCTCAGGGCTGAGCCCCTGGGCACAAATGCCTCCCATGTGCCTTGGGACACCGTGTCTCTGTTCCTCTTTAGCCCTGCAAGGGATGTGCCTGGGGGGGCTCTCTACTCGCCCCCTCCAATCTCGGTTTCTTCTCATTTTGGGGAGGATGTGGCCTCCCCCCTCTCCAGTTACACTGTATCGCTGGAGAAACTCTAGTCACCGACAGAAAGGTCCCTACCCCATATCCATCTGCAGCTTCACCAAAGGCTGCCAGTCCTGGGTGAGAGGGACCCCCATACCAGCCTTAATGTGCCCCTTCCAGCCTTACCCCAGCCCCAGTCCCTCAGCTGGGAGAGGATGGGGGACACTGCAGCCCCCCCTGTAGCCTGGGGTTACCCTGACCCCTGTGGGGTTGGACTCGTGCCAGGGTGTCCCCCAGCTTTGAGGGTCTGGGGACTCTCAGGGAGGATTTTCTAGTGGGGGGGGGCTGAGCTCAGCCAGGCCTTTTTTAATGTCACAGTATGGACAATGCCTCATATCTTTTTAGAGGGAAAAGCAATGGTTTCCCAAGAAATCATGGGTGCCTTTTTAGCTCTGTGCCAGCAAAGGGAGTGGGGCAGTATTTGGGGGGTGGGTGTGAAGGGTTTTAGCTTTCCGGTGCTGTTCAGCCGGCTCCAGCTGGCACTGCCCTTCTCCTGGCGCTCGGGGTAAGCAGGGGTCCCCCCAGCCCTGCCCTCACCCCCTGCCCTGTGGTGGGGAGTGGGATGAGGGGTGGTGCAGCACAGCCCCCTGGATCCCTGCCAGCCCCAGGCCTCATCCTGCCCAGCCAGGAGGGTTGAACTCAGCACTTTATATTCGACAAGTCAAAGGGTGCCAGCACAGCCACTGCCCGGCGAGTGCCTGTGGGTGCTGCGGCACCTGAGGAGTACGGCCCCCGCCCTGGGCACCCTTGGGAGGGCTGGGGGATGCAGAGGCAACATGGGGGGCTGGGGAGGGCTGGGGTACCAGATCCAAGTGCCTTCATGTGATTAAAGCTGTCAAACCATCTTGGAAAGAGTAGTCCTGAGTGTGTGCATGCGTGGGCACGGGTACATTATCACGTGTGTGTCGCTAGTGGCTGTGCACGGTGGGGGGAGCATGAAGGCCCCGGGATCCCCTGAGTCCCCTGGGAGTGGGGGATGCTGCAGGTCAGTGCCGGGGAAGCACTCTTGGACTGCAGGGTTGAGGTGAAACCCCTTGCCTGGTGCCAAGGGGACACCCTCACACTCGAGGACAGCTCCCCCAGGCTGCCCTGGAACCTCCATCCACACTCCTTCCCCCTCCTGGGAAAAGGTGCCTGGTGCCACAGGGATGGGGATCCTGCCCCTTAAACAATGAGAGGGTAAATTTACCACGTAGGCTGTGCCCCCCTCCCAGTTTTGAGACTTCAAAGGAGTCTGCTCCAAATAAGGTGTCAGGCCTTCCCCATATAGACTGGGAGGCACCTGGGGGACAACTTGTGACCCCCTCCCCGCCATCCCAGGCAGTCTGCTGCCAGCATGCAGGCACTGGGTTCCTGCGGGGAATGTCTCTTAGCTGCCCCCCTCCCCCGTGCCCTCATTGGCCCCGTGCCTCCCCTCATTAACGAAGTCTCTGTCCTCCCTGATGGCTGCACTAATTACTGAGTTCATTAGTGGCCCGGCTGGGGGGCCCGGGGAGGGGGTGAGCCCGCTGGGGCCGGCATGGGGTCCCCTACCCCTGTGCCACACTGACGGACTCAGCCCTGGGACGCAGCCACGGAGCAGAGGGCGACAGCGGTGACAGCGGCCACCCGGGTGTTCCACCCCACCCAAAACTCAGCCCCGCTGGGGGTTCTGCACCCAGGTAAGCGTGATGGGGGCGCTCGTGTGGGGTGCAGGAGGCAGGAGCTGGGTGGCAGGGTTAGGAGGGTTTGGGGGCCAAGGAAGTGGAGGGCAGGGCAGAGCCCACCCCTGTGGCATCAGGACACCCCTTGTTTGTGGCTGGCACGCCCCCTGCTCTGGTTCAGCCCGTCGTCATCACTTCGGGGATCCTTGCGGGGAGGACCATCAGGCAGGATTTGGGGCTCGCTGCAGCCGAGGCCAGGGTTGCAGGATGTCCGCAGCGCTTGTGACCAAGACTGCTGGCTCAGCAGGGCAGCCAAGATAAAACTGCAGCAATCCCGCAGGGCTGGGGAAGTGATAAGAGCAGGGCAGGAAGCTCGGGACCTGCCTGCTGCTGACACCTGCCCCTCCCACCTTTATGGACGCCGTGGTCATTCCCCAAAACCACCTTCGGGCCTGGGAGCCATTTCTGTCCTTTCTCTCTGCCAACATCAAGGGCATCATCAGATACCAGCCCTCGGGACTGGGGTCCGCAGGCATCGGACAGGGCACAGGGCTTAGCCGTGCCACCACTTTATGTCCTGTCCTGTCCCCCCAAGCCCCAGCCCCGTGTCCCATCTCTACCCCCTTTCCATCCCCAAGAGCACCTTGGGGCTGTGGAGCCCCTCAAGGCAGGAAGGCAAAGCCAGGAGTGACCAGGGATCTGGCCTCCAGCTGGGGGATGAAACAGCCTGGGTGGGGACAGTCCTATGGTCAGGCTGGTGATGTGCCAGGGGATGGGAAGGGTGTGCCCCAGGATGATGGTACTGCATTGCTGTCATTTTATGGAACATTTTCAGGGGGAGGAGGCACCAAAAAACCCCATTTCTGTGGTCTTAGTGCTGCATGTCTGTGAGGGTTAGGATTTTAGGGCCTGGGGAGTGGCAAACCCCATCCCTATGGCGTCAAGGCACCTCTGTTTGTGGCTGATGCCCACGTGTCCTGGTCCAGTCCATTGCTATCACTTTATGGAACTTCTTGGTGGAGCGCAAAATAAAAAAATTCAGCATGGACTCAATACCAAGGGCGAAGAGGAGAAGAGGTCTGGGGAGGGCAGAGGAACCACCCTGGGCACAGCCAGCCTGTGGGCAGGGTGCAATAGCACCTGGGGGGAACACCCCATGAGTAACGGGGCTCTTAGGTGCCACAAAGTCTTGCAGGGACCTTGACTCTGGGCTGTCCCTGCCCTTATATGGTGAGCAAAGGCTGGGACATAAGGGAACAAAGGTCTCCTGGGTGCTGGCACCTGAGCACTCCGCCGAGGTACGCTCACCTGTGCACCCAGCTCTGCAGGGAAGGTGAGGGCTTGGGATAGGGTGCGGGGACAGAGGGTGGGCATGGGGTGGACAGCTTCCCATGGCCACCATCACTCCTGGCACCAGGTTACCTGGGGATGGGTTTGGGGACCCACCTGAGCCCACCTTGGGGCTGTGCTGTGAGGGATGCTACCCCCTGGGTCTGAAAGATGGGATGTGGGTGCTTGTGGGGCAGCACAGTGGGGCCAGGTGGGGTTTCACAGGGCCAGGAAGCAGAGACCTCCCCTCTGGGCAATGCCAACACTCCCTGCCAGCCTCCAGCTGGGGCACATAGGGTGGCTTTGCCTGACACTGGCTGCTTGGCCCCTCTATCTGCTTGTGGGGAGCACTATCAGCCTGGCAGAGATGGCTGGGGCAACCTTGGCAGCACTGGCACTCAGCACCCCTATGGAGCCAGGATGTACCCTCCCTTGAGGGCATGGATCTGCTGGGATGTTCGGAAGCAGGCAGTGTGTACCTGTGTGTGTGTGTTGTGTGTAAGCAGTGGCCATGTCATGCTATGCTGTTCCACTTCATGCCAAGCCGTGCCAGAACAAGGCTGAGCAGGGCCAGTTCCTGCTGGTCATGGGGAGGAACAGGCCACTGTGCAGCAGTGTCACCCAGCTGTGGCTGCTGTGCTGTGGCTGCCCTGCACATCCCTGTCCCCTGTTGGAGACAGCAGAGCACTCGGGCACTTACGGGACCCTGCGCTGTCCCAACCTGGACCCTGGTACAGACCCCTTAGCTGCAATGCCAACCAATCTGAGGGGATGGAGCCCCACCTGTGTGCCCACAGACCTGATACCACGGCGCTGGGGGTCCCCTCGCCCCGTGCAGCTCTGTACAGGGGGGTTTATGGCTGGGCATTCTGCAGAGCAAGCAGGGAAGCAGATGGCACAGCAGGTTGGCTGTGTCCCAGCTCTTAATGACACTGCCTGCCATTAACGAGGGTGTTGCCCATGCTGGCAGGTCTCCTTGCCTGTGGTACCTGTCACCATGGTGGAGCTCAGCGCCAAAGTCTCCAGGACACTGAACAAGACCACGCCGGGCATCCAGATATGGCGGATTGAGGTGAGAACAGGGGCACATCATTGGGCTGCTTGGGGCGGTCTCGGTGAGGGAAGATCCTCCCTTGTGTCCTCAGGTTTGGGGATCTCAGGGCAGCATCCAGGGTTAAACCCAGCAGGTCCTGGTGCTGGGGGCAGTGGGGCTGGGCTGGGTGTTTCCCCACCAGGGCTGATGTCTCCCTTCCTTCTGCAGAACATGGAGATGGTGCCAGTGCCTACCAAAAGCTACGGCAGCTTCTACGAGGGGGATTGCTACGTCCTGCTGTCGGTAGGGCAGTCACATGGGGAACTGAGACTGGGCCGTGCCCTGAGGGGGCTGGGTGCAGGGAGGGGTGTCTGTGGCCAGCATGGCCTGGGGACACAGGGGCTCTTCTAGCGGGGACCGGTGTCCTGCAGACGCGCAAGTCTGGGAGCAACTTCAGCTACGACATCCACTACTGGCTGGGCAAGGAGTCAAGCCAGGATGAGCAGGGGGCGGCCGCAATCTACACCACGCAGATGGATGATCACCTGGGCTCTGTGGCCGTGCAGCACCGCGAGGTCCAGGGACATGAGAGCGACACCTTCCGCGCCTACTTCAAGCAGGGACTCATGTATGTCAGTCACCCCTGGGGACCTGCTCCCATGGTGGGTGACAGTGGGGAGGGGTCCTGTGGAGACACAGGACACTGAGCTCCACCAGTGGGGACAGGGACAACTCTGTCTCATTGAGGAGGAGGAGGAAGAAGGAGGATCTGGAGCTGTGCTCCATCTATCCATTACCCTGTGTGTGGATGGGGTCCCCAAACACCTCCCCATGCACGGAGATGGGAGGGAGACCCCAGTGGTGTGAGGAGGAATTCCAGGGCTGACACCATGTCTGTCCCCTCCCAGCTATAAGAAGGGTGGAGTGGCCTCAGGCATGAAGCACGTGGAGACAAACACCTACAACATCCAGCGACTGCTGCATGTGAAGGGCAAGAAGAATGTGGTGGCAGGAGAGGTGAGTCATGGGGTGTGTGGAGTATGGATCAGGATGAGGCCAGAGCTCCCCCCAGACACAGCTGCCTTCAAGCAGGGCACACAGTGGGTGTGGGATGATGCCCACTAAGCTCCTGCTGCCCTAGGAGCAACTGCTCCCAGAAAGTCTCTCTCAGGGTAGGGAGGAGGAATAAAGCCTGGAGGCACTGTTCCTGAGTGAGAGGGGCTGCAGAGCCATGGGGATCCAGGCATTCTGCTGCTTGACATGCACCCTTCCCAATCCTGTCCTGCTGCAGGTGGAGATGAGCTGGAAAAGCTTCAACAGAGGAGATGTATTCCTGCTGGACCTGGGCCAGCTCATCATCCAGTGGAATGGCCCTGACAGCAACCGAAACGAGAGGCTGAGGGTATGGCCAGGGGGTCCCAAGGTCCCCTCCTGGAGGAAGGGGGGTCACCAGCCATCACCTCCTTTATCTGGGCTTCTCCCTTCTCCCCTGGCTGCAGGCGATGACCCTGGCTAAGGATATCCGGGACCGGGAACGTGGGGGCCGTGCCAAGGTGGGCGTGGTGGATGGTGAGGATGAGGAGGCCTCACCAGGACTCATGAAGGTCCTTAAGCATGTGCTGGGTGAGAAGAGGGACATCCAGCCGGCCATCCCTGATGACAAAGTGGACCAGACACTCAAGTCCTCCCTCAAGCTCTACCAGTGAGTTGTTGGGAGTGGGTTATGCACAGGACATTTTCCATGGTGCCAGAGGGAGCCAGCAGCCATCTCTGCTATGTCTCACAACTCCCAGCCCCATGGACAGACAGCAAGAAGGGTCAAAGCCACAGCAGGGGTGGGGATAAATCCTTTGGGTGCCATTGGAGCAAGAGAAGTCCCAGTTGCCCAGAGGATTGGTACCCAATAGAGATGCTCACCTTTGGATGCTGTGGCAATGCCCCTCAGTGCCCCCGTAACATCTGACCCCCCTCTGTCCCTCCTTGTGGCCATGAGAGAGCTGCCTGGCAGGGCAAGCTACAAACCAGGTTGCCACCATGGCACAGCAAGAGAGCCCCTGGGCACCACCAGTGTCATGATCTGGCTGGGGATGGGGAGGGGACACCCCCACTACACCCCACCACCCTGTAATGGGGATGGGGTTTTCCAACCCAGTTTCTAAGCATTTTTTCCTCTCTTTTTCTCCTGTCAGCGTCTCCAACGCCAGTGGGAACCTGGTCATACAGGAGGTGGCAATTCGACCCCTAACTCAAGACATGCTCCTGCACGAGGTGTGTCACCCATGGGATGCCTGGGGGTGCCAAATTTCCTTGGCAGTTTTAATCCTTCAAAAGCTGAATTTGGTGGACTTGCCTGAAGTCCTAATTTCTATTGTTGCTCCTTCTTCAAGGACTGCTACATCCTTGATCAAGGAGGTATCAAGATCTTCGTCTGGAAGGGCAAGAATGCCAGCAAGGAGGAGAAGCAGCAGGCGATGAGCAGGGCACTGGTGGGTGCTGGGTTAGGAGCTTGTTGTGGGATAGCCTGACTGCTCCCTGGGGTGCCTGGCCCTCCATGCCCACACTCTGTGTTTGGATCCCACTAGGGCTTCATCAAAGCCAAGAACTATCCAGACAGCACCAGCGTGGAAACAGAGAATGATGGGTCTGAGTCAGCCGTCTTCAGGCAGCTCTTCCAAAAATGGACTCTCCCCAACCAGAGCAGTGGGTTGGGCAAGACCCACACCGTGGGCAAAGTGGGTGAGTGTCTCCTTCCAACGTGGAAGGACTTCTTGGATTGGGATGGGCAGGCTGTGGGGTGCCCCTGTGGCCCGAGGGATTTGGCTGACCCCTCTGCCCTTCCCCACAGCCAAGGTGGAGCAGGTGAAGTTTGACGCTACCACGCTCCATGCCAAGCCCCAGATGGCTGCCCAGCAGAAGATGGTGGATGATGGATCTGGAGAAGTGGAGGTAGGGTGGCCATGGGAGAATGTGGGACTCCCTCAGGCATCCCCTTTGCTACACCGGGGGATGCTGTGAGTCCAGGGTCTGCAGGGCAGGAGGATGCACCAGCTCTGACAGTGGTGTGTCCCTGTCCCACCAGGTCTGGCGTGTGGAGAACAATGAGCTGGTGCCTGTAGAGAAGAAGTGGCTGGGCCATTTCTATGGCGGGGATTGCTACTTGGTGCTCTACACCTATTTTGTGGGGCCCAAGGTGAACCGCATCATTTACATCTGGCAGGTGAGACCTCCAGGTCACAGCCCCATGGGTGGGGGGCAGGGGGGTACCTCCCTGCACTGGGAGTGTTCTGCCCCTTGGGAGCAGCATGAGAGTTGCTTCTTCCCAAGAGGGCAAGGGGTTTGATGGGTGCTGAGCTACCTCTGCCCTGCCCAGGGCCGCCAAGCCAGCACAGATGAGCTGGCTGCCTCTGCCTACCACGCCGTCGCCCTGGACCAGAAGTACAACAACGAGCCCGTGCAGATCCGCGTCACCATGGGCAAGGAGCCGGCCCACCTGATGGCCATCTTCAAGGGCAAGATGGTGGTGTATTCGGTGAGCACAGGGATGCTGGGGCATGGGCAGGCAAGTGAGCTTGTGGCACTGGTGGTGACCTCCTGTCCCTGTCCCCCAGGGTGGCACGTCTCGGGCAGGCAGCACAGAGCCCACGCCCTCCACTCGCCTCTTCCAAGTGCACGGCACCAACGAGTACAACACCAAGGCCTTCGAGGTGCCTGTCCGTGCCTCCTCCCTCAACTCCAATGATGTCTTTGTGCTCAAAACCCCCAGCTGCTGCTACCTCTGGTATGGGAAGGTGGGTACTGCCAGGCACTGGGTGCCACCACCTGCAATAGAACTGTCCCCACCTCTTCTTCTTCCTCTTTGGCCTGGGCCAGCGATGGAGCAGCTGTGCTTGCTTGGCAGGGCTGCAGCGGGGATGAACGTGAGATGGCGAAGACTGTGGCCGACATAATCTCCAAGATGGAGAAGCCAGTGATTGCAGAAGGACAGGAGCCACCTGAGTTCTGGCTGGCCCTGGGGGGCAAGTCCCAATATGCCAACAGCAAGAGGTACCAGTCTTGTCCCTACCCATGCCCAGGGGTAAGATGGGCCACCAGGCCCCGAGCAGGGTGAGTGACGTTGACCCCTCTCAGGCTGCAGGAGGAGAACCTCTCTGTGTCCCCCCGACTCTTTGAGTGCTCCAACAAGACAGGCACCTTCTTGGCCACGGAGATCATAGACTTCACTCAGGAGGATCTGGAGGAGAGTGATGTTTACCTCCTAGACACCTGGGACCAGGTGAGCTGGGGAACCATGGAGTGGGGGACAGACCTTTGATCCCACAAGTTGATGTTCCTGGGGTTGGAGGACCTGCATCAGCCACAGTTGGTGGGATGGGAGACATATGTGGCCCCATGATGCTTTTTTCCAGCCTTCTTGCTCCAGGGCATGCTGAGGAGGGACTCCCAGTATCCTTCCCCATGGACAGGGCTCATGTGGCTCCAACAATGGCCCCAGAGGGCTCCATCTCACCCCAGATGTGGACACAGTAACTTTATTGCAGGTTTTCCTCTGGATTGGGAAAGGCGCCAATGAGTCAGAGAAGGAGGCGGCAGCAGTGATGGCACAGGAGTACCTGCGGAGCCACCCCAGTGGGCGTGACCTTGACACCCCCATCATCGTGGTGAAGCAGGGATTTGAGCCCCCCACCTTCACCGGCTGGTTCCTGGCCTGGGACCCTCTCAACTGGGACGTGAGTCATGGAGGGGGTTTGAAAGAACAGGGAAGTGAGTGAGTCCCTTTGCAGAAGGGACCAGATGTGGTCTGGCCCCAGGAGCACCCCCAGGG
This sequence comes from Polioptila caerulea, assembly GCA_013397295.1. Lineage (NCBI taxonomy): Eukaryota > Metazoa > Chordata > Aves > Passeriformes > Certhiidae > Polioptila > Polioptila caerulea. The sequence continues at coordinate 1,567,506 of VYXF01003274.1, forward strand.
CAGTGGCTTGTCTGACCCCTGCACGTGCTGAGGGGCTGAGCACCTTCGTCTCCTTCCCAGGACAAGAAATCCTACGAGACACTGAGAGCTGAGCTGGGTGATGAGAGCAGCCTGGGGCAGCTCACCTCAGTAAGTGGCACAAGGAGAAGGGCAGTTGGGCTGGGTGGGGGCACAGAAAGCCCTCCCATCCCCTTGGCAGGTGACAGGAGGAGCTGCAAGGACAGATCCTCCACTGAGCAGACACCTGGACTCAGCCTGGTGCCTCCATCCCTGGGCCAGGCCCTGACGTGACTCTGCACCCCCCCATTCAGATGCTCACATCCAGGCAAGAGGTCTTCACTGCCTCCACCACCCTCGTCCCCACCAAACTGGAGACCTTCCCCTTGGATGTGCTGGTGAACACCTCAGCCGAGGACCTGCCCCGAGGTGTGGATCCCAGCAGGAAGGAGGTAAGATGAGGCCAGGGGGCTGCTGGAGGGGGAGGCAGTGAAACCTGCCTCAGTTCTTCAGCTTAGTCTCCTTTCTGTGGCCCCAGGACCACCTCTCCGATCAGGATTTCCAGGCTGCTTTTGGCATGAGCCGCTCTGCCTTCAGCAGCCTGCCCTTGTGGAAACAACAGAAGCTCAAGAAGGACAAAGGACTCTTCTAGGGCAGGAGCCGGGGCACAGGGACAATCCCAGGTTTTTAGAAAATAAAATCCGTTCGGAAAATAGGGCTGTGGTCTCTCCCCTCCATCCCCAAGGCCCAGCCCCAGGTGTGGGGGTTATTTGGTTAAGGGCTGGCACACAGGGAGACACAGGTCTTGACTGGGTACCGCCAGGCCAGGGGAGGACCCTCAACTCCTTTTCCCTGAGGCCTTCCTTTGTCCTCGCTGTGCTCAGAGGTGATGCACAGGCTGGGCATGCTCAGAGCCAGGACTCTCCCATCCCGGCAGGCACCAGCAGCTCCGGGCTAAAGGTCCAGTATACAGCTGGAGCCACTCCCTCCCTTATCGCTTGAGCTGCAGTAAATACGTGTGGTACCAAAGGTAAAGGAGGGGACACTGTGCCTGTGGGACAGACACCACGGAGCACTTGTCCTTGGACCCAGGAGGGGAGGAGGGCATCTCCCTTCTACTTGGGCTCTACGAGGGTGCCGAGAGCCACTGAGGTGTCCCCATGGGGAAATCCCTCTCTCAGGGGGGCCAGGATGGACATGGGCTGAGTTTTTTTTTTCTTAAAGAAGATGTTCCCAGGCAACCAAGCAAAGTCCCAATGCAAAAGGGGAGGTGGAGGTGCAGTGCCTATCAAGAGCCAGCAGAAATAAGATTCCAAATCAATAGAGGGTTAATAAAGAGGTTTTAATTTCACAAAAATCTATCTACACATCATTTAAAAATGGGCAGGGGGAACCCAAGAGCAAAAGCTGTAAAGAATAGAGGAACAGGTCTGCTAAAACACAGAGAAAAGCACTGCTCCACATCAACAGTGTAAAGAACCAGAAAGTTCAGGGTGCAGGCAGAAGCCAGCGGCAGGCAAGGCTGGAGTCTGGCAGCAAACCACAGGGACAGCAGCTGCCAGGGGTCCTGCACCCCTTTTTCTCTTTGGCGGGCAATTACAGGGATAATTAGCTCCATTAAAAACAAAGCAGATGAGTTATTCCCAGCCCCCCTCCCCGAAGCAGGACTTTCCCCACGTGCCTCCTGCCAGGGTGAACCACAGCAGGAAGGCCGAGATGGCACTCAGCCCTTCCTGGGATGCAGGACAGGCAGGAAGATGCACGGGTGATCTTATCTGTGCTGCCCTGAGCAGGGGGAAGGCAGGGCTGAGGCCACAGGTGTTGCAGAGCTCCGCTCTCTCCTCCCGTCAGTCCCACTCTGCTGCTCCGGTTGGGGAAACAGTCCTTGCTTTGCAAAGGCTCTTCGTGCAGCCCTGCTGGCCACAGCTCCCCAGGGACCTGCACACAGGCTTCAGTCCATTGACACAAAAGCTCTGCCCCTCTCAGGTTAGGGGGGTAAATCAAGAGCAAATTATCGCAGTCAGACAACGAAGCGGCGAAAGGAACAGAGGGATGGGAGTTCCTTGAGTTTCTGTGCTGAATCACACTTGTACTAAACTAGGTTGATTCAGAAGTGGGTAAATGTTTAACTGAGAAGAGCTAGTACATGCTCAGGGCCCACAACTAAGCTTCACCTACCTATACCCAAGGCCAGGTATCCCACATGGAAGGGCCAACCTTACTGAACTTGCTGCTGCAACAGCGTGAGCAGTGAGGATGACACAGCTGGTGGGCAGCACATCTCTTGAGGATTACACACCTGTCATCCTGCCCTCTGCTCTTGGGTACAGAAAAAGCTGGCTTCTGCAAGGAAGGGGCTCTGTGGACACTCCTGCCCAAGTGAAGGTGCAACTGAGCTGCCGTATGCCAAACAAAAAAGCTTAAATTAAAGAATATGTCTGCAAATTCTTAATGACTAGAATAACAAGCAAGAACTTTTCATAAAACAAGGAACACTGGTTTCAAGCATCAGCTTTTGCACCTTGATCCAAACAAAACTGGTTTTAAACAAAAGTTACTGCACTGAAAAATCAGGCAATGTTTGCTTTTATTATAAATTAACTGGAGTGCAGCGCCTTGTAAAAACAACCTTGTCACCCAAAAAAGCAGAGCTGACTTCTGATACTACAGGAATACCAGTTATTTACAGCACAAGCATAGGATGTGCTTGGGGAAAAGAGGTTTGTCCTCTGGACGGAGCAGTCCATCACATTCGCAGGGCGATCAGTTCAAAGGACAACTCCCACATCACCACCTCTTTCCATCGCCCAGAATTCGACCAAAATTAGTACTGACAATAGAAAAGTACAATGCTTTGTAATAAATTAACACACACGCCCCTCGGGCTGCGTCTCACCAGATAAACACTCTGGCAATGTCTACAACCAAGCCTTTGCTCCTGGCTCAGAGTCCAGGAAGACTCCACTGTGACCAGGGCCCCTGTGCTCGTCCCACCTGGGGACTGGGAGGGGTCAGTCTTCACCACGCCAGGGTCCCCCGAGCGCTCGGGTGGGTGGGGAGGACACCGAGGCTGTCGCTCACTCGCTGCTGCGCACAAGTGGGAAGAGGCCCCTGAGGGCAGCGCCACGCCCTGCCAGGATAAACTAGAGTGGAAGTGCCCGTGAAAGGTGTCTACTGTCTCCTAAATCGATGGTTTTGTCTGCTTTGCTGCAGCCGATTTATTCCTGAGAAACTCCTAATCATAGTTTAAAAAACTCAGAAACTATCTCAACGGCAAAAAAGGTGACTTTTTTCTTTCTTTTTTTTTTTTTTTTCTTAAAGAAGTCTTTCAGCTCTAAAACTCAGGCTGCACAAATCAGAACTAGAGGCCAAAACAAGAGCAACTACTTTGCTTTCAGCAACGATTTCTCTGAAATGAGTAAATGTCAGTGAAAGAAAACATCTGCCCCTGCTTAATTAGTGCAAAGGTAGTGAAAAAAAGAACTTTGTGGGCTTCTCCCCTCACTACTGAAATAAGCTATAGAAGGAGCATCATGCTTCTAAACCCATCAGAAAGCATCACTTCTTCCTAACCATGTTCTGTTAATGGTGAACAAAGGCATTCCAAAAAGCTTTCCACCTGGTTTGGTTTCACAGTTTGAGCACTCTTGCACTCCTCAAAGAGGAGAACGGAGACATGGCTGCAGTACAAAGCCTCTTACCCTGGGGTAACACAAGACCATGGCAAGACCACGGTTCAATCACAGAGCAGTTCAAGTGCCAGGTGCTGCACAGGAAGAGCAATGCCAGAATGTTCTTTCCCTCCCAGAATATGCAGAGAGGCTGTCGCTCACCTCCTGCCACTGCTCTGTCTGGCTCCAGGTACTCAGCAACCCCAGAGTCCCATTGGAGCAGCCCTAAGCAACACAACTCCAGTGTGAAACACAGCACACCCAAGGAGAGACCTCGCCTCTCCAAACGGCACCGATGCAACAGCCTCACGGAGAAAATGCAGTCAAATAACAGAACTTGTAAAACAAAAGAAATCACACATATAATCTCACATCTAAATGAGGATGACAGTGAATGGTGTAAAAAAAAAAAAACCCAACCAAACAACAGAGCTGCCACCAGGTATCAATACATTCCACAGCACCGACAGTTTGTTTCCTGGAACCGCACGTAAACAGCGGAGCGCTTACAAACCCATGAATGTCACAACGCTTCAGCTTGGGTGATTCCAAAATGCCTGTTAGCCAGATGACTGGCAGGAGCCTGCTCAGTGATCTGGCTTTCCAGTGAATATTACTAACACAACACACGCCAGGTTACAGTCTATTGCTTAAATTGCTCTTGGGGAAAAGAAAAAAGCGCCAAGTGATATGTAAATCTTCGCCACTCACGTCTCACAGGTGAATGGGCTTTTAAAGTCGAGTCTCTTTTTGCACTATTTTTTTAAACCAGTTTATGAGCAGCTGTAGTCTTGTGGCTTGTTACAACTCTTTAAGGCTCCATGCTGACAAAATCATCTGAGAAACATTAAAAATTTCACCACAGGAGGGTCTCTCTGGATGTCAAGGTTTAAACATGAAGTTCAGGCCCAGGACTTGCACAGATGGTTCAACAAACCGAGTGTCCCATATTTCTACCTTTTGTCTCATGTTTTGGCCCTGAGCTGTTTATTACTCCTGTGTGTCTGGCACAAGTTCAGAATCTTCCTTGCTCCTCAGGAGGAACAAGGTGTTTTACTCTTCACAGAGGCTGACGAACTGATCTTCCTACTTCCATGCTAAGTGGCTGTGCATTTTTTTCTGTTTCTAGTAACTCATCGAAGATATCTCTAGAACAGAAGGAAAGAACAAGAGTGAAACTTTTGTACAACAACAAATCACTACATAAGATAGCCCTGAGGGAATCAGCAACTGGATTTACTCCACAAACTCAAGCATTACAAATCCTGGCAAAGAGATATTTTATCTGACATCTCTAAGCACCAGCAAAGACAGAAGAGAGGGACACAAACCTTCCTCAGTTCTGTGTGCCTGAAAACATATAATTTCTACCTACAAACCTCATTTTGGCTGTGTCCTGAGATGACCATGGCTGCAACAACACAACTGTTAAGAGCAGGGGTAAGAGCATTTATAAATATCACAGCACTTAAGGAAAAAACCCAAACTCCATTATGATTCCTGGTGTAACACATACACTGAGACACTGAATCCTGTTCTAAAAATACAATTCAACGCATTTGTTAAAATACTATGTATTACTGACATGCAAACCCAGACCTCTGAACTCAGAGCACTTCAATTTTGTCATTTTGGAGACATTTTTCATCCCAGCAGAGGACCAGAGGAAGAAGAGCAGCCTGCTTCCTTCGCAAACAGCAGGTAATTTCTAGGACCACAATTCCCCAAGACACTTACTTGTGCATGTAGAAGAAGATGTATCCACTTCTGTCTCTGTCACACTGAACAGTGGTCTCTAGAGTTTTAGAGACTTCCAGGTCATTGTAGGTGAACCAGGACTGCTTCTTGATATCATAGACATCACTGATATAATGACCTTAACAACAGAATCACAGAATGGTTTGAGTTGGAAAGGACCTCAAAGATCATTCTGTTCCAAACTGCCTGCCCTGGGCAGGGACACCTTCCACTATACCAGGCTGCCCAGAGCTTTATCCAACCTGGCCTTGAACACCTCTGGGAATGGGGCAGCCACATCTTCTCTGCACACCTTTCCATGCTGCACTTCAGCCAGTGAGCTGGTTAGCTAGGTACCCTGGTCCAGCCACCTATGTCAGATTTAAATGCTAAAAGACCCTTGAGATCCTGGTCCCTCAATCAGCTGGTAACAAGCACAAGCAATTGTACAGAGCCCAAAGTTGCACGTTTCCTACGTGCCATAGTCAGGCACTGTGATATATCCCCAACCTGCTCCCCCATCAGCAAGTCATGACAGAAGATTTGACTTGCTGCCTGAATTCTCCCCTATAAATAATTCTGCTATGGTAATTCTGTATTACATATTTTTCAAGCTAGGTCTCAACTATGTAATAAAATGTGGCATCTTTTACCTGAAGATGATGTGCTTCCAATATGGCTGACGATGCTGATGAGACGATAGGAGTGAGGAAGCTCTCCTGTCTAGGGGGGGAAAATAATAGGCACAATTTAAGCTTTCAGGCATTCTTTTTTTTCCCCACATAGCTTATGGACAAGATGAATTATACCTGAGATGTGAGCTTTGGCTACTGTATTCAAAGCTGCAACCCAATGAAGAATTACAGAAACAGACACCCTGGTTCACACCTAACAAGGAGTCCTTCCAGAAGTGGGAAATGTGTATTTTAATCCATCTGCAAGCCAATGAACATGCCAAGGAGCCTCTCTGACCTCAGAACAGATGCTGACATGAGCTCTACACTGCAAAGTTTTCTAAACAACCATTTCCTGAGCAACTTCCACTGATGTCAGAATTAATCCAGCAAATAAACAGAAAAGCCAAAAAGGAACACCATGCTTACTTTTGAAATATCAAAGACATACCACTGGTAATGGTACACAGATTCAACAGCTAATACTGGATATGTAGCCCAAATTCTCTTGTCCTGCACCTGTAATGTCAGTGGCCAACACCCTCTTTACATGCAGGAAACATACTCATTCTATTCAATGCTTTTGACAATTTATTTTTTAGTACTCTCTTGACCAGGGAATGTTATTTATAGAATTCACTGAAAATACTGTTAAAGACAGTTTCTTAGAGAAACTTAGAGAAACTGCAGCTGATTTTTTTTTTTTNTGAGGGGTTTTTTTGTAATTAAAATAACACAGTAAGATTTATGGATAGGAATTTTCCATGTTTTCTCTTTAGAATATAAAAGACCTTCCTAGCCTCTACACCTGCTCTGTAAAACCACCTTCAATACTATAAAGAACAGCTGTATTTATCAGTTGGCTTTTGAAATCATGGATCACACCTCAGCATTTCTTTTCAGCTCTTCTGCTTCAGCTTCTGAATACTCCATGTCCAGAACATCCTCATTCCCAGAGTCTTCATCAGAGCCAACGCTGTCCAGGAGAGAGCTGTTAAACTCTAGATAGCAAGGAGACAATGATAACTGCATGAGAAGCTGTGCTCCACACAGGAATTCACAACAGGTTGTAGTAAAAACAACAGGTATTACACATAAACAGGTGTGATAAAATTTCAAGCTTCATTTTCAAGGAAAACAGGAGATTCTGGAATTTCCACATAAAAGCTTTCCCTTTTCCAACTTGTCGGAGCAACAGTTAAATATCTTGGAATTAATGTTAGCACCATCACCCTCATACTTTTCCAAAAGGGCACTATGGCAATGACAACTGGGTGATAAAAGAGCAGTTAACATCCAATTGGCTCTGGAGCACCAGTGGGCTGCAGACAGGACAGACAGCAAAAGAAGGACAGCCCGCCTGGTCAGTGAACTGCGAGCTCCTGCAAGGAGAAGCTATGGATTACAGTTTTAACTATAAGTTGCATTAACAAAGTGCATTTTTGAATTAAAACTGGCATCAAAACGCTACTGCTGGCAGCAGGCATCTTTTCATTGTTTTCCATGGTAAGAAGGCTGCTCACCACAGGAACTTCCAGTTTGCTTGGCTGAGCAAAATGCACGCAGCTTTCAGTAAAGAGCCGGAAGGCACCACTGCTCCTGTACATGCTGTTCCGAACTTCCCGGGGTTCTGCAGCTACCCAACTAATTTAAGATTTTGTACAGTTCTCATTAGGAGAAGTAGCTGTGCTTTCACCAGTTAAATTAAAGCTATGGAGTCCTGGGTGGATGACAAGTTGAGATTAACAGGACGCTGCTCAGGAATTTTTCTCATCTGTTTTCAAGAGACTATCACGCCAGCTGTGATGGAGTTGTTTTGCCAAAGAGATTCTCACACTGTTTGTCCTGTTAAGTCATCAGTCACTGGATTAGTATCATCTTCTTGGGAAGTTTATAGATGACTCCCTTACTTAACTGGGAATCCTTTACTGCTGCTTTCCACACTTATTTGGGCTGTGGGGCAGAGTACAGCCTGGAAACACGGCCCCTTTGGCAGGTCTGTGCATGAAGCACCTGCCACAAGAATTGCTGAAGGCCACTTCACCAACAGTGCCCCAGGTTCTTTGCTTATGGCATCAGTGGGATCCCTCACAGACAAATGCGACCAGCTCTGCATTCCAGATCATGTTCATCTCCTTGAACAACTGCTTCCTGATGCCTTACAAACGAGGCAGCAGCAAGAAAATGCTCACGTTTAAGCCAAGCAACTGCAAATCAAGGGGATGAAAGATTTCCAGCCTTGAATTCTTCCTGGATATGAATCAAGGAAAACCTGAGAAGGACTGGTCACTTAGTCTGCCAGAATTCAGGGTGAGGATGCCTAAGCAGCATTAAACTTACTTCTCTCCAGAAGCTGACACAGGTTAATCCAGTAACAACTGAGGGCCTTTAAAAGGCCCTGAGCAACTACAAGTATCTTAACACAATGCTTTATTATCCCTCCCTCTCCCTCTTTGGAGCAGGAATTTTCTCTCAGTTATGCTTTGCTCTGCCAGATTGTATGAAATCACTTGCATGCCAGCCTCACACAAATGTTAAACAGTGCCTGAGGAGGTCTACAGCACTGTCTGGATTTGGAGGAGACAGATAGAAACCCAAAACATACTTTCCTCACCCCCAACAGCTATACCTTGCAGTAAGGTCTGTCCCCCTCCCATCCTGTATCTGATAGAAACAGCACTGATTCATTTTTCCAGGCAAGGCTAGGGCATTCATTAATCAGCCCTAAAATACCAATGCAAGTAACAAACAATACTTATGTTCTGACTAGGGCCATTAGCATGCTGGCTTTGCTGGGAATGCAAAGTCTCAAGGTCCACTGTGCTTTCTCTAAATTAATATTATGCATTAAAATGTATTATATGTGTTGCTTATAATACATTACACATCTCTCTATATATCTCTGTATCTAACTAAAAACACAAGACACTGAACTAAGTATTTTTTCAGCTTAAGTTTTTCCTGGCATTTGCTTTCACAACCAAGAACAAGAAAAACTGACCTTGAGCGCCAAACACAACAAAGCACACACCAAAAGAACATGAATCCCAGCTGTCTTACTGACAGTCAGGAGCTGCACTCATACACACATACTAATTTTCTCTCAAAAGCAACATACTGGGAGAACTTAAATATGTTTCACCTTGTAGACTTAATTCTGTGGCTCGTTTGAGGTCATCATCCTCTTTCTGTTCTCGTGCCTCCTAATGGGGAGAGAACAAAACTTAGCTCATTGAGACATTTCACTGTTTAAAATTCTTGTGGTGCTCTTTTTCCATTGAAACTGTGCTGCTCTGGTTTCTACAACAAACTTGACATTGTAAATTAAAAGTTCTGTGTGAAGGAATGTTTGCAACCACCGAGAGTCCAATGTTCCCGTGCAACAGAACCTGGGACAAACCTTCATTAAGGCTTGTCAAAGCTCCTGAAGTTTGGTATGCAGCAGAGCTAGTCTCCAGTAACACCAAATGCTTTCCCTGGATCATTAATTTGAAAAGCATCTGAATGAATTTGCAACCCTGTGCTCAGGAAAGCTGTCACTTACACACAAAGCTCCTCACACTTCAGGAAAATTTAGTCTACTTCTGACCAAAGCCAGCTGAGGACACGGTCATTAAATCCTGTAGATTTTGTTATTTTTAAGCCATTTGAAAGTGGAGCCAGTGGTTCTATGTAACAGGTGTAATCCACAAAGGCAGGATGCAAAAAGACACCACTAAACAATCAGGTATTAAAAATATTACCATGACCAAGTCACAAAGAAACCTCAAGTCAACAAAGTCACCTTCTGATATTTGGATAATACCATGCCCCTATTCCTCCCACCACTCTTGAAAGCCCAGAGCTACAGCAAGCCAGTCAATAATATTTAATGAGCTGGCTTCTTAATTTTGAGTTTGAGTGCTTTCAGCACACCTGAATGCAGCATCTCAACTATGTATTTCAAATAAAGATAACCACAGCTACTGCATGCCCAAATCATTAGAATAGCAGATTTCTGCTTCAGAGCTCTAGCAGAAACACACTCAAAGGGCAGTTTTACATTATTAGCATAAGGCCTTTTATCTCATTATTTCTAAAGGATTTGGGAATCTTTGTTAAACTACTCGGCATTGATGAATCAAAGCTACATCTGGCATGGAACATACCAACCAGCACCTCACAATGAGTAATGGGAGAGAAAAAAATCCAAGAGCCATGGAAACATCAGAACTCATAAGGAAAACCATGACAGCTTCAGTATTAATAGAGAGCAGACAAGGGCACCTATTTAAAGGAAGACCTGGCTAAGTGCTTGCTTTATTCTCTGCTGCTTGGTTAAACTTGTAGAAATCAGTTACAAGTCTTGCAATTCAAGTGGAATACAGATAGTTAGCACACAACTCAAGAACCCCATTCTTTCCAAGCCTAATTTAAAGGACTGGTTTTCAACTAAATTATTTGTGATCCTTTTTCCACTTTACTAACAGGGAGGGATCACATAAATGCTCAGTTCCTATATTCTTCACAAAGCATCCCCTACTCACTAGCACCAAAAACACACCTAGGATAGACACATCTTTAGCCTGACCTGACATGGCCATTATCAGCCTTGGTTTTGAAACCTGCCTCTTTCACTGAGTCTTGACAAGGCACACTGCAAGAAAAAACTGCCAGGGAAGCTAAAGGTGGGCTGGGATCTTGATGTCAGAGAGGTTATCATCGTTTTGAACATAAAGTGACAAACCAGTGCACAAAAGTGCATGGGGAGCTCTGAGAAATCTGTGGGTCTGTGATGTGATGCACAGCTTTCAATGCAAACACAAAATGTGCCCATTGATGTATCCAGTGTCATAATTCTACTGACACTGGAGCTAGAAGAAACCCAAACCTTTTTCCATCTGGTTATCTCAAAAAAAGTAGAATAATTCCTTTGCAGTTACTGCCTGAATGCAAGCTTTTCTTTTAGCTTTCAGGTTTCCATGTTGGGGAAGACAACTTAAGGAAGCAAACTATTTCTTACTTGCTCTTGAAGGCTTTGAGCCAGTGCCTGCTGAAGTTCTTGTTCTTCCCTCTCTCTCTCCATATCGTACTGCTGCAGCCAGTCAACCTCCCCTTGGGAGCCTTCTGGAGTTTTGTTTTCCTTATTCTCATCAAAATCTTTAGTTATCTCAGTGAAATTGGCAGGACCTGAGGAATCACAAAGTACAGTTTATACTTTCCCGGGTCTTCTGCTTGTTAGCAGCTAAGTCCTCTTTAAATCACCACAATCCTTGCAGCATAGTGACATCTATTGACAGGGAGCTCACCCGCCATAAAACACCCACACAAGAGTCAAATGGAGAAAGCTCCAAGGCACAGTCTTATACTCATTTTAACTGGTGCACAGTGAACCATTTGATTAATCCCTGAACCTGTTCTCTTCTTAGCCTTTTATGTTCACCCAGAGAAAGCAAGTTTAACTACAGAAGCCACACACCACTAGGTGTCTGCAGCCATGAAGCTGATACTTGAATTCTACAATAAGAAACCATGGATTATAAAAATTTGCATTGTGTATTATACCTCAGAGTACCTACAGACGAAGCCACAATAAAAGCCAAAGCAAATGCAAGATGAAAAAAAAGCACAAATCTTGAGCACCGTTTAAATGTGCTACCTTTTGCTTCAGCTAAGAGCCTCAATCTTGCAAATACTGTGTACAGCTTTAAAGGTGCATGAAGATTATAACTTTTTAGTTCACATGGGAAGTAAACACTATGGCAGAAGTGCTTTACAGAACATCTGAAATGAACATTCATTCAACTGCTTCATATGGTACTGCAGTTGCAGGACACTTTGATTCTTGCTTGCGACTAATAACGTGTCAGGACCTGCTTCAACAGCTATCAGCATGTGAAACTCCATGGTTTTGTCCTGAGCAGAGTTCAACATCTACTGATTAGTTATTATCAAGGGTAATACAAGGCAGTCTCAGTATTTGTGAACCCTTACACACAAGACCAACAGCACCAGAACCATAATCCATCAGTCTCATCCTTCTAAGATGAAAAAACCCCAGAATTTATTACATGACCTTTGGAAACGTCCAATATAAGAAGAAACAGAGAACTTTTATTAAACATATACTTTCTACTTAAGAGTCACAAAAGGGCCTTCAAAGAATTCCATCCTACTTTCCAAAGTAAACCTGGACAGAAATATGTTTACGTGGCTACATTCTATCACAACTCTCTCTCACAACACCCTAAGCAACATTACTGTATAAAAAGGAGGGCACAAAGCAGGCAGATCACATACATAGTATATGGTGCTATTCTTATACACTGCCTTCCACCATCAAGCCTGTCAAGAGCTGCCCATTGAAACAAGTGTCATTTTTGGTAACAGTGGGGTATTTTGTTGTTAATTAACCTCCTGGCTCTTAGAGGACACGAGCATATTGTTGGTCTCTTTTTCCATGCTAGTGCAATTAAAAACCTGACTGAAAGCACGTAGCATGCAATAAATAATAAACCACTTATACTTCCTTCAGCTGGCTAAAGGCAGACTCAACTTCCCCACACTGAGATCACACAGGCTCCTCCTTGTACTTAACCACATCTCTCTGTCAGAGGCCATAATTCACTTGAGTCTCTTAAGCTTACAAGTCTACTCTCACATAAAAAGCTTTAGGAAAAAAAAAAATACACATATATAGAAAAATTCATTAGTAACTAGTGACAAAATAGGTGCATTTATGAAAGCATTCTAGTCTTATACCATGTGAACACTGCTACTGTGCTGCCCAGGCTACAACAGCTACTGCTTATGGAAGAGTCAGTTCTAGACATGGCCAAANGTGCCCAGGCTACAACAGCTACAGAAATGAAAATACTTTCTGCTTATGGAGGAGTCAGTTCTAGACATGGCCAAATATTAGGAAATTGAATTGTCTGGCACAGGAACCTGTGGAAGCCTGTGTTAATCAAGAGAGGAAAAAAATGGAAATTAACTTTGAATCATGGAGGTGACAGACTTACAAGAAAATACATTTTCACAGTTTGATGAATTAAATGCTTTATACAAAGGGACATCACAAAGTTTAAGTTCTTAAAACTCTGAGCAAGTCAGGCAGTTTCAGCAGTGCACTTGCATCCAGTTACTACCACCAACCTGATGTTATCAGTAACCTGCTTCAGCCCACTGGAGTCCAGTTAAGATGGTTACTTTGCCTTACCTGAGTCTAATACTGTTTTGGGTTTCTCCATCTCCATAGATTCCAGGTTTTCTGGCAATTCCTGAATTTCATCATCTCCAAAACCAGTGTCTGGGCTGCTTGTGGGCTTATCTTCATCATGGCTCAGAGACAGAGAAGCTTCCCTTTTGCTAATCTCTAAGACAGCTGCAAGCAGCTCATCTTCGCTCATCCCATCAAAACCAGCATTACCCAGCTCGGGTTTATCACCCTCCATTTTACTTCTTTTTGAACCCTAGAGATGAATGGAGTTATGATTAAGTGTTTGAAAAAACAGGCATGTAACATAAGTTTTACATTTTTGTCGAGATTTGTTTTTATTAACCCCAGGGAGTGGGAGCTTGGCACTGTCAACATTCAGCATAGTTACATGAGACTCAGTGGAGAGACAGCCTTTGTAACTACACTTACCCCATGGAAAAGTATTTAAATATACACTACAACCAGTTTTTACAGGTCTTGGGGATTAACATACACAAGATAACTCTTTCCTTCTTCTTCCTTTCCTTCAAAATATGTTTCCCCTTCATGTTCTAATGAATTCTCAATCCCCTAGCAAGTCAATGCTGAGATAACAAACTTGCAATTTCCCTGCTTGTAACAAAGGATGAAGCAGTAACATGAGAGTAACTGAACTCGAATATAGGGATGGAAGAATAGAAACTGAAATTGAGCTGGTATGAAGAGCAATTAAAATTAGGTTTCATGCAGCAGATTTGCCATATGAAATCTTAATGTCAGTAGAGGGAGGAGGGCAGGACCTGCAAACCAAGTAAGAAAACAGTTAAACAGGGAAAGGGGGAATTATTCTTTCCCAAGGAGAACAGAATTATTTTTAATTGGAAGAAAGAAAAAACACCTTAATCTCAATTTTCCTTTTTATAGTTCATTTTCCTAAAGCTGATGCTCATCAACTCCTACACCACTATGATTTGCAAATAATATAGTAATTTCAATCATTTTGATATTAGCTGTAATCAGGTTAACCTCCATGTATGCATGTTTACACAATTACACTATTTGCTTAGAATTTCTTTTCCTATATTATGTTAAAAATGGAGTAAGATAGTTTCCATTAAAATGTACTTATCCAGGTCTTATTCCAAACTGCATTAAGATGGATCCCAGAACTTTGTTAAAATGAACAAAATTACATTTTTACTGCTACTTTTTACTCAAATACAGCAAGCATTTTGCATTAAAACTGCCTTATCAAACAAGATTAGCAAATGAATTAGCCAACTAAACTGTTTGTTCTAGACATGTTGCCCTCCAAGAATTAGAAGTGCCAAATTTAAACCTCTCTCCTCACAGCTATTTATGCACTGAATAAGTAAAGCAGAGTACCTGCTTTTTAAGCTTTCTGATTTCTCTCTATGCATCCGTAGGCTACCAACATCAAAACTGGTTTAGCTCTTCAGCAAACCCTAGTTCCAGGCTCTCTGCCAACAACTACCACTAATTCAGTAGCTGGACTTTAAAGACTTGGCAGCATCTGTGCATTATTTGAATACAACTTTTCTACTAGACATTATTTGCATAGATTTTAAATAGCTTAGGCTCTAAGACAGGCTGCTTTAAGTAAGCGTTTTTAGAAGTCCTTCAAATGCTACTTCATCTGCAGAAGCAGAGATCACAGGAATTGCAGTTCTGCCCTGTTTAGCTGGATAAGTGCTATTTGCCCCTACCACCCAGTGCCATATACAGATGCTAATCCAGCTCCTCTCCCACATGGCAGGGACATTCTGCAAGGAGTGCCTGGCAAGACAAAGTGACCACAAAGCCCTTAATGCAAACCCTATCCACAGCTGTTTTGAGAATCATACCAAGAGAAATGGGGCAGCAACAGTACTGCCACTTCCAAAAACCAGCACCAGGTCTCCCAGGACAACACTGAGAATGTCAGAGAACCTGGTTAATGGTAACAGACCTTTGGTCAGGCCTGTGGTTGAGAAGTGGCCAAAATGCATGGCCACAGAATAAAATCATTTATGTGGAATCATCACCACCAGTGTCTCTTTCCCACAAAAGGCTGTAAAGCCTGTAATTAATTTGTTATTCAAATTAGTATGCTTTATTCCCACAATACAGGGCTTGTGCAGTAGACACTACCTACTCTTCCTCACAAACAAAACTCAAGGAAGAATCTGTTAGGACAGTTTGAAATACATTTTCTGTACATAAGAGGGACTTCACAGACAAGCTTGTTTCCTTCCCACAGCTGCAGCCAGGCACAGATGTGCCATGCAGGACAGCAATCCCAAGAGCTTCAGCAAAGGATTTTTTGTGTTTTCCCACAGTAATCCACTCCACCCCTACATATCCTGACCATCAGGAAGTGTTTCCTAATCTTTAATCTAAAAATTACTGTCTGCAATTCAGTCTATTACTTCTTGTTCTATCCACCACAGGCACAACAAACAGCTCGAGTGTTTCTATTAACTTTTTCCCCTTCCTTGAAGACACAAGCCTTATTTACGTTTTTCTTTAAACTAAAGACCAAACTGAAGACCACTTGCCTGCTCTTTCTCTCAAAATTTTTCTTTCTAGACCTCTGACCATTCATGTTCCTCGCCTCTGGCCCCTCTCCAGTTAATCTTTTTTTTTTTTTCAGTCCAGAGCCCAAAGATGGATATAGAACTCCAGCTAAAGCTCAGTTCTGAGGAAAAAAGGAGGGTTACTTCACACAGTGTGTATGTAGGCTATGGTTCTGTCTAGATACTTCTACTTTCAACCTGCCTGACCTTGTGATTGACTGTCACCTTTCATGCCCTTTCTGAAGGCCCACTGCTTTCTCAGCTGTTCCCATGACACATTTATAGTTGATTAATCCTGGTAAGATTAGCACCTTTAGCCTGTTCCTACTGAACAATCTCTCCTATTTTAATGCAGTTTCTCAGGTTTGTCAAGATCATTCTTATCTGTAGTTCTCAGCTTCATCAAACTGGCAGCTCTTCCCAGCTCTGGATCTTCTAAAAGTTTAGTACCCAGTACCTGTCATTTATTAAATACTGGGTCAGGATCCTCCCTTGGTTTGATTTTTTCCATCAGATCAGAAACTGTAGATATCTTCCTCTTGTTGTCTACTGCTATTCATCCAGATTTACACCTGTCCCTTAATATGATAATCAAGGTCACAAGTCTCTGCTTGACTAAAATAACCCTATGAGCATTGTCAAAAACTTTAGTGAAGCAAAAGCTTTATAAAAGCAGAAATGCAGGAAACTTTTCCTAGGCCTGCAGCACTCTTAACAGAAGAAAGTGATACTGGCAAGATAATCCTCTAAGCTGCTTCTATTGCCTTCTGGGTCATCATTTCTTCCCACACAACTCATCTACCTGCTAATACACTGCCCTGACAGAGGCAAAAAAAAGTATCTTGGCAGCATTAACACAAGTCACAAGGAAAAGCTCAGAGGCAATTTGAATTTAACTGTGCCATTACACCAATTAACTTGGTCTCTTCACACTTTTCTGTGTCTACCTCCAAAGACTGTTAGCTTCAGAGTCTAAAAGCATTTTAAAAGCCAAACTTGAAGGAGGACACAAGACTGGATGTTCATGAAATTGTCTCAACTGAATATTTTGCTTAGCCCAACTTGTATTGGATCTAATTTAATCAAGGGCTTTACTGCATACGTTTATTATTGACAGCACATTTTACTTCAGCCTGGGAACATTATTAGTAGAAGTTACCCAAAGGACTGACCAAACTGCTAAGCAGCTGGTACACATAACCTGAAAACTCTAGTTCAATTGCAATGCAATTACTTCTGCTCCCAGTGGGAACCCAAGACAACTGTAGAGAGAGGTCAATTAGCAAAGCACTCCCTTCTGGCATTGCAGCGCTAATTAGGAGGAAAAAACCTAATCTGACATCAATTTCACTCAGTTTATGCTAAAAAAAAGCACACAGCAGACATGAGCACACACAGGACTTGGTACATGAAAGTTTGTGGGTTTTTCCCTTACCTTTTCTGGCTCTTCTTGCAGTTGCTGCTGATCTCTGCTCTGTATGTTACACAACCTTTGGCTATGGGCAACAGAGCGTTTCAATGGCTCATCATCACTGTCAGAATCTACACAGAGTGCTGCAGAGCTCTTTGACTTGAAAGTGTATTTTCTGTAAATTAAAAACATGGCTATAAAACTTCACAGCACTGGAGCATCCTACAAACACATCTCAAAGCAACTGCTGAAGCTGTGCTTTCACACTGTTCAACTGGGGAACAACCTGCAGTAACTGACAATGACAATTTATTAAAATGGCAGTCAAGGTTTTCAGAAAAGCTTTATTTTATGGGATTAACTGACATATCTACTTGGGGCCTGCAATAATAGCTTACAACATTAAAAGTAACTAAGTATGTGGCTCTTGCTTTTAAGGCCAAGGATTCTGCACTTCCTTGCCTCGCAATCCCAGACTCAACTCATTTGAGACAAGACCACGTTAACCCGTAGAATTTGGCACAAATCACTTGACTTGAGTTTTTAAAGTTAAATTGGACACAGGACTTTTCACAACACAGATATGAAAAGTGCAAAAATGCACCAATTTTTAATTTTTCCTGTTTGTTCTTCCATTAAGATAAATTCTTGCTTCCTTAGAACGGAAGACAAAGGAGTCTGGAAAAGTCATGATTTTTGTTTTATTAGTAAATCTGGTCTTTAGGCATCCCTCAATGCAAAATCATCCAAGTGCAATATCACATTTTTCACAGTATTAAAAACTGGCTGTCTTATCTTTGCAAATAAACTCAAGGAATCAATCACCTGTTCCCAAAACAGCCATTTTGGCTCCACAGAGTCGAACAAAGAGCTAGATTGCAGAAGCAGAAATAATTTTGCTTCCTAAACTAGGCAAATTGCCCCACTGATGTTAATTTCAGCTACCATGTAACACCAATAAAACTCAGATATGAAAAAGACAGTAGCTGAAATAATTCATAACATAAAAAACAGGAAAGAACTAGAAAAATCTAAAAATGCCTTAGAAACCAGGCCACAAAACCCCAGGCATTGGACATGGACATTTCAGAGCTATAACTCACCTACAAGGTGTGGAAGTGCTTACAGTACAGGAATTCACCATTTGGGAGGCTTTCAATGGACGAGAACTATTAAAAGAGCAAAATATTTATTGCAGTAGTTAGAGTCTCTAAAAAAGAAGCGTTTACTTGTCTGCTATGCATGCAAATCCATGACCAAAAGAACAAGCAGAATACCATTATGTACTTGCTAATTGCTTAGATTTACAGTAATAACTTCATCACACTATAAATAAACAACAGTTGTTCAAAACCATGTATAATCCTTTAAACTTGATTCACTTCTTAGCGATGCACCCTTAGGGACCAGCTCACAAATTAAAGGCTCTCGGCTCCCATGTCAAGACAACTCATTCCTTTATATTTTATTCCCACCAACACTTGAGTTCCTGCTCCCAAACCACAGTCTCCTGCTGTTGTCTGGATCAGCCGGTTTTCTGGCATATCCCACATCTTAATTTCTCCTGCCTTACCCAGATTCCTCTGAACCAACTTCCTGCTCCATTTAGTCCTTTCACGGGCTCCTCAGAGTCCATCACTATCACTACACATCTATCAAACAGATGGAACCCACTGCAGAAATCTTTTCTAATCTTCCCCCTAAACCAGGGCTGCTTCTCTCCAGCCTAGTTCCCCTTCCACTCCCTGGTCAATCACAATGGTTTCCTTGACTGAAAAAACCTCCAAACATTGGAAAGCTATTTCCAACCTATTTTCAAGTATGCTGCTCTGGTTAGCATAAACTATTTATTGTGTTTGAGATTTCTACTGTTAAAACAAATTCATGGGAAACATCCACTTACATCTCAAAACACCCCTAAACGTTTGGCACAACACCTGCCACACTGCTCCAGATGTGTCCTAGCTCACTATGGATACCCTGGACATGTCACTCAGCAGAGGCTACAAGACACCTAAGGGATTCTTGTTCCTTTTTCTGCCACACTCTTCCTATGTGACAACTGGCACATTTAATCTCTGTGTCTCAGGTCAGGCAGCTGTACAGACATAACAGTCACAGGGAAAAGGAGAAATTATTTTCAGCATGCAAAGTGCTCAGATACTGAAGTGGCACAGGAAAGACAAGGAAAAATGAACGACAGCATGGGAGCTGCAAGTGGAAATCAGCAGAAAAAGGTAGGATGTTTTGTCTTCTAAGCAGAGTTAGAGTGCTCTGAAGGGAAAGGTAATCTATATTACTTTGGACTGAGAGGCCTACATTTTAAAAATTACTAACAGAAGTATTCTTAAAAAGAATATAAAGTTATTTTCAAGGACAGTGAAGAATATTATCTTACCAAATATTCCCTAGATAATGCCCAACCATCTTTTCCTTCTGCTTCTATCATGCTTCCTTTTCTTCCTCTCCAAACATGTTCTTATGACAGCAGCATTACAAACTAGCAGCACACATCTGAAGCTGCACAATTGTAATGCTTCCTTGCCCAGACATCCTCTGGAGGAGATCTGATGAGTGCCTACCTTGTGGCATACACGATTAACAGAGCAGGGACCAAAGCTGAACACTTACATGGCAGAATGGACGCTCCATCCCAGCGTCAGTGGCAGCCTGGTGCTTTCCGTGCAGTGGGAAACCAGGGTTAAGTATCTTGGAATAACCACCTGCTGCCCAACTTTATGATTGAGAGACAATGCTACATTGAAGCTGTATCGTTTCAGATGAAGAATCAGGACCCTGAGAGAGATGAGAGAAGGACAAATGTCAATCTCAAGACAGAAGTCAGAGAAAATCTATTCAAAATCCAAGTAAGCCTTTTTTCCAAAGGCATTCACCTGACCAAACCAGATTATTACTTTGGGGTGGTAGGCAAATGCTGACCATCTCTTATCTGCAAGACACAGGTAATCATGCCCTGCTCATCACTCAGCTGGTGCAAGGTTAAAATTCCAGAATATATTTACTGTATCTGCTTCGTTCACATCCCAGAAACTCCAAGAAAAGGGGAAAGGGAAAACTCAGTCCTCCTTGTGTAGCAATAGGGAGGAAGAAACAAGTACTGCTGAGGGTTTCTAAGGACTTCTTTAGAGTCAAACTGAAGAACAGCATGAAGACTGACTGCAGGTGCACCTCTCTCACACACCAACCACTGTACACACTGTGCTCGTTTTCCCAGCTTTACTCTTCAAGGGATTTTTGCTTGCACTTTTGTAACATATGCTTACAGGAAGGAGAGGAACAGGTGTCTACATTTACCTGGGAAGCCTGTTGAACTTGTGTGTGACAACAGCAGACTTTCCATTGCACTTCTCACAGGAATACTCAATCTCCTCTGCCTGTTTAAGGGAAAAGAGAAACGACTTGTGGAACAAATGAGAAATCAAACAGATGTCAACCAAAAATACATCACATCTGTCACACAAACTCTTCAAAACACCAGTAACCACTTAAAATTGTAAACACCTTCACCTTGACCTAGTAAGAGGGCATTTAATAAGAGGACAACCAGGAGACCTTTAAATTTGACATCATATCCACTAATACAGGTGGAATTCTTGCAAGTCTAATGGAGACCAGTGAATTAGCCACCATTATGACACCAATTAGCTTCCAAAGGGAGGAGACAATCTTGTGAGGTTAATGGTTTTCCCTCCCATACACAGGATTTGTTCAGGGCTTTTTTTTCCTTAATAACCTATGGTGGAGGATGGTGCCATGAAATTTTCTCCCTCTTGTTCAAAACCTCTGCTTTGTTCCTCAAAAGCAATCCTCATCTAAACTTACAAAGGGTATGCTAAATGAGAGCAGAGTTCATCAAAAGGGGAAGCATCCCTTTCCTGAAATTACATCACTTGTCCATCAAACATTTCTACAGCCCTTTACCTTAAGTGAAGCCAAATTACATTACAATTTTTACAATTTTTTTAGATCATAAGATCTCCACCAGCTTTTAGAAGAAAAAGCATGTCAATTATTCTCTCTGTTGAAAGTCCTATCTATAGAGAGGAAAGAGAAGGTTTGTGTCAAGATATGACAAAATACAACATCAATTCACACATGTATGGCTCGTTGTTTAGCTTTCAGAAGCTTCACCTTGAAGCTCTAGTTACAAAGTAAGCATCCACATATTACAGCTATTTATTTTTTTAAACTATTGTACCTGCATGATGTTTTTCCTTTGTGCTAATTAAGGCTTGTACACAAGCTGTTGAAGCATCCTAGCCAAGAAGAGGTAGCAATTCCTGAGTGATTATCCCAATCTGACAGCCTCCCTTCCCTTCTTTGTATTTGTTTACACCTCAACTCTTTCCTCACAAAATTGGAAAGTTTACCTATTTTACATCAGTTAATTTCTGTGCTGCATTTTACAATAAAAACTTCCATATGCTGTTAATGGACAAACCTCAAAAAAGTGCAATGTCATCTCCCATGCATGCAAACCACTGTCATACAAACCAGTAATCAGCTGTACAATCAGAATTTCCACATGGTACATCACCTACACACACTCCACAAGGCATAAAAAACTCCCTCAAAGTACACACCCGAAAAAAGAGGTCAAGAGAATCCTGGATTGATCGGGAAGGAAGGAATTTCTTCCTTCGAGGAAGGTCAATGGAGAGGTCATTAAACTGTTCTCGTTTAGTGACTGTTTCACCACACCTAAAAAAGAAACATGTTTGTGCAAGTCTGATGAAAAATAAACTTGAAATTAATGAACACTTGCGTGTTTTAGGGTAAAGTGACTTCCCAGTGAACATATACTTCTGCATCATCCTATTTTTACTCATCAAAATGGAACTGTTTGATGCTCAGGACAAAGCTGGATCTTGCAATTTCTTTTTGATGCTTTGGAAGTTGAAACATTTGTGTAAGGGTAAGAACAAAAATGCACAGATTGCTTTGGAGAGGAAAACGATCAGGTATACAGGAAATCAAAGTGACTGCTACAGCTGAACACATCTTCATTCAGAATCCTTAGAAGAAAAGAAGTAAGCCTAGCCCAGTCTAACAAAAAGGAAATTCTAGAAATACTTTCAAACTGTTCTTAGAAACCAAAGAGTAGAGTCCATAAAAAAAAACAAAACCAGCAAAACCCCTTAGTTTTTCTTACATTTCATTTTTCTTAGGAAAAAGAAAAAGACCCTACTACCGTCATTTTTCTTCTATAATTATTACCTGGATGCACTTCACTTTTAATTGTTTTGTGGAACTAATTAAGTATACATAAACTATTATTCCCAAATATCTGTGTTCATGAAAACTCTGTGGAATGAAACATTCCCATCTGAAAATCTGCTGCACAGGTCATATGCAATGAATACCCAAACATACTGGTTTACATCTTTTTCTGCAAGAATGTAGAGAGACAGAAGAAAATGCCATTCCGTGGAAGCCCTTAGAAAGACCAAACTAAAAACATGGCTTTCTGTTTTCCTTTTTTTTTTTTTTAAGAGGAAATATTATTTGGCTGAAACCTCCTTTTCTCTTTATCCCCATAGCACTGGTACCCAAAGAGCAAAGAACAAAGGCTTTCCATTGGATGTGCAATGAAGAACTAAGTGGTATGAAACTGTTTAGAGAAGGCCTGCAGCAGCAGACAGCATGGTGTGAGGTTTCCAGCACTTCTAGACAAGAGAGTATTTTTCTAAATATCTAGATATGGATAAAACATAGTTCTTAATTCTGGTTACAACCTGCAGATGAAGTCACACAGGATGGGAACACTTACCAGTCTTTTAAGACCAGTGTAAAAGAAGCTGTAAAGCACACTTACGTTTTGCAAATGATAGAATGCTGAACCTCAAACTCTAAGTTACTGATAACAGGACATGTATAAACTTTGGTGGCTGAGAGGTCATCAGAAGCACGTCCTGGTGAGTTATCCTCAGTAGGGACTGGTTCACTCTTCCAAGTTTTGTTTAACTTTTCCATGTCTTCCTTCAGCTGATCCAGACACTGGCTCAAAAACTCATGTGCATCCTATAAACAGGGCAAATGGAAGAAATGGCTTTGTACAATTTCATTCAGTGTTTTTCTCCAACATACACAGACTGGAGAAATTATGTTTAGTTCACTGCATTCAGTAATACTGAGGCAGTTCTGCTCTAACAATCACTGCCATTCAACCAAATGTCATGGTCAAACACAGCTGAAACTTGACAGGTGTTCAACACAGTCCAAACACTGAACAAACTGCACATAACTGTTTCCAGACAATGATACTTACATTCTGCATGTACCCAGAAAATCTCTCTGCAGTAGCTGAAATGGCACTTTTCACCTTCTTGAGCAGCTCTTTCTTAACCTCAGGGCTGCAGACATCCTTTTTAGCAAGCAGATGGGCAAAACGTCTGCAGAAGTCAAGGCAATGAAAGTTTGGTTGGTTTTCCAGGACTTTAGAGAAACATAATAGAACTCATGACACCTTATTTTAAGAGTTCCTAAAAGCTTCTCTCCAGTGATAAGTGGTTCAGGGGTTCTGTATGAAAATATCCCACATATAATTAACCTTTTCCATTTCAAGTATTTTGAGATCTCATTTGAGGCCATCATCAAACAGCACTCAAATGAACAAAAAACCAATTCACAATCTTTTAAGGTAAAGAGAAAAGCCTTATAAAGCTCTAAAAACTTATTTCTGCTCTTTTACAATAAGAAAAATCACTCATAATGCTTTTTGAAAACATTTGTACTGATAGGAGATATGATATCACACAGTACCAAAATAAGCAACATAAAATCACTAAATTCAACTTGAACGGTCAGAATGGTTTCTATTTATGTTTTATTTTTAAACTTCCACTCATTTTCAAGCCTTACTTCTTTTCAGCAGTAAAAACATTGTAACAGAGAAAAAAGCTGTAGCAAAAAGAGACAGGAGGAGTTCCCTGGTTCAAGCTAGTGCTTCTGTTAACTTTGCTACAAAACTTTTGAAATTTACCTGTGCCTCTCAGCTACTGTGATTCAGTTATCTTTTACAACTGCTTTACAATTTCACAGCACACAGACACCAAATATATTCTAAGAACAAGTTTCAGTCATGCTACATACATAGGAAGATGTCACACCCCGTGACACAAAAAGCCCCCAACCCAAAGACAGGGAAAACCTGTACAATCCCCTTGCATCCCAAACCCAACAACTGATACTCAGTTACCCCAAGAATCTGATCAGTTTACTGCAGCTTTACGAGTTTCTGCTACTCTGCTGAACTCCAAGAACAGCGTGTGCTGTCCCAGCCCTCTACAGCTGCTCAGTGAAGCATGTTAGGAAACCACAGCACAGTTGATAAGCAATCACTGATCAACCAGAAAAGCAGTCACCAGGTTAGATGATATAGCCAAACCAAGAGAAGACAAAGTAGATGCTTTGAGTATCAACTCTGACTTGTACAGGATCACACACTGCCCATTAGGTATATGGAGCACAACCTTCAGAGGTCTTTCTACAAAAATTAGAGAAAGGACATTTCAAGAGGCACATGGAACAACCTCTGATCCCAAGTAGTGTAGAAAGAGTTCAAGATGACACATCAAAAATAGAAAATTACCTTGAAAGATATAAAAAAGATGAAACAGAAACACAAATGGTTCTGATAGTCCTGCATCTTATTTAGTGACAGAAAAGAAATGAGATGCACAAGAGAAAATATAATAAAAACACCAAATGGCTGAATTTAGAGAAAGATTAAAATTTAAGACTATGCAAAACTTGAACACTTTCCACAGCTACTAAACAAAAGGCATAAGTCCCCACATATCAGATGAAGTTAGTGATCAGCTTAAACTCTACCTTGCAAAGTTTTTAAAAGAAATTTTTCTGCATCTAACTTATTTTGCAATTTCTTACATTTTCTTCTGAAGCATTTCACTCTGCCACTAGAAATACACTAAAAGAATGTCAGTAACTCAGTATTATAAGTTTTAAGAGCCATTTTCCTATTTCAAAAGTAAAACTCCAAAATACAGAGAGCTCTAAGATTTCTTTTATTATCTATACAGTCAAATGACTCTCTACAAAGATGCTTCAGTATTACCAAACCAGTTTCTCAGTAATGAAGGAGAAAACAGCTTTCACAGAATGTGAATTTTACCTGATAAGCGCATTGAGTGGAATTTTTTTCCATGGGATACCCTGTTTGAGCAAATCATTAGCAAAAGACTGAATTGAAAACAAAGACTGTAGAATGGCATTCATATAGCAGGTGTTTCCCAAGTTTGAAAACCTGAAAAAAAAAAAAAATTGAAAAATTTGTGTCTAATGGTTGATGTGTAAACCTGCCAGAGTTAAACACAGCACTACTGATAACACACAGGATATCCACCTCAGCCACTCCACACAGAGTTTCTTACTGGAGCTGTTCCCCAGCCCTTCAGCCTAAACTAAAAACTCATGGGAGGCAGCATTTAGCAGGAAAGCATCCATGAGTTTCTACAATCAAACTTCTAAAAAATGCAGATATATGTACACACACACACACACACACATATAAAGACAATAAATGAATCATCATTAAAGGAACATGAATTACCTGAAATTATTATGTCTCTGAAATTCCCAAGGAAGAGACTTCAAGAATATATATCCTCCAAACTAAGGAAAGTGTTTCCTGCCTCAGTGTTCATTAATTTCAGGATTATTTTTTTAATTAAATAATTGTAACAAGAATGTGCATGTTCTGATGATCAAAGTATGCATGCTAGATAAGGAAAATTAAATTTACCCTTGTAATTGTTGTTGAGGATGGGTGGAAAGGGGCACTCGGGGTTTGTTCCATCCTGTGTAATCTTGATTAGATCTCATTTTTTTAACAGAAAGAGGGGCAGGCTGAGAAAGGAATCCCAGGCTTCTTTTGGCTGAAGAGGTCTGGCTGGATACACTAGACCTAGAAACATAAAAGCATAAGAAGGGTAAGACTTGCAATGCTCTGCCTTAAAGAGCTACAGTCCATGACACTGGAATCGCAGCATTACGGAAGACAAGGACTGGTAAAGCCATACAGGATAACTGGAATGTATCACAGTGGAAAAGAGGTGTGACAGAGAACACTTCTTTCCAGAAGTGTTAAATTATTAGCTTGGTTAAATTTCCTTATATCCAGTGGTGTGCATGCAGTATAACCAGGTCTTTGGTCTTATAAACATTTACTAATTCTCCACACTGTATGATGAATGGAAGAATGATTACACAGCATGAGATCACCATTCCCAAGACATGCTTAAAATTCACATCTGGGCCAGAGTCTTCATTTTCAGTCTCTTGTTCTTGTAACCTAATCACTATGGAGCTCCCTGAATACATATTAAACATGGATAATGCTTCTTTTCCCCCTTGATCTTGTATCTCACCTGCCTAGGGCAGAGACCATGAGTCTGACTGCACAGCACCAGACAAGGAAGAATCCTAAGCTCAGCAGGATTTAGCATTTGCTAAAATACTGTTATTAAAATATAGAATTGCATGCCATTTATCTACTTGGGAAAAACGAAGCAAGGGTTCAGACTTAAATTCCACAGTTTATATAGAAATTGAACCATCTAGAGTCATTCACAACAACTGTAACAGACTTGAGTGACTTTACAAAGTCTTTCTATTGCAAGCAGTAACTAGAGTCTGTAGATGTAAGCAGGGCAGTTGGAGATGCTGAAGAAGTGGACTGTACTCCTGAAGGGAAAAAGAAACCAAACCAACGAAACACACCATGTTATCCATCTAAGCACCAAGTGATCAACACACAGGAAACTGAGGAGCTTAATTCCTGTGAAACAACTGCTATTTACAGTTCATTCTAGTGAATCAGCCCTACCTGTCCAGGGTGGAACTGCCAGTGGAGTACTCTTTTGAAGAGGATCGACTACCATAAAAAGATGACGACTGTAGTGGTAAAACACCTTTAAAAGAGAAGGAAAGGCAGGGCATTTTGTTCCAGGTTACACAGCTATTTTTACAATAAACAATTTGTTTGAAAGTATTTAGTCAAAAGGTTTGAAAAGCCTCAAACATTGGTTTCTAGAATTGGTTGGGAGACTACTAATAGATATGCTCAGAAGTACTAACGTGAATATTAATGATATGTAAGTAAAGGGATGATGGAGTTTAAAGGTATTCAATTAATTCTCCAACAAACTCAAAGTGCAAGATGAAATATTAAAAAGTAATTATCTTAACTATGTGGAAGTTAATAAATATCTACCTCTTGTTCAGAGAGACAAGACATATGTACAGAAGACTCCTGACTCCCAGTGCAGTGCTCTCAAAATTCAAGGTAAATATGCAGAAGTGAAAACAACTTCTCTTCCCACTCCCAATTCCACAGTAAATTACTATATACTTGGGGCAAAATAGGATTGTTTCATTGCTATATCATCATTGTGACAGATCCTGAGACTCTTAATGCCTCAGATGATGCCACATTAAAAAATGCTCTCAAGAGTCAAAAACCCACCTATTACAGTGCATCACAATGTAATTTAGTTTGAATAACGAATAACCATTTGCCTCTTTTCCAGCCTGAAGTTGTTTGAGCCATGTGACTTTCAGAAATGCAGATATATGAAAGAAATTTGCAATACTGCTACCAGAACTTTCAGGGATACATAGACTCTAATTTTGACTCTGAAGACAAAACCAGATTTCCATTCAGAGGTAAACATTCACCTTACTGGCTGTTCCAGCAACACATTTTTGCCATCAGAGATGAACTAAAAAAAGAATGCATCCACCAACATTCCCCCATAAAAACAGTATCTTGAATGCATTCCTCTTTACAAGGAAAGCAGCTAAGTATTTATTAATAAAACTGGAGAACAGTGCTGCTTACTAGCTTATCTACATTTGTCAGTATTTCTGTATTGTCTGTAAAGCCTTGTCCCACAGCAGTATCCAACAGCACTTTGGTACAAACAGGACAAAAGTCCTGGCCCCAGCGAGCTCCCCCTGTAAGTTCTGGAGAAGAGATAAGGAAGCAAAAGCAAACAGTACACAAAAACCAGCCTACAGTTCACATGGGCATTAAGAGCAAAGGGAAGTTTTAAAAATAAATAAGAAAGCAAGCAAAAAGGAGTTTACAGAAATTCCCTCACAAGGGAGAGAGCAGTTTGGAACAGTTTGAAGCTGCTTGTTGGAATTTCAAGCAAGTTGGCTCATGGGCTGGCATCAGCACCGAAGAATAAAGGTCAAGGCCACACTAGAGCAGGACAGGCTTTGAAAATGAAGGCAGGTTATTTGCATCTCGTGTACAGCTCTGGAGGAAGCAACAAATTTAATGGCAAAGCAGATTAAGAAAAAACATCTGTGTAGCAACTTGCTGAACTAGTACCAAAGGGGTAAAATCATAGTGGTCAAGGATAGGTATCATTTGGATTTACATTCATTTTTTTACCTGATGTCCTGTTCTCCTCAGCTTGTTTCAGGTTCAACTGTTTCTCTCTGCTGCTATTTAAGTACTTCCATGCTGGATCACTCAAGGCTTTATTATTCCTACAGAGAGAAGAGTGGAAGGCAGTTATGGAAGATATGGGATACTCCTGTTAAATATTTACAACTTGTTCTAAAGCATTTCTCTCCTATCATCTTTAATACTTGACCACAAACAGTAGAACTTCACTCACATCTAAATTTAACCAATTCATTTAAACAAGCCCTCTTACAATTAAATCTGACTTCAAATGCATGGAGCATCTTCTTCAAATGGCAATTCCCCTTTATCAGTTTTGTTTTGAAAAGGGTCAAAGCACATAGAGCCCACATGCAGTTCTGACTGACATAGTTGACAAAAGGTCAATGACACAAAATTTGCATGTGTCAGTTCATGCAAATCAACTGCTGGAGTAGTTTGTATTTCCCTTATTAACCCTGAATACATATCTCATTTCAAGCACCCAATGTATTCACAAGCTGACTGGCCTGGTCCATGTGGCTGAGAGCATTCTTTTCAGAAAAATATACCTTTACAAATGTACAAGGAATTTAAAATCAAAAATAACCGTTACTTACGTTGAAGAATCATTTTCTTTGGGATAATCTTCACTCATTTCTGAACCAGGGGGTTGTGTTCTTTTCCTCTTTTCACTGATGACAGAAAAGAATTGTGGTCATTCTTTCTGAAAGGTTAGTAAATGACCCTCTTCCAACCAAACAGAATTCCTCAAGGCCTTCCATGCATTTTGGACCTATCTTCTGCAATCTCCACTTTTATAGCATACAAAGAAACATTTGCTTTGCCCAGCTCTTAAGCTGTACTTAAAGCTCTAGTGCCAGTACCAGTCCTAGTCAGAGGCTATAAAGCCATGTATTAATATCATGTTAAAAGCAACAGCAAAACTAGGAGAAGATTTATATCCCCTTCTTATGTCTCAGTGTACTAAGTTCCACCTGTAGCTCTATAAAGAACTAAATTTTAACAGTATTACAGTAAGAAGAAAACCCTCCTACCGATTCTCCAACAAGCCTGTCCTGTGAGGGACTGATGATGCAGGAGATGCTGAAATGTTCACCCTGTTGCTTGGTGTTCCAGCTCCAGCAGAATTCTTAACAGAGCCTCTCGCCGGGGTACCCAGCACCTTGCGAAATGTATTCTCCTCCTTACTCTCCACAGTCACTCTTTTGGGAGGAGTCTGCAAAGCCCAAGTGGAGAGGGCCAGGGAAAAAACCCAAGAGTGAAAAAACAGGACCAACTTTAATCATCCAATGATTTCCACCACTTTTTGTTTGCTACAGTGTAGCATCCAGAAGTGGAGAGATGCTATTTGTAACAGATTCAGAGAGTTTAAACACTAATTAGCGGTAGGTAAAATTTTGACTGAGTCATGCAAGTGGTAAACATGAAACTCCACTGCAGTAACCACTTTCCCTTCTCATTTTCCGATGCTAAAGTCAGTTGAACTTAAGTTTCGAAAATCTCCTTTACAAGCTCTGACATTAAACACCCAAGGCAATTCCTAACTATCCCCAGATCAATCCTGGGTGGTATTACAATTAAAAATATTAAAAAGCTGTACTAAAACCCACATAATTAAAACAGTGCCCTGACTGCCTTGGGCCAAAAAAGCCCTGCATGTGATGCAACAGAAAGAGGTAATAATTGGTTGACTAAGGAATGTTGGTGAATTTTAGACTTGAAAACTGAACATGTCTAATCTCACCACTGTATACATAGCCTGAAGTTTTTACAGTGAGACTGCCTTTAAATAAGATGTAGAATTTGTTTTGAGACAATGTCAGAAACAGTCTCCCTCGGGGCAGTAATACAAGTGTATTCACAGAGATAACCAAGTAAATTAAAGTCAGTAGATACATCATGAAATCTGGGGAGAAAAAGAAGAACAAAAATATTTTGTAGGAAAACAACTTCTGGGGGAAAGTCCAGGAAATTTACACAAAAACGTGAGCAGAATGTCACAAATTCAGTAACTTTATTCTGCTACGAACTGGATCAGCTGCTTTTCAATGTACACATTTGGCTGAAGTCTGCTAAACTCACTAAGACCTATGCTAACACATGGTCACACACATGTAAGGTGCTTGGCATAAAACAAAGGGAGATTCAGAACTATGCAAGAAGCAAGTCACAGTAGTGTACTGTCCTTCCATTTCTACTTCTTCTCTACCTAAAAGCTCATATGTGAAGAACATAGTCTGACTTCCATAGCCAGACACTGACATGTCTTACTCATACAGAAGATGGCTCCTCACAAACAAGATACAGCATTGCCAATCACCCCATACACAACTATTGCAAGCTCTCTAGATTACAAACACCTGGATGTAAAGTATTTACAGTGGTATTACAACATAGAGTAACAGAATGAGAGGAAGAGAGGAACGGAATAAAATTAGAGAGGAAAAATTTGAACAATTTAACAAACCTGGTTCTCTATGTAAGAGAATTGCCTGTTGGCTTCCTTCTGTGTGGCCCTGCTGCCCAGCACTCCTCCAAAGCTGCCAGATCCTTGTGAGGGTTTCCCAGCTGACAGAAAAAGTACAGAATATTTGATCTGATTGTCATTTAACTGACTAGGATTTTTATCTGCAAAATGTTTAGCTGGAGTTGATTTTGAAAACAGCATGCTAGATTTCTTGTCAACAGACTACAATATTCTGAATGCACAGACATAAGCACGTGTTTATGGATATCCCTAGTACTGGTCACTTGACAGCAAACTTCCTATCCTTAAAAAGAACAAAATAAAGTAAGTAAAATGAAAAACTAAGAGGCTGTGCATGAGCGATTAAAAAACAATCTTTCAAATACCAACGCACAACGTAATGTATGTTAATCTCTGATTATTATTCAGCATAAGAAAGGTATAAAACAAAAAACAAGGTTTGAGGCCAGAAAGAAGCATTTACAGAAAAGCAAAGAAAGCCAGGAACACAAAGAGGACGAAATGTGCTGAAGATGTGTGCTAGTTTTGGCTGGAGCAGAGTTCATCTTCTTCACAGCAGCAACGATAGGGATATGTTTAGGATTTGTGCTAGAAATAGAGCTGATAACAGAGATGTTATAGTTATTGCTGAGCTCTGCTCACAGAGTCAAGGCCTTTCCTGCTGCTCACATCACCCCTGAGGAAGCAGGGGGTGCACAGAAAGCCAGGAGGGGACACAGACAGGACAGCTGACCCCAACTGACCACAGGGATATCCCACACCACGCGGCATCATGCTCAGGGTATAAAGCTGGGGAAGAAGTAAGGGAGGCACAGTGATGGTGTTTGTCTTCTCAAGTCACCACTACACATGATAAGAGTCACGTTCAGCCCTTTCTTGGAGAGGGCTGAACACCTGCCTGCCCAAGGGGAGTGCTGAATGAATTCCTCATTTGCTTTGCTTGCGTGCACAGCTCTTGCTTTATTTACTAAACTATCTTTGTCTCTACCCACAAGTTTCCTCATTTTCTCTTTTCTCACTGTCCTCCCAACCCCACTGAGAAGAGTGAGTGAGCAGACAATTGGGGCTTAGCTGTTGTTTAATATGGCTAAATCGTGATAAGATGGGAAAAAGAAAACACAACACCTCTCCATAAAGTTATAACGCGACTCGCAGCAGTTGCACTTACCAGTATGAACCCTGTCTTGATGGACTGCATCCAAATACATCCGCATTTCATTTGCATCTTTAAATGGTACCTTATCAATTGTCAGAAAGCTGGTGTCCTTTAGTGTTAGCATCAGGCAGCACAGTTTTCTGCCATTTGGTCGTAAGGTCACAGTTTTAATGTTATGGCTTAACTGAAAACAAGAAAGTGACTATATGCATAAATCCAACTTTAAAAGGCCAAAATACTTACAAACTAAAACAAAATATTTCAAATAGACAGGATAAGAGAGACTCCCACCAAAATACTTCTCCTTGCTCCACTTCAAGGAAACATTAAACCTCACAGAATTAATACAATCTGTGACCTTGGCACCTGACAGAACTGTAAGGACACTATCACTATTGCTCAACAGTCTCTAGAGTCCTGGACAAGCTTTCTGAAACTTGCTTTCCTACTGACTGCGACATTTGTAAATGCAAAGGAAAAACAACTTTATAAAGTCCAATTTATTGAAAACTTACACATAAAGTGCAAAATACAATTTAAGACTGGGAAAGCTTCAAGTATTAAACACAAATGTCTCACTTCACAATTTGCTCCCAGAGAAGACAGATTTGAAATGGCTTAAAAAATCTGCTGAGGGAGTAAGTCAGTAAGAAACTTGCTTAGTCTGTCTGCAACATTGTAACAATTAAGTGGTGTCAAAACTTTCAGGGTTATGGTGGAGCACAAGAAAAACTTTAAGAAGACTTTGTGCTCCCTAACGATGCTGCTGCTACTTTATAATAACCTCACTTGTTACTCCATGCTAAGACACCTACACAAACTGGCTGCTGGGTAAAGGTTCTACGACTCATGCAGGTTAAGGGTAGCTCAAAAAGACTGAGATAGTAAAAGATACTCCATGTCCACCAAAGAGATTTCTTTTTTCCATTAAGATCTCTAGCTTCTTGGGGAACCAATCTAGACACAACAGCAGCTTGTAAGAGGAGTTGGAAAACCACCTCGATCCAGGTTTGTTTGAATTGGGAACATTACACTTCTGAAACTCTATGTATTTTGGGTTTGGGTTTTTTTTGTGGGCTGTTGGGATATTTTTTTTTTTAAATATAAGTTAAAAATATCTTCAAAGACCTACGAATTGAATAATAGGCTCCAGGTTTTTCATGCACTCTTAAGACACTGAGCCCAGCACAAAGGGATTACAACTACTTTACCATCTCAGTGCAAAACAACCCATTTCAACTCAGAATGCTGTTGAAGACTTCATCCATATACTTCATGTACCTGTTATGACCCAGTCAGTGTCACAAAGTTTTGGCAGGTGCAGGGAAACAAAGTATTTCTCTTAATACTATCTAGGACAACATAGTGGAAGCTCTGAAACATCTCTAAAACATCATCTGACAGAAGATATTTGACACATCAGTCACTGTAGAAAGAAATGTAACGCTGGATCCATCCAAACCTTCCATTACAGAAAAGTAAAAACAGGCAGGGAAATCACTCACAGTCCTCTCAGAGAAGCTTGTCAAAAAAACCAGGTAATGCTACTTGTAAAGGAAGATCATCAGGAATTTGTCACACCTGAAGTGGCATGCCAACAGCCTGGGGCTGTCTCATACAAACTACCCTCTAGCACAAGCCTCCTCCTCTTCCTTTGCTGCAGTCCCAGCTGCACGGTGGTTTATCAGCCCCTCCACTAGATGCTGCATTCAGTCCTTTCCACAAATTTCTGTGAAAACCCTCCACTGGGCTCACAAAGAGATCTGACAAGTGCCAGAGACAGCAGACATGAGAGGCTGGGAACAAAACCTGCCCCTTTAGGCCACGGTTAGCTGTTCTGTAGGCTCATCCTCCCTGTGGAACCTCCCCTCGAGTTGCTGTCACACCACATCACTCATCCAGGCAGAAAGGAGTGTGTGAGAACAAGCACCCAGGGAATGCTCCTCTCCTCAGGAGCAACATGGCCCAAGAGTGGATTAAACCAAACCTGCAGCCACAGCAGCACACATGAGAAGGCAGACTCTTTTCAAGTCTACAGTAACACAGGGGGGAACAATCCACTGCTAACAATTTCCTCATGGCCTTGATTTCAAGGCAACACCAGCTGCTAGATTCTTTGCTGAGGCTTTTCAGCACACTAAGGCAGCAAAAACTTAACCTTTCAAAAAGAAATGAACTTTTTTTTCATAGCATTTGCACACAGAAATAAATGGCTCAGAAAACAGACTAGTGAACATTCCTGATGAAAAACAACAGTGGCATGAAAAAGCAGAAGCCAACATATAGATTAGTTTAGGCTGTAGCAAAGTTGCTAAATAAGATGGGATTTTTTTTCTTCCAATTGCTCTTGTGTCATTTACATATTTTTACAATGCGTATGTATCTCCTACAGAAAAAGCACTATGGTTTTGATCTGGGGAATTCTGCACAAAATCTAGGAAGACTGACCTGAAAACAACTATAGAATGAGAAAAACTTCGGCTGAATATTTCAAGTGAATCTTTAACAGTGATCTGCACCCGCATTTAAAACCTAAAACTGTTACAAGGAATGTTCAGCAAAGTCTTGCAAAAGGTTACAGGTGTGTTAACACTGTTACACTTCAGCTGGGCAAACAGCTCTAAAGTGGTCGGGATCTTCTCCTCTAGAGAACGCAAATGTGGCAGTAACAGAAAGGTTACAGGTTCCAAAAATCCAAAACCTGAGTCACAATGCTCTATACTTCTGTAACTTTTCTCTGCTTTTTTGGTTCTTCCCATTCAGTGGTATCTCACTGCAAACCTTGGTAGAGCCTTTAACAATATGTGTAAATAATTTACTGGAGAGTTATACAAAGGGATTAGTGTTCAGGAAATGAGGAACAAGAAACAGTGATAGAGGGAAGTCTATGGGACACTTAATAACCTTGAAGAGGACAGCTGTTCACAAGAGAGCACTGTTAAAACAAAAGCCTTAAATGTCTGGCATACCTGAAACGTCGTTGGAATTCCTCCAACATTGTAGTGAACTACTAGATTCACTTTGTTGTCCTTCTCCACAATTTCAAAGCTCCCTTCTTTCCATTTTGTAATCCCAGTCTGCATGCTGCGCATCCGGACAGGTCCGTGCACCTTTAACAGAGCCATGCTTTCTCACAGAAAAGGGCTAACTAGAGTAAGTGTGCTCCACCTTTAAAACCTGTTAAAAAGGAGAAATGTATAACTCGGCAGGCCAAATAATGGCTAAAGGAAGATGGAAGCATGGCTTGAACTTTCCGTAGAAGTTTGGTAGAACGGTTTAACTGCTTTTAAACACAATGAGAAAGAGCAGGATAAAATCTCTCCCACTATGAACAGCAGTGCACCGATTCCCTACTGCCGAAACGTGAGCAGACACAATTCCAGACACACAAGTCCTCAAAACCTCTTAACTTCGACAGATCTAAGGAAAGGGAAAGGAATAAAAAGTGCCTGAGGAAAGCCAGTATGAGATAGGAACCAAAGTTTTGGAGGAAGCCTAAGAAAGAAAACGAGCTCGTTTCTGACGGCGCGGGACCCGCGGCCACCGGGCAGGGCCCGGACGGGGCTCTCCGGCTTCCCTCGCTGCTCTCCGCCGGGAGAGCCACGGGCCCGGGGCGAGGGACACAGCCCCAGGGGTTCCGGAAAGCACGGCGAAGCGTATTCCCGATAAAAAGCAGACGGAATGAATGGAGCGGCCCCAGCGCGCAGCCCGGGAGGTTCCCCCCGGCATCCCGCGCTCAAACACCGTCGCTCCCAGTCCGGCCTGGCGGTGGTTCCGCTCTTCCCGGGCCTGACCCCGCTCCCCTTCCGCCGCTCACCCATACAGGGACGCGGAGCGCACGGGAGCGCCGCCCGCCCCGGGCCGGGCCGCTCTGAGGGCAGGCGGTCGCCGCGCGGCGGGAGGGGCA
>VYXF01003274.1:1604179-1637242 GCA_013397295.1 Polioptila caerulea
CGGGGCCCGGAGAGCTCCGGCCCCTCAGCATCACCGGCGGGGTCCGTTTGGCAGCTGCCTGACTCCGGCTGCTCCCTGGGGCCGCTCTGTGCCGGCGGTGCGGGCTCTGCTGTGGCGTGGCTGGTCCAGGGCCTGGAGCGTCTCCCTGCTGGGTGACCCGGCTCTGCCTCGTGTGCATCACGCAGGGCTCTCCCTCCTTCCCCCTTGCCTGCCGTGCTCCCTCCCTGCCCATGGATGCCTCCTGTAGCGCGTCAGTGTTTTAAGGTCCCTCAAAGAATCGCTAGCAAAGGTGCCGGCAAAAGCAGGTTTAATACAAAAGCAGAAGCGTGACAAATTTCGTTGTTGAGGTTTGCTCTACTACTTAAAAAGCACGTAGAGGAAAAGCAAACAAAAGTCTAAAATAAATTAATCTACAACCAAACTAAATCTAAAAATATTATCCACAGAGTGTGTGGAGGGGGAAGAGCAGGGAAGAAAAGGATGAGGATAGGAAAGGATAGGGATAAGAAGGGATAAGGAAGACCCTCCCGCTGAGGCACAAGGTTCAGAATAGATCTTCTTTGAGTGACCTTAAAACACTCATCTGCGACAGCTCTGTGTGCCCAGCCACCTTCTCTGCCCTCTGGGGAGCGGTTTTGCTGCTGGTCTTGACTGCAGAGGGTAAGAGCAGGTATTGAGCAGGCCCTCAGGGCAGCACATACTGCCTGTTCCTACTGCCCCTTTGCCCCGTCAGTTCAGTACCGTCCTTAGCTGGTGCTTGCCCTCATCCCCCTCAGGAAGCTGCCAAGATTGGATACGGTGCCTGATGTTCAGGCTGGCACGAGCAGAGCGGTACCTTGGCCTGGGTGGGTTCAAAAATGGAAGCTGAGTTTGAGGGATGTGGCTATTGCTTTGTATCTCCCACATGGTTGGGTCTGTGTTTCGGTTTTCACTTCTCCAAATGCACGTTGGTGGCGTGTGTAAGACTTCCTAGAGGTGATTGAGTCTTGTGTGTACTGAGTGTGGGAGGTGTTTTGCAAAACCATCAGTTAGAGCTGTTTCAAATGAGTTTAGATCAAGGGTCTGGTTGGACTAATGAGCTAATGAGTGAGTAAAGTTTTGATGAACAGGAGTTAGAGAACTTTTAAAGTTTTTCCTGTTTGTTTAAATGCTTGTGACTTTAGCTGGTTCTTGGAGTGCTGTCAAATACTTCTGATTAGAAGTACTGCTCTTCAGAGCATGGAAGGGTGTGCCAGATCAGGTAAACTCCCTTGATCAGCATTTACATTTGTATTGTCCTGTAATTCCTAAGTGTTTGTTGAAATCCATGAAGGACTCCCATTATGTATATCTCCCATTAATCCTCTGTCTGTGTTCTGGTTTCCTCTCTTTTTTAAAGACAGTTTAAACAAAAAAATTATTTCAGAATAGAGATCAACTGTGTTTTAGTACTCACTTGAATGTATATTTAATTATACATAGTTTATGCTAGCTTATAGTTCTGTATTGAAATGTTTCCTACCACAGTTAGTGTGCCTAGACTGGAGGTGACAGGGAAGGGTGTTTGGCTCTGGACCTGTGGTAAAGAAAGTCACCTCTTAGTAAGGTGATGAATTGGCTCAGGAATCCCTTTGGGTACTGTGAATGCTGTGTGATAAAGCTGTGGTGAGCTAGAGCATTGGTCTTCATACAGTGATGCTGATGCAGAGCTGACACTTAGGTTTCCAGCCTGAAGACATCACAGAGTGCTCAAGAACAGACTGAAAACAATAAATGTACCTGTAACTGGCTGTAGGGCAGTGAAGGTCCTGCTAGAATCAGCTAATTCACTGCTGTGGAAGTTCAAAGTTCATTTTTGGTGTTTCTGAATGGATGGGCTATTAAAATAGTTTAAAAAGCACATGTTATCCAGTTAGTCAATGTCCAGCTTTGGCTGACCAGGACTTTTACCAGTGTGCCTAGCAGCAACTGCTCAATTAGGAAGAAAAAGCCATTTGTCTAAATAAATTTGTTATGTAATTGTTAGAGATTACTTTTCTCCAAGAAGGGGAAAAGGTGTTACAAGATTTTTCCTGATGTAGTACTGTTGAGAAGTTTTGCTTTCTCTGTGTGCAAAAGAAAGTCTCCCTGGCAGGGTTCTGTCCTGGAGCTTTCAGGATTTGTGTTGCCCTCAGGGTTCCCCAGAGTATTGAGTCTTAGAGGAAGAAGAAGCAACAATAATGAAATAAGGAATTAGGAAAAAAAACCCCATCTTTCCATTTAAACTAAAACAAAAGGAGCAACTGTAGAGCCTATGAAAAACTCTGTCACCTGGCTAAGGCAGATATTGGACATCATAAACTTAATTGTGTGGAAAATCTACTTAGTGTTCTCTAGGGATCACAAGCACATGATTGTGCTTTTAAGGGGTCAATGTATTTAAGCTTACAGGAACTGAAACCTAAAGTGAGCCTAGAAAAATAGATGGAAGCTTTAGATAACACAATTACAACAACATTATTGCTACACTGCTTGTCAGTCCACCATCCCACATGAAAACAAATGAGCTCTGTTCATTCTCTCTCTCTTTTTGAGCTTTAGTGTAGAAGTTAGCATTGCAATTGCACTCACAATGTAGGGGCACGAGAAACTTGGCAGGATCACTAATTTAGTTTGAGATTTTGGGAAAAAAAATTACAAATTGAGTAGGTGAATGTCCTGGTCCTGGGGAGAACAGAGTTAATTTTTGCAGTAGATAAGAGGGAGCATTGCTTGGCCCCAGAGATTATTCTGTACCACCTCACATAATTTTCAG
Source organism: Polioptila caerulea (assembly GCA_013397295.1). Lineage (NCBI taxonomy): Eukaryota > Metazoa > Chordata > Aves > Passeriformes > Certhiidae > Polioptila > Polioptila caerulea. The sequence goes on from VYXF01003274.1 coordinate 1,606,953, forward strand.
GGAGGGAGGAGAGACTTGATTTGGGTTTTGGCTAGTGTGGCCCAGGAAGCAGTTGGGTATTGTAGGGGGGGGTTCTGTGGGGTAAAAAATAACTTTTCTTTTCTTGTACACTCTGTCACTAATGTTAGTTATTAGTTAGTTTTCTTACCTCATTGCTGTTTCCAGTAAATTGTTCCTGTCTCAACCTGTGATCTTCACCTTTTGTGCCTCCAATTCCCCTTTTCATCTTGGAGCAGGGGAACTGGGAGAGGAAAGAGGGAGGGAGGGAGTAACAAGTGGTTTGGAGTGGTTTCAGTGGGAACACTAAATTGGAGAATACTGTCCCTAAACCATGGCAGTGAGAAAAAAGAGGATAGGAGGAAATATGAACAGATAAAAAAGTATTTGAGCCCTAGAGTACAGGGACTGATAACACTACATTGGCTTATGTATGGACATTTAAGTTCAATAATACAGCAGAAGTGGCTGGAGGAGGGAAAAATCTCACAGCTGGGGAAGGATCTCTTGGACATGACTATGGATATTAAATGGGGATAAACAGAGGAAGGAAACTTTTGCAGACATAGAGAAAGAAAGCTGTTGGTGTCTGCCAAAGGTTTAGAAGTCTCTCTCCATCCCTCCTGCATCCCTTCTGGGACTGCCTGTGCCAATGGAAGCCATGTGGCTTCTGGTCTGGTTCAGTTGCTGAGCTCCCCTGCATCCTCCTGTGTGTCTGGGTGGTGAGTTGCTTGGTGACAGCATTGCTGTCAGTGCAGTAGGGGCTCTGCTTACATCTGTTGTGGGGAGCACGTGCAGAGTTTCAGTTGGGGTTAAAAAAGAAAGAAATACAGTCCTGTTCCCAGCCAAGATCACCATGCACAGAGGGACATGGAGCTGGTTGCATGCTGGTTGGGCTGGCTCAGGAGCACCAAGTACCAACAGGGCTGTGCTTGACTTCAATAACAACCACTGCAGCAGAGTTTGAAAAGGTTCTGACCTGGCTTTTGGAAGTGTTCACACAGGAGGTTTTAGTGATGGTTTTTGTCTTCCTCAAAATTTTGTATCTGAGTCACCAAACGATCTCCTTAGGAAGGCTGCAGAGCATTTGTTTGCACCAAGTACTGCTTGTGCCAGCAGAGGCAGGAGACAAAGTTTCAGTGAAAGACTTGTGCCTTGCCTTCTCCACAGAAATTATGATACAGTCTCTCTTTTGCCTCTTCTTCCTCTTTTTTTTTTTTATTTATTGAGAACTTGTTGATCTTGATATTGTTCTTTCCCTGATGTTTCAAGAGAGGCAGAAGCAAAATCTGTATTTCTTCTGAGTAGTAGAATATGTGTCTTGGCTAGGAATACAGATCTACCCTTCTCTGGGCTTATTTTGAACAGGAATCAAATCATCCTGAGATCTTGCACAAAGTTATCCTTGAAAAATTCCCTTTTAGCTCTATGCATGAGAACAATGTACCTGGTATCAATATGAGCCATTGGTAACAGCAGCTGTTACTGGCCAGTGTCCAGTGTCATGGTGATGGTGAAGTAGTGAAAATTTTTCTGGTATTTGTATGAATATTCTTCTCATGTGCATTGAGTGAATCTCACTGGCAGTTTCCAATGTCATGGGTGTTTGTGGAGGGAAAAGGGTAACCTCTGCCTTACTCTGAATCTGTGGAGTCTTGCACTTAAAGCATGAAATAAATACATGCTAAATGCAAGTGGAACAAATGATAGCTGGCTGAAGTGTGTGTCACTGCCCAGGAGCTCTGCTGGCACAGATGGGCAGCAGCTTGGCTCTCACTGCTCAATGAAGTTACAAAGGTACTGCTTGACAAAGGGATTAAAAGAGACAACAAGTCAGGCCAGGAAATAAAGCCTTAGAATTTCAAATAGGTGAAATACTGAGACTAATCGAAGGAAGGGATGCATCTGCATGGAAAACATCTTAATAAAGCTTTAGGTCCTGCCCTTTCAGTCGGGAGTTTCTTTTTCTGCCAGATTGTGGGAACAGTTTGGGTGAGAACTGGATAAAATGTTTGGACTGAAGCTTTCGTGTCTCCCTCCCAGCCTGTGCCAACAGCACTGGCTCAGGTTGACCGTGAGAAGATCTACCAATGGATCAATGAGCTGTCCAGCCCCGAGACTCGGGAGAACGCCCTGCTGGAGCTGAGCAAGAAGCGCGAGTCTGTGCCTGACCTCGCCCCGATGCTGTGGCACTCGTTTGGCACGATCGCAGCGCTCCTGCAGGTGGGTCGGGCCCTCTGGGTCTATATTCCAGGGTGCAGCATCAGCATGTTGCAGAGCTTGTGCATCCATGAGGTGGATCTCGGGAGGAACTGGTGGGATCTCTTGTTGCCATTGCTTGGGGGTACGATCTGTGTTGGATCATGTGGTGAGGGGAGCAGATTAAGGTTTGAATGCACTCCTGTGACTCCGTGTCAAGTTGACTCTGACCCAGCTCTGCCCTTGTCTTGCATGGCGCCTGCTGTGTGAAAGTGATGCTTGGTGAAAGCAGACTTATCTGCTGTCACTGCACTTCCTTGCCAGGCAAGTGCTTTGGTGTAGCTTTCTGATATTTTTCTCCTTTAACTTTCCACTCTCTGTTATTTTTTAGGAAATTGTAAATATTTATCCATCAATCAACCCTCCAACTTTGACAGCCCATCAGTCCAACAGAGTCTGCAATGCTTTAGCTCTACTACAGTGTGTAGCATCACACCCTGAAACAAGGTAAGTGTTTCCAAGTTGTGTGAGTTTTCTGAGGTGTTGATATTGACACTTCAGCCCACGTGTTTGACTTTATAGAAGCACTTTAGCTCCTTTCTCTTTTTTTACTTGGGAGAAGCGAAACAGACAACAGTGCTGATAGATAGGCAGCTGCCTGCTGCTTTTACTTCTTTGCATGGATTATCAGGATGACAGCTTTATGGTCTGAAATGCATTGCATTCCCTGGATCATCCTGAGATCTTGCAAATTCTCAGAACACTGGGTTGTGGCAGCTTCTGGGAAGTCAGACAGAGCTAAGGGTACCTTTGAGTTGAGTGCTATGTGTAAGGATCCATGAGCTTACAATTATTTAGACAAGGAGCTTGGTTAGAGCACAGTGTTAATAATGCCAAGGTTGTGGGTTCTATCCCCATATGGGCCATTCACTTAAGAGCTGGATTCTATGATCCTTGTGGGTCTCTTCCAACTCAGAATATTCCGTGAAATCGAAAAAGAACTCCTTAAATTTCAGCTTGCAGTTTTTAGACCAGCTGTTGAAAGGGTGGAATGAACAGGACTGTCCTACCCAGACAAGTGTAAGGCAAGGGAGCAATAGTAGAGGCCATTTTTGGAGTCCTCAGCCAGTGTCTGACTTCATGTTTTCTCAATCTGTGTCCAGCCCATGTCAGTAGGGAGAAACAAGATGTTGGTTCAGCCAAAATCAGTAGCTAAAACTCAGAAGGAAACTACCCAGAGATCCACAATCTCATGCTTCCATTACTGATGAGCAGCAGCACAGCTGAAGTTGGTTTTGAGCTGCGGCAAAGCAGTGTTAAACAGCAGCCCTCCATGAGATGATATCCAGAGAAATAGGGTAGTTTTACATGAATCACCTTTACATTTAAAGTTTGAAAACTGAAAATGGAAGGAGTATTTTGGATGATTGTTCAAGAGAGCTTCCCTCTGTTAGCAGAACAATCTCCAGCATTCTACCTGCAGTCTTTATTTTTCAGTACTGCCAGAAGGCAGTGAGGACTCTTGAGGAAAGGTATTGGTGCACATTTAAACTCTGGTAATGCCTAAAGCTCAGCCAGTCTGTGTTTCTGAGAGGTGCTTTTCACAGGCATTGTGGCTGACAACCCTTGCCATTGGGAACGTGCAGGGTGAAATGCAGCAGTAAATATACAAAACAGAGGGTCTGGGTGGCAGGAGGAGGTAATAAAAACTGCAGAGTGTGCTCAGTTCCTGGTCAGCTGAGGCAGGAATGCAGGTAATTGACAGATCAGGTGTTAGGTTTTGTGCTGTGCCTAGTGCAGGATTTGCTTTGTGCCTTTCCGTCTGAGAATTAACTGTTACCCACTTTTGAGTAGCAATGGGGTCCACCAGGAATAGTCTGAGGCTCTGTGTGGTAATGCTAGATTGTGTGCTCACTTTGTTTTCCTTGTTGTTCCCATTGTGTGTTCTCTCTGTCCTACAGATCAGCTTTTCTGGCAGCTCATATTCCTCTCTTCCTGTACCCCTTCCTGCACACAGTCAGCAAGACCCGTCCCTTTGAGTACCTGCGGCTCACAAGCCTCGGAGTCATTGGTAAGCAGCCAGACTGATGCTGGAGCACTGGTCTCTTACTGGGTTAGAGCAGTTCATGCTATGGGCATAGAGACCTGCATGACCTCTTCTTATTGGCATTTTCCAAGTCCTGTAGTATTAAGAGAAGGAGCTGTTCCTTTTCCATTGTGGAGGCAGACTCCTCTTCCTTTTCATGTATAAAAAAACTCACTGAAGTCTAAATGCATTGCCAAAAATAAGTTTTGAGTACAAGTACATGCAGACTTGTTGTNTAAGAGAAGGAGCTGTTCCTTTTCCATTGTGGAGGCAGACTCCTCTTCCTTTTCATGTATAAAAAAACTCACTGAAGTCTAAATGCATTGCCAAAAATAAGTTTTGTTGAATACAAGTACATGCAGACTTGTTGTACCTTTACACTCAGCCATCCCAGCTAGGCACAGGGATGAGTGGGTGCAGGCCAGGCTTCCTATGGTTTTCTGTCATTAATTGACTTGAGTGTATTTTCCCTGTCTTCCCCTTATCCTGGGGGGGAGGGGGGGCGGTTCTCCTTTTTTCTTCTTTCTGCCCAAATCGTTTTTCTTTTCAATGCATAAAGAGTCTTAAAATGTCTTAAAATGCATTTCTTCCTCCCAGAGGTTTCTGTGGGTGCCATGATCCTCTTGTGTTTGTGTTACTACTAAGGGAGAGCCAAGAGTGCATCCCCTTTCTGAAAAATAACCCCCAAACTCATTACTTTTACACTGATTACTTTTGCCCTGCCAAAATGATTTCTTCTCCAGCCATGTGCTGCAACATGTCTAGGATGACAGTTGCTCTGCCTGGCATTCAGACTGAATGGTTTCTGGGGAGGGCAGAGCACAGGCCATCTTTGAAAGGTGAGATTTTTTGAAACAGTTTATCATTTACTGATCTTGGGTTTTGTTTTTACTTCAAGGAGCCTTGGTGAAAACTGACGAGCAAGAAGTGATAAATTTCTTATTGACAACAGAAATTATCCCCCTGTGCTTACGTATTATGGAGTCTGGCAGTGAGCTCTCCAAAACGGTACCTTATTTTTTTTGTTTTAATAAAGACCCTTTGTTGTTCATCTCTGACTGACCAGTACCCTGCAGAGCTGGCTTCTCTGCTGTTGCAAATGCTGGGACAAGTCTGGGTGGAGTTTTTACCTCCTCAGAAGTCAAATAGACCAAGACCTGAGGCTGCCTGAGTGGCCTGGCAGTAGTTGGCAGCTTACACAACCTGAATCCAGTCATCTTGTACACCCTGCTTTGTGTTCATCTCTTTTTTTTAACCAGAGATGCCAGTCATTGTGTACTGTCCTGCATTTTCCTTTCACTTCTGACTTTCACTGAGTAAACCATTTCCTGCCTGCTGGAAGGCTTTTCAATGCTGGGGCTGACTTGAAAAGAGCACCACACAAAGGCTGTCCCTTTTCAGAGTAATTAAGTTGTTCTATGCTTTGTTTTCTGCTTTCTCAGGTTGCTACATTTATTCTTCAGAAAATCCTCCTGGATGACACAGGCCTGGCATATATCTGTCAGACTTATGAGCGGTTTTCCCATGTTGCCATGATTCTGGTGAGATTGTTTGTTTTTAAAGTATTTATATCTAAAAAAATAAAAATTATGCTATAGCAGCCAGCTTCTTCAGCAACTACTTAACTGCTTTCTGGCTGGAGCACAGAATGAGGGAGGCAAATCATTCATGGGCTCTCTGCTCGTGGCACTGTAGCTCTGTTTCCACGTTTCCTTTGTATACTTCTGGTTTGCATGTCAAGAGAGCACATATTAGTTGTGATATACTAAGTTCCCAAGACAAAACAAATAAACCTCTTTCCAGAGTTGTGGGTGTTTGCAGTTGTTGGTGGGACGTAAATTGATTTAATTTTATGTTAGAATGATCACACAGTTCAGATCATGGATCTGTGTCCCATCCCTGTCTCTCACAACATGTTCAAAGGGCAAGTATATATCATATGTCTATTTCAAAAATCAGGATAGTGTAGTCCTGTCTAAGGGTGATGATAATTTACGTCCATGTCTGCTGATAACTGAGTAAGATGTCACGCAAGTATTATATGCTTTTAAAAGAGCAAGTTAGTATTTTCCATCCAGGAGCTCTCTGAGGAGCTTGTGGTTATTTATTTTGAAGAAATAATTGGTATCTGGGGAATTGCTGAAAACAGGAAGCTCTCAAAAAGGCAGATGAGGGGTACCTGCTAATTGCTAATGGCCAGGATATCCAAATACAGGTGAATTTGGCTAATGGGGAAAATGGTTAGTGCTAGCCTATGTAGTGTACAGGAAAAAAACCCAACTTGTTGGGCAGATGTGATTGACTCCTAAATACAAGCCAACAGTCTGTTAAATTCTTCAGAGCAGGTGTGTGAAGGCATCCACACTGTTTGCTCAGCTGGGCATGTTCAAAGGTGCATCCATGTGCAAAGTCCTGCTTAGTGTGAGAAACAGAGACTGGGCTAGGAAGATCTGTCTATGCCTTGCTTCCCTGGAACAGCTTCACCAGGGATGTAGCAGAAAGAAAAAATACACTGCTTGGATGCATGCTGAGACCAGATAAGGATCTTGTTACGTGTGGTGTGGGTGAGCCCAGTCCTATGGCCTGGCTTTCCAGGGTATTGCTGTTGTCTTAAGAGGACGTTGAAATGACGGGAACGCATATTAGAACAGGGGGTGTTGCAGAGCTTGTGACCACGCCTCATGGTGTCACTCAGCCTGAGCTTATCAGAGTGTTTGGAATGTGTCTGTCTTCCATGAGGGCCAAACCCCAGGCTCTCTTAAATCTCACAAAGAGTTGCTAACTAGTCCTAGGAAGGTAAACATTAAACAGAAGTGAGATGAGCTTTCCCCAAGCTGCTGGGAGAACCCTTTCCAAGTCACGGCAAGCTGCTATTCTCAAAGGCATCCTGGCAAGCAGTGCTAGGCTCTGTGCATGGGTATCTAGATAAAAGGTAATGGGCTGTGCTGTGTGGGAAGCCAGAGTGATTTAATGATCTTTCCCAGTCTCTGTTGATTGTGAAGCTGTTCTTTTGAAGACTTTAACTGGTGGCACTGGCCTCTGTCAAACAGGGTAAAATGGTCCTGCAGCTCTCCAAGGAGCCATCAGCACGGCTGCTGAAGCATGTCGTCCGCTGCTACCTTCGCCTTTCTGATAACCCCAGGTAAACATTTTAGGAGTCTGGGCAGGGGCTTTTCCTGTGCCCCTGGAAGCACAGTTCTTCAGTTCTTCTACACAGTGCCCACCTGGGGGGGAATTAAGGTTCCTGGTCTGTCAGCCTTAGCTCAGTGTGGAAGATGAGTGGGGATTTTGCTTTGTTTTTTTCTTGCTAGTCACAGGAGCTTTTATGGTACACAGGATAAACAGTGACTGTTGGGGGAATTGTGCTCTTTCCAGCTGTACAGGTTACTACTGCCTGAGCTCACATGTATCTTGAACAAGATACAAAGGAGGGCCTGAGGTGGAAGGTACACTATACTCTGCCTCTTCTGCATCAGACAGGCTGTTAGCAGTAGCTGAAATTCAGTTGAGAGAATACAGGCTGATCTCCTGACCAGTAGCTCTGCCCAAAGCTGCTGGGTGTGTATTTGTTGCCTCAGTCTCTCCTGGCATCACATTGCTTTGCTGCTGAGTGTCGGGGTGCAGGGGCTGCTTGGCAGGGTTTAGTGTGAGGGGTGGAAGCTGTGCTGGCTGGCTGAGTGCCACCTGCTGCTGTGCTGCTGCTCAGTGCTTTCCTTGGCTGGCTCTGGCAGGGAGACCTCCAGGCAAAGGAACGCTGTGTCCCCAGTGGGGTTTGCTCCCCTCTTGCCCCTGTGAGTTTATTTGTTGGGCCCCGTTTCTTGTCTCTTGATGTAGGGCACGTGAAGCTCTCAGGCAGTGCCTTCCTGACCAGCTGAAGGACACCACCTTCGCCCAGGTTCTGAAGGATGACACCACCACAAAACGCTGGCTGGCTCAGCTTGTCAAGAACCTGCAAGAGGGTCAAGTCACTGATCCACGGGGCATCCCTCTTCCTCCGCAATGACTGCTGGGGGAGTTGGGGCACTGGGGAAGAAACAGCTCAGGTTTACAAAGAACCAGGAACAGGTGACCTCTTCTGCAACAAACTGGGCGCGCCAGCTGGCTGCCGGCCCGTCGGACCATCCCACCCAGCCAAAGGGCTGCTCTGCAGCAGTCCAGCAAGCCTCCGGGGATCCCAACACCAGCAAATGCTCATACTACAGCTTCAAAAGAAATCAATAAAAACAATCTGTATAGATCCCAGTCTCTCCGGGAGGCTTGGGTGGCATCTCTCCCCCCACCTCCAGGCAGGGGGTAGTGCAGATGTCCACTGTTCCAGCAAACTCAGCCTCTGCCCAGGTGGTGCACGGCAGCGGGTATGTGCACCACGTCCCTCCAGTTCCTTGTCACTTCTTGTTTACATGTCTGTTTAGATGAATGAACTGAATAAAAGCTGATCCAGTTGTTTATCCCCTCCTAATACTGCTACTCAGCTGCAGGTAGCCCAGGGACAGCTTTTTTCCCTGCCAGCACATCCTTGCTCCTGTCTCTGCATCCATCTGGCACAGTGAGCTTCTCTCTTCCTTTCCTTTGGTGTGGAGATAGTGGCTGCAGCCCAGCCACTGTGGTGCTGGCCCCAAGAGGAGGGATGGATTACTTACAATGAACCTGTGTGTCATAAGGTTGCTTCCCAGTGCTCTGGGGAAGAAGACAGCAGGATTGTGCCTCTTGTGCTGTAAATAGTGCACTCCCACAGCTGACCGGCAGCCAGAGGCTGATGTGTGCTGGCCTCTCTCTAGACCTGGAGGGCTGCTGGCTGTCTTATCACATGGAGCTCAGTGTGAGGGCACCTGCATTGAGGTGGTGAGCAGGCCACCGACTGATCCCCTGCCACCTGCAGGCTCCAGGTATGCTGCCTTCTGCACCCGCTGCTGTCCGCCAGGCACCTCTCAGTCCTGTGCACTCCCTTCCCCCCCTCCTCCCGCTCCTCCCTGACAGCCAGGTGCATCCATTTCAGCTTTGAAACCTGCCTTGGCATCTGCCATGGCCCCACTGCAATTAAACTGGACCAGCAGCCACTTACCTGCCTCCCCTGTGCCGAGGGGCTAATGCGGCCGCAGCAGGCTCTTGGAAGCAGTGGAGGAGCTCCCGGGCTATGCGGCAGCAAAGCTTGCTCTTGGCTGCAGGCAAGCCTGGGCAGCTACTTAATTTCTCCCCCCTCTTCGAGTAGCCCATTTTGCTGATCATCTGCAGTGTCGTGCCAACAGTGTCTTAAATCCTACCATTTCCCTTCCCTCCTCCTCTCACAGCCTTGCATAACAAGGGCAGAGCACAGCCTCTTCCTTGCCCTCGGGTTCATGTTTTATAACCATTGCCTTTTCCCTCCTTTTCACCCTGGCGTTGCCAGGGTGTGAAAATGCTTCTGTTTGGTTAATTGTTTTTGTTTTGTTTGGGGTTTGTTTGTTTGTTTGTTTTTAAATTCGGATTAATAAATAAAACCCCAGCCAGCACAGACTGGTCCTCGTCTGGTCTCTCGGGAGGGTGGGGGCAAGCGGCGCGGTGCAGATGTGAGGAAGGGCGGGATGTGCCGTCCTGGGGATAGGAGCTGGAAAGAGTGGCCTTTCCAGAGGGGCTGGCTGCGACCTTGTGGTGCCGTATCTTCTCTGGAGCAGGTAGTGCGGAGGAGATGCTGCTCTGTTTTGCTTTGCAGGAAGGCAGCGAGCCTGTCACGGAGAGAGCACTCGCTGCCTCTCTGAAGCGTCTTTGCAAGCGCTGCCACGCTCCCCCGGCGTCCAGGTCTGTTAGAGCATCGCCCACCCAAAGTTTAGTCCCTGCCCCGCACCCTTTGCCCCCAGCTCGGCCGGGCCTAAGGCTGCCCCAGCTTGGATCCCCATGGGTGCAAGCGGGTCTGGGGACGGACAGGCTCAGCCGGAGGGTAAGAATAGGGGCTCGACCCAAAACGAGGGGCGCCGCAGAGTGCTACCAACGCTGCCGGCCGCTCCACCGCCTTCTTTACCCGCCCCCCCCGCTCCGCCTCGGGAATGGCGTGACCTTAATCCGAAGCGACCTTGAGAGACGGCGGCTGCGGGGCGTGCGNGGGTACGGACCGGGCGTCCTGCGGAGGGGAGGGGGCGAGGGCGCGTACGGGGCCGCGACCTTCAAGCTCTGGGAGCCCCAGGCTCTGGGACCCAGCTCTCTTGGGCTGCGGTGCCCCGGTGTGGCTGCACGGTTGGGGTGGCGCGGGGCAGAAGTGCGGGCGATTTTGTCTCCTTTGCCATAAGATGCGATTTGTCCCCTCAGCCCAAATCCCATGGGGTCTGCCACCCCATCCTGGTCTGTTCCCTGCCTCGCCTCTGGGCCCTTCTGCCCCCGCCAGCTGCCGGCTGAGCAAAGCTCTAGGACAAGGGCAGACTGTAAGCGCCCTGGGGCAGTAAGGTGTGGGGGGTGCCTGACGGGGAGTGAGGCCGTCATCCTTCCCTGTTCTGGCTCGGCCACCCGCATGGTGGCATTTTATTCTGCCGGGTGACTCTGCCCTGGAACGGCTGGGGACCGCTCACACTCACTGGCCCTCCAGCTCTGCTGGGGCCTTTCACCGCCGGGAGAGACGCTGCCATGGCTCAGAGTGTGCTGGGGTAGCTGGGGCTGTTCTGGCAGCAGGCAGCTGCCCTGCGGGAAACTCTGGGGTTGGGTTTCTCCAAACCCTGGCTCTCATCCCGCTTGGCTCAACAATGTAATTCAGAATGGGGCAAGGGGGCCTTCATTGGGCCAGGCTGAGAAGGGCTCATGGCATCCCTCACACAACAGGAGAGAGCAGAACAGGTGTGTCCTTGCATCCACATGCTCTCCCTTGTGCTTCCTTGGGTTGGAAGGGATCATCCCTTCTTTGCTGCATTTGTGGGGATGGAACTGCTCCGTGGTTTGGACTCGGCATGCTTGGACTGGGCTGGGAACCTGAAGAGCTGACAGTGAGGGAGAAATTTAGCTCCAAACTCTCCAAACTCTCAGTGTGGTTAAGGGCACAAGGGCTACAAGCTGCTCCCTTGCATGTTGCCACCTTGTACACATGCATGGCAGGGTGCCAAGAGGACAGAACTGTTGGTGGCACTGAGCCCATCTTTGTCCCAGTCCAGCATGTCAGCCTGCTTCTCCAGCTCTGGTGCCTTTTCCTCCACCCCGGCTTCCCTAAGGCATGCCCATCTCCCTCATCTGCTGCAGAGCTGGTGAGCACCTGGAGCTATGGCCCTGTGAAGTGGCTGTGCCAGGCTGGGTGTTGCTGGAGAGCAGGAGAGTGCAAATGGGTGACTGGGATTGTCCCCCCTCGTTCCCTGAGGGCCATGGGGTGCAGGGGCTGAGAGCACACTGTGTGGGGTGGATGTGGGGCACTCCTGGAGCTGTGCTAGCCAGCATCAGGGCATTGACTCTGAAGGGCGCAAGAGGAGCTCAGGGTGCTCCCCCCCATTTTTTGGTGCAGGCACTCCAAGTCCTGGGCCAGAGGGTCAGTGCCCTGTGGGTTGGATGTGGGAGGATACAAGATCTGCAGCAAGTCCTTGCAGTCTAAACCTTGCAAGGACCAGGGCTGGGAAAGCGCAGCCCCAGAACTGGACACTACTGGGAGGTATTTAAGATGGCACCCCAGCTACTCCATGTGTCCAGCAACATGTGAGGTCCCCAGGAGTGGACAGATGATCCCTAAGGGTCCTGCAGACAGCCAAACAGCCACAGCTTGCCCCATGACTAGGGTGTCTTGCAAGAGCAGGGCCACAGCCCTGGCCACTGCTGTTCTGCCCTGCTGAGCCACACTGACAGGGAATGGCTGCTGTCTGGCCTGAGCGCCCACAAGGGTCTGGCAGTTGGGCTTGGCAGCTGCCTGCATGCTGACGGCACCGGCTATTCTCAGTCCTGCATGACCAGTGCCTGTGCTGAGTCAGGGACCAGGGCACAGCTGCCCCCCCCTGCACCCTGGCACAGAGCCCTTTGCTCCCAGGGACCCTCCTGCACCCAAATCCCAGCTCACCAGCTGCAGCATCCGCTCCTCCAGGGCCCAGCTCCAGCACCTGGGCGACAGGCACATCCAGTGATTTGTCAGCGTAATTAAAGTCTCAACAGCCTAATCAAAGCCTCATTGTCCAGTAGTATTTATAGTCCCACTCACTGCCATGTGCTGCCTGTACAGCTGCGGGTGCAGTCACTGCCTGGGGTGCTGCTATTCCCTGGGGAGAAGAAGCTATAGGAGCTGAGGGTCACTGCTCTGTGTTCCCTTCCTTGCTATCACAGCTGTGCCTCACCCTTACTCTCAAATTTGCTGTTTGGGGAAATTTCCTAGGTGGTGGAGGTGTTCTTGGGCACTGCCAGAGCAGTTTTTCCTGGTTTCAGGGGCTGCTTCTTACCTGGATGCAGCAACCTGGGAGCAGCAGGGCTCTGGTACCCACTAGGGCATCAGCGCTGGCAAGTTTTTCTGTTTTCCACCAACACCTTTTGAGCTCCAGCTTCCCGGTAACATAGATTAATATTTAATGAGTATGGCGGTGTGAACTCGACACTTAAGGAATGCAATGACCCAGCAGGAGACAGACACAGGTGTGCTCAGATGCAGGCAGGGGCACACACCTCGCACACATGTGGGTATGGCTGGAGCCCACTCGGCAGGACCTGGGCACAGCATGAGGGTCTGACCTTGCTTCCCCCAGCCACCTTCTCTCTTCCCTCCCCAGCAGCTGCCAGCGTGGAGAAGGCAGAGCTATGGCATCGCTGCTGTGCAACGCCCGTGAGTGCCCCAGCAGAGGATGGGTGCAGGGCAGGGCATTGGGCCATCTGGATTTATGCCGAGGCAAATCTGGCTTCTGGGTTGAGCTCACCTTGCTGCACTCAGAAGTTTACCTACCCCACCATGGCCATTGGGATTTGGGCTTGGAAGCGCCAAGGGTGGATGGGAAGGGTTGATGGGGAGTTACCCCGTGCACCTCTTGTGGTGGAGTTTGTTTCTGGTTCATCCCTCCTCCCTCATGGATTGAGGGACCACGTGCAATCCCAGAGGTGAGAGGAAGCAAAGTCCCAGGGCACAGTGTCTGGATACCCCCACCCTCAGTGATGCAGCCCATGCTGCCCCCAGGCATCCAGCTCACAGACACGCTGGAGCAGATGCAGCAGGGGACTCTGATGCGCAAAGTCAAGTCCAAGAGCTGGAAGAAGCAGCGTTACTTCAAGCTGCAGGAAGACTGCATGACCATCTGGTACCAGTCCAAGAGGACAGGCAAAACTGAGTCTGCCTGTGAGTACCAGCTGCTGTGTGTTGGCCATGAGGCCATCAGTAAGTTTCAGAGTGGATGTGAAGGTGTGGAGATTCTTGGGCCACGCTTGCTAAGGGTGCTGGGGGATTGAAGAAAGGCTCTGCATGCATGTGTGATCTCTTCTCACCCATGTCCCTCCATGAAACCTCCTACCCCCAGCAGCACCCATGGGTCGAAAGGGCTAAATAGAAATTGCAGCTGATACAAATGGAACATCTGGAATGCCAGCGTAAGAATAAGCAGACAGAGGGGCAGATGGATGACTGGCTGACTTGATAGCTCAGTGTTTAAGGGATAGATAACTAGCTCAGTGGATGGATGGATGGATGGAGTGGAAGAAGGAATGACTGGAAGGATAGATGTCTGTGGGCAGTGCCCTTGCCCTGTGGTCCTTGTCCCCTACAGACAGGCCTCCTCTCCCTCTGCCCCAGTCTCCATCAGTGATGTGGAGACGGTGCGGGAAGGGCACCAGTCGGAGGTGCTGCAGAGTGTGGCTGAGGAGTTCCCTCCTGAGCGCTGCTTCACCATTGTCTTCTACGGCCGTCGTGGCAACCTGGACCTCATTGCTGGCTCAGCAGAGGAGGCACAGTGCTGGGTACAGGGCCTGCGTCAGCTCATCGAGGTGGCCACCACCATGGACCAAAGGGAGAAGATAGACCAATATCCTTCCTGAGGGCATCACTCTGCCCCCCACACCCACTGCTGATCATCCTCCAGGCCCTGCATCTTCAGCCTTACCCCAGCATGTGTGTAGCTGTTCTGGGTCTCACCATCTGCATCAGTGCAGGGCACAGGAAAAGGAAGATGCCCTGTGTTACTACCCAGCCGCATTTCTCATAGCCAAAGTTGTTTCCCTTAACATTTGCCCTGGTTTCCTGCACATGGATTCGTGACTGGTTCCAGAAAGCTGACAAGAATAAGGATGGACGCATGAACTTCAAGGAGGTGCAGCGTCTCCTGAAGATGATGAACGTGGACATGAATGAGGATCATGCCCTGCGGCTCTTCCAGGTAAGCACTGCACCTGAGATCCTGGAGGGGTTGGACAGGGACTGGAGGGGCTGCAACAAGCTGTACAACACCTCCTTGCAAAAGGATCTGGTAACTTCCATCCGTCCATCCATCCATCCATCCATCCATCCATCCATCCATCCATCCATCCATCCATCCATCCATCCATCCATCCATCCATCCATCCATCCACCTGTTTACCCAAACAAACACCCATTTTTTCATTTATTTGTTAAACTAACATGCTCTCCCTTCCTCCCATTCATTTGTCCATCCAGCTGCTTATCTGTCTACCCAGCTAACCTGCCATCTGCTTTTTTATCCCTCCCTCCCTCCCATCCATCCATCCGTCCATCCATCCATCCACCCAACCAGCCCTCCATCTGCCCATTCATACATTCCTCTACTGATCAATACCTGCCACTAGCCTGGCATGGGGTCTCTGTGCCCTCTGTTTGGGGTGGGAGAATCCCCCCACAGCAAATTTGGTGGCCAAGATACCCCATTTTGCCCCATCTGGGTGCTGAGGGAGTTCCCTTGCAAACAGGATGCTGACAAGTCAGAATCGGGGACACTGGAAGGGGAGGAATTTGTCCTCTTCTACAAGGCTCTCACACAGCGTGAGGAGGTGCTGAGCCTCTTCCAGGAATTCTCTGAGGATGGAAAGAAGCTGACACTGCTGGAGCTGGTGGATTTCCTGCGGGAGGAGCAGCTGGAGGATGAGGGCACAGAGGAGCTGGCCATGGAGCTCATTGACAAGTATGAACCATCAGAAACAGGTGAGAGCTGGCTCAGACATCAGCTGTGCTCTGCATGGGGGCAAGGAGGAGTCACAGACTCAGAGTCCCACAGTAGGAGCATCCCCAGCCTCATCCTGGTGTGAATGGGCACAAAAGGAAGACAGGAAGACTCACCAAGGTGTGATCTGGGTGCAGTTCCCCTTTATTTGGTCCGTTTCTGGACCATTTTGGTTTAGAAGGTTGACCACCCATGGTGTGCAAGCACCAGCTTTGGGGTCCACTGCCCAGCTTTCCAAAGTTGCTGCCCTGCAGCATCCTTCTGTGCTCCAGACTCTGGCAGCAGCCATGCCCATCAGTTTGGGGATTCAGCAGCCCTGTTTGCCTCCATTCTGTCTCTTCCATGTCCCTGGCTGTTGCTGAACCTCCCTCTGTGCCTGCAGCCCGGGCTCGCCATGTGCTGAGTGCTGATGGGTTCCTCATGTACCTCTGCTCCCTGGAGGGCTCCATCTTCAACCCCCAGCACCGGGCACTGTGGCAGGACATGAGCCAGCCACTCTGCCACTACTTCATCTCCTCCTCCCACAACACCTACCTGATAGAGGATCAGATCCGGGGCCACAGCAGCATCGAGGGCTACATCAGGTAAAGGAACTGCTCCCTTCCAGCTGCCCCCCAACACCCTCCCACCCCAGTGTCATGTCCTGAGCAGCTCCTTAGGGTAAACTCCTGAAGCTCCTTTGCTCCTCTGCGGTCCAGCACTCCTCTGGCCATGCCCTGCACACAGCAGCATCCCCACCCTTGGTGGGTGTCCCTGGTCCCTTAGGGGTGACACCCATGGGCAGAGGGGAGCGCAGGGAGCTGGTGCCCTGGCTGAGTACAGGGTTCCAGGGTGACAATCCACCCCCAGGGCTCTGAAACGGGGCTGCCGGTGCCTGGAGGTGGATTGCTGGGACGGGCCAAACGGAGAGCCCATGGTGTACCACGGCCACACCTTCACCTCCAAGATCCCCTTCCGGGAGGTGGTGAGCACCCTGGGGAAATACGCCTTCAAGGTAAGGCACCCTTCCCCAGGGGCTGGTGGTTGTGGGTGGTGCTCAGTGGGTGAGGATACATGGCAGTGGTGGGTCCATGGAGGGGGAGTGGTACTGGGGCTCACACACCTGGTGATGCAGCTGGACTGGTCACACTGCAGGGAGGAGGGTGGCTGTGTCACTTTCTGGGGGAGAGCACCGGCGGTCTGACCTACAGCCTGCACTGTGCTGTGCCAGGGGTTGGGGGCTCATGCAGACATGGACAGTTGGGGGCGCAGGGGTGAGATGGGATGGGGCATGAAAGTCTTAAGGCACAAGAGGCTCCATCCTGGCACTGATCACACCTGGCTGAAGCCCTTGTGAGAGCTCACCAGCCCCACCAAGGCTTATTTCCAGGTGTCCATGTTGCTTTTCAGACCTCAGACTACCCAGTGATCCTGTCCCTGGAGAACCACTGCAGCGTGGAGCAGCAGGAGGTCCTGGCCCAGCAGCTCAAGGACATACTGGGGGAACAGCTCCTTACCACTACCATCGATGGGCACATCCCCAGCCAGCTCCCATCCCCAGAGGTAGGGACAGAGCACAGCTGTGCAGAGCATCTCTGTCCTGCCTGAGAGTGCAGTAAGGAGGTGGATCTGCTGTTCAGAGAATAGGCCAACCTGTTCCAGCATTGTCCTCCTCCACTGGAGCATTTGAGAATGCTGGGGATGGGTACTGTGTCCTTATGTTCACAGAAGTGCCAAGGCTGTCCCCAAGGTTGTCTGCCCATGTCCTGCAGAATCAGTGGGGCAAAACCCTCCTACCCCATCCCCTTCTGAGTGCTGAAGGAAGCTGGTTGTGCTGGCCTCCAGCAGTGCAGGATCCCAGGGGACAAGGCCCATGGGGACACTGGGTAGCTCAAGGTGCTTCTCTATCCCCAACCCCACAGGAGCTGAAGCACAAGATCTTGCTGAAGGGCAAGAAGATTGGGCGGCTAGAGGACACCCTGGATGGGCCAGGGGATGAGGCACCTGATGTGTCTGACGATGACAATGGGGCAGAGGCAGAGGAGGAGAGGCGGAGGGCAAAGGTAAGTGGCCCAGAGCGGGGACCAGCTGGGAGAGCTGAGCCCCTGGAAACAGCTATGAGCTGTGGTGACATCTTACTGCATAGAGGAGAGACAGAGACTGCAGAGACATCACCAGGCAGGAAGGACAGCCTTTTCTGCCCCTGGCCATGCCAGCCCTCTCTTTGTTGTGGTGCAACATATTGGATGTCCCCTGCTTGCTCTGTTCCTGGCAGGAAGACTACCTATAGTAGGGATGCTGCCACCCACCAGCACACTCCTGGCTGCTCCTACCTGCCCCGGCTCTACTGCCCCTGGCCTGAGTGAGTGCTGGTGGATGGTGCTCCCATCAGAAGGGACCCAACATGGCTCTGCCTTGCAGAAGGACAAGGAGACCCTGGCACAAGCATTGTCTGACTGTGTCATCTACTGCAAGAATGTGCCCTTCCGGGGCTTCCAGGAGGCTCACAGCCATTCCCGACCCTCTGAGATCTCCTCCCTCTCTGAAGCCAAGGCCAGGAAGCTCATCCGGGATGAAGGTGGGATGAAGGGGGCAGTGGCACCGGGGACAGAGTAGAGGGGACCGATGGCTTCCTATGGGTAGCACCAAAGCCTCCAGACAATGGGGCTCCCTCCCTGCCTGGGAGAAACAGGGTCCAGTGGGGCTGTACTGTTGGGTTTGGCTCTGGTAGGTGATGGGGTTATTGGCTTAGACAACAAGGCAGGAGACCTGGATTCCTGAGCAGGGAGAGGGATGAGAATTGGTGGGTGGGTGCACAGGTGAATAGATGGATAGACAGATAGATAGATGGATAGACAGATGGATGGATACATGTGGGTGACTGTGCAGGCCAGAGAATGACCCCACAAGTGGGCCTCATGCTCTGTCCCTAGGAAATGAGTTTGTTCGCCACAATGCCTGGCAGCTGACACGCATCTACCCCAGCGGGATGAGGACTGACTCCTCCAACTACAGCCCCCAGGAGATGTGGAACGTGGGGTGCCAGATTGGTATGGCTGGGGTGCTGCAGGGCTGTGGGCTGGGGAGAGGCCCCAAGTCCTAAATTAGTTTGTGCTAAATGCCACATCAACTCCTGTGTTAGTGCCAGCTACAACCCTATCTGGAGCCAGGTCAGGTTGCAGCTCTTGTGCTGCCCACAAGAGGTGTTCAGGCATTAGTACTTTATTCCTCTATGCAACTCCACATCTCTCTGGCTATGGGGACAGGCTGGTTTTCAGCTCAAAGCAGTGTGGTATCTCCACAGTGTGGCATCTGTTCTGAACCCTTTCCCCTGCCACCTCTCTCCAGTGGCCTTGAACTTCCAGACGGCTGGCACGGAGATGGACCTGTGTGACGGGCTCTTCAGCCAGAATGGCTGCTGTGGCTACGTGCTCAAACCACCCTTCATGAGGGACAAGGAGACTCTCTTCAACCCCAGCGACCCCAGCAGCCGGGAAGGCCCTGGCCCCATCACCCTGACAATCCAGGTACAGGGTTGTGGAGAGACCCTGGGGAAGCTGTGACAGTGTCCTGGGGCTCAGCTGGTCCCAGACAGATGGGGACACTGTTGGGCAGCATGCTGGAGCCAAGTAGCCTCACAAAACATAGATTTGGCCCTGCAGGTAATCAGTGGGCAGCAGCTGCCCAAAGTGGCCAACAGCAAGGAGGGAGCCATCATTGACCCACTGGTGCGTGTGGAGATCTATGGGGTCCCCGCAGACCAGGCGCACCAGGAGACCAAGTACATTGAGAACAATGGTGAGACCACAGTGGGACCAAGCACGCTGCTGTGCCCAGGCACAGCCCCTGCTGCCCTTCACTCTCTCAGCACCTGCTCTCTCTTCCCAGGGTTTAACCCCCGCTGGGATGAGACTCTGCAGTTTCAGCTCCATGTGCCTGAGTTGGCCCTCATCCGCTTTGTGGTGGAGGATTATGACAAGACTTCCAGGAATGATTTTGTGGGTCAGTTCACCCTAGCATTTGCCAACATCAAACCCGGTGAGTGGCTGCTGCCCAGTGGTTTTGGGCACCCAGAATAGCCCTGCAAGCATGTCTGGGGCTCAGCTGAGTACTAGAGAGGAGGGTGGGACTCCAGTTAGCCAGAATGTTGCTGTCCTTCCTGCAGGATATCGTCACATCCATCTCCTTTCAAAAGATGGCACCAGTATCCCACCCTCTTCGCTCTTTGTCCACATCCGCATCACTGAGCCACCTGGCCCTGAGCAGGACTGAGCTAATGGGGAGAGCAGCACCCAGATGGAAGCCATAGAGCCAGCACTGAGCGCCTGGGGCCACAGAGCCAACCACCTTGCCCTCTTGTTGAGCTGTTTCTGTCATACCTGTGTCATTGTTGCTGCTGACTCCCTTTGCAGTAGCCTCCAAGGGCTGGGAAAAAGCACTGACTTCCCCTTTCCAGGTTCAGGATGCTGCTGCCCATGCATGAGTGTGGGGTCTATGCCAGTGTAGCTCCCTGCACCCTCCACGGGTACCCTGCCCTGGCCTATGGTCAGAGCTTGACTGCGGGGAGGAGGAGAGATGGTGTGCGGTCCAGCTCTGCAGCAGGGGCTGGTCCCCCTCCCAGTCATGGGAGCAAGGCTGGAGCCGAGCAAACACCAGGGCTGAGCACAGCTGGGAGAAAAGTTGGTCCTCACTGTTCCCTAACCCTGCAGAGCCCCATCACATCCCTTGGCCCCTACAGGCCCAAATCCCATAATTTCTCTGTAAGCAACTTAATAAATTGTTCAGTGACGGGTTCGGGTCTGGGTGCAGTGGTGCTTGGGAGAGATGGGGAGCTGAGCTTGGGTTTGTGCTCTTTCTCTGTGGGCACCTGGCCCACTGTTCACACAGGGGTTCCAAGCAGCACAAAGAAACAGTATTAACAGGGACTGAGCAATTCCTTTTATACAGTTGCATATTTTACAACCCATATACATACATGCCTGTACATACACATACATCTCTGCAGCAGGCCTGTGCCACCAGTACCTTAAAGAAGATGGGATTCAGCCTCACTGCGGTGTGCCATCCTTCTCCGCAGGGCACTCTCCTTCTTGCTCCATCCTGGGGGGCCCCTTGGCCTGGCTCTCCCTCTGCACGGTGTGCAGGTGGACGGTGTGGGTGCTGGGGTCCTTTCCCACCCCCTGGCTAGGGTCAACAGCCCTGTGCTCAGGGTGATGCCGCTGGATGTGTTTGATGACCTGGAACTTCTGCTTGGCCTTGTAGGGGCAGTAGCGGCAGAAGAAGGGGTGCTCATTGGTGTGGGTCAGGTAGTGGTGGCGCAGGCCAGCTGCCCAGCGGAAAGCCCGCCCGCAGGCGTTGCACACATAGGGCTTCTCCTCGCTGTGCTTTTTAAGGTGAGTCTTGAGGAGAAAGCGGGTCTTGAAGGCCTTGCCACACTGCTCACAGATGAAGGAACGGGCCTCCTGGTGCCGTGTCTCCTTGTGCACCCTCAGGGCATCCGCACGGTTGGTGCGGTACTCGCACTCATCACAGCGGTATGGCTTCAGGCCTGTGGCAACAGGGAAGAGGATGGCACCGGGATGGGAGAACAGAGCTCCCCGGTCCACGGGTCTCACCATCCCTATAGCAGAGTATCAGGCCCCAGGGACTTCCCCCTATATCCCATTTTGTTAGCAGGCATACCAAGATCCCCATTTCCAAGGCACCAAATAGTGCCTGGGGTCTGTGCCACCCGAACTTCCCTTCCACCTGAGAGCACTGCCCCCACCCCATTAGCACAGGATAATGTATTGCCCCACAAATGTCCTCCTCTGTCTCCAGCCGGGTGACTGGCAGGAAAAGAAGCATGGAGCAGACCCAACACCCTCCCCAGTGCTTGACAGCTTGTCCTCAGTGGGAAGCACTCACCCGTGTGCTTTGTCATGTGGTACTTGAGCTGGTTCACCCACTTGCATTTGTAGCCGCAGTCAGGGCAGAGGTATTTCCTCTCCTCCTTGTGGATCCGCATGTGATACTGTGCAGGAAGATAGGGTCAGGATGAGACCATGTCCCCTGCCCTGGGGGTGTGCTGGGCTTTGAGGTGGCAGTGAGAGGCTCAAAGACAGCTCTGGTATCTCCAGCTGCATGGGGCAAGGAGGGCTGTGTGCTTGCTTGACAAGCTATGGGCAAGGGGGATCCACACCAGGGTCAGAATGAGATGCCTGTAGTGCAGAGCTGCTCTGTCCCAACCTGTGGAAGACACAGGCTTTGCTCCACAGTTTGGTATGTAAGGCAGAGTCAAGTTAAAAACCCAGCCCAACAGAGCTGAGCACATCGCACAGCCTGTCCCAGGAGGCTACAGTTCAGCCTGGCCATTAAAAAAGTCAATATTTCTTTTAGCAAAACCAGACTTTTTTTCCATCCATTACCCTATGTCTCTATCACCCATGCATTTCCTGTTCTAGGAAAAGCCCTTTACCATGCATCAGGATGCTAATCACCTACAGCAACGAGGGCAGGGTCATACTCTGCTTGCAAGAAAGCTGTAGGTTTCCCTGCAGTCTGTCTAACTGGCACCACAGAATATGCTGAAGCCAGCAAGCAGCCAAACTTGGCTTTGAATGGTGCAAGGCTGCACCCAGAGAAAGCCAGAGATGTCAGCAGGAAAAGAAGTGAACTTAGACTGCTTCCACCTTCTTGCTTTGTTAAAAGTCTCCTTTGCCCTTAAACTGCAACAGCAGAGAAGAAATGTATTGTACTGAGAAGACTTTCATCTGCTTGACTCCTATTTCTGTTCAGTATGAGCCACTAAACACTCAGGATGAAACCTCCCCTTGGGAACTTCTTCCCCAAATCCCTGTGGCTGGATGCCTCCCAAGCAATGTAGATGCAGTAGGATACATTCCCAAGCAGAGCTCTTACCTTGAGACGTGAGGGGTCAGCGCAGGCATATTTACAGAGGTGGCACTTGTAGGGCTTCTCACCAGTGTGGATGCGGATGTGCCACGTGATCTTCTGCCTGTTCTTGGTGGTGTACTCACAGTCTGAGCACTTGTACACGCGGGTGCCGCCATGGCCCTTCATGTGCTGGTCAAACACAAGCTGGTGCCGGCAGGCAAAGTCACAGAAAGGGCAGTGCAGGGGCTTGTCCTGAGGGGCAGCAGGCTCGTGGCTCTCCATGTAATGCTGCACCAGCTGCTGCCGCTCCTTGGCTGCAAAGCTGCACAGCTCACAACGGTGGCTGAAATGCTGTGTCTTGTGCTCCTCCAGTGCCTCCCGGGTGGCGAAGGTCTCCTTGCAGGTGCTGCACTCCAGGTGTGGGTGCTGCTTCTGCACGTGGCACTTGAGCGTGGCCTCACTGTGACACACAAAGTCACAGCGTGGGCAGCTGTAGGAAACCTTCTCCTCATGCCGTCGCAGGACGTGCTGCTTGAGGGCCGTCTCAGAACTGAAGCGAGCCTCACAGCGGGAGCAGCCAAAGTTGAGCTCGCCATGGTGGCAGCTGTTGACGTGGCGCGTGATGTCATTCTGCAGGTAGCTGCTGTAGTCGCAGAGGGGGCAGAAGTGGGTGGGTGTCTTTTCATGCACCCGCAGGCGGTGGATGCGCAGCTTGGAGTTGGTGCCGAAGGTCTGGCTGCAGATGCCGCAGGCGATGCGCCCCACGCCGGTGTGCAGGGACTGGTGGGCCTCCAGGCGGTAGCGTCGCGTGGTGCTGAACTCGCAGTAGCGGCACTTGTGTGGCTTCACCCCCTCGTGCTTGATGCGGATGTGCTGCCGCAGGCACCGAGCCTGCTTGCAGGTGAACTCACACTGGCGGCACTGCAGCTGTGGCCGCTTGCTGTAATGCTTGCGGTGCAGCCGGCGGTGCAGCCGCAGGGCTTTGGCCACCTTGGAGGTGAAAGGGCAGGAGGTGCAACGAAACTCACCCAGGGTCACACAGCCCCTCTTCTTGTGAGTCTTCATGGCCCGTTCCTGGTGGCAGGTGAAGGGGCAGGTGGGGCAGGAGAAACGCCTCCTCTTGGGCAGGGTGGCTTTTGGTGGGGCTGCATCCAGTGGGAGCTCACTGGGCTGGTCTTTCCCAACACTGAGTGGGTCTCCCTCAGGGAGTTTGGTCCTTTGGGGTTCGTCCTCCTTGGGATGCACGATGTGCTTTTCAGCACAGTGGCTCTTGAGGGCCCGCTGGGAGCGGAAGGCCTCAGGGCACAGGGAGCACCAGAACTGCTCCAGGTTCCGGCAGCCATCCTCCACGTGGGTAGTGATGGTGGTGACACGGGAGCACACAAAGGAGCAGGCATTGCAGTGCAGCTTCCCTCCCTCCAGCCGGTATTTCTCTGAAGGTTTCCCAGCCTGGGAGGTACCAGCAGCTCCAACTGGATCAGTCCCATCCCCTTGCTGGGGAGGCTCTTCTGCCACCTCTGTGCTGTCACCCAGCAGGGATTTCTCAGAGGCATGACAGCCTGATGTCTGTGCCCCAGCCAGAGGAATACCTGCTGCTTGTGTTTTATCAGGCAGTAGTTCAGCTTCCCAAGGGTTCTCAGCACGACCAGACTTCTCTGAGCCTCTCTTCTCGTTCTCTGCTGTTTCTGTACCATTATCACCAGGCTGGTCAGCAGGTTGGCACAGTCCAGGTGCCTCCTGATTGGCTGGTTTGAGGATCTTGTTGTTCTTCAGGAGAACTGGGCACTTCTTTAGGAGGTGGGTATTGAGTCCCCTCTGCTGCTTAAAGCTAGCGCCACAGTCACGGCACACGAGCGGGGCCCGGCGGCTCTGGCAGCTGGCTTTGGAGTGCAGGGACATGGATTTCTCCTTCCGTGTGATGTATGAGCACTTCTCGCACTTAAAGACCTGGCTCTCTGACTGCACCACCAGCATCTGCACCCTGCCCTCCAGCACCAGTGTCTCTGCCTGCTCCTTGTCCTGCCTCCTCAGAGCCTTCAGCTCCGACTCCGAGCTGCCCCTGGCATTGTCACCAGAGGTGGTCACATCCTCTGGGACAGGCAGGTGGCCCTGTTCAGGTGTCTTCAGCATGGTGAGCCAGGCCTCTGGCAGCTTGGGTTGGTTGGTCTCTCTCACCTCAGTGTCTGCCATCACGTTGTGGTGGTCTGAGCATGACCCCTCAAGGTGGCCCATGTCCTCTTTTAGGGTGTCTTTTTCCTGGTTGTCTCCTGCTGCTACACTGCCCTTCATCACCTTGTCTTCTCGTACATCTACCTCTTCCTCAAAGTCTGGGATGTCTTCGAGGGTATTGCCACTGTCCTCCAAGCCCAGGCCATCCTGGGAGCCCAGCATCTCATAGGCTGTGGGAGGCTCCTTGCAGGACAGCATTTCCACGCTCTCTGGCTGGGTCACACAGGTTTCTCCAGTCAAGCTCTCCAGGAGAGGGTCAGACGAGACATTCAGCGCCTCCAAATGCAAGGTGCAGCTCTCTGCCACATCTTCAGAAACAGCAAGCTCAGTGGAGCCTGTGGCAGTATTTCTTTGCATGCAGTCATCTTCCAGGGCATTGCCAGCAACAGGACAGCTCTGCTCCCCCTCGCCCACGCCTCTCTCTGCCTCACTGCTGTTCTCAGGTGGAGTGGCATCCTGTTCAAGGAGGGGCACCATGAACACTTCCTGGTAGCCCTCTTCTCCCTGGGACTGCACCTGGGATGGCTTCTCCTTCATCCACTGCTCTTTGCCAGTGAGGGGGGAACTGGCATCCACATGGAGGGCTGCACTGAGCTCATAGCCAAAGAGTGCCTCAGATGAGCTGATCTCCAACTCCTTGCTGGCATAATTTTCCAGCCAGTCCTTGTCACCAGGAACGTAGCCATGAATCTTGCGCTTATGGAAGAAGAGGCTGGTGTTACTGAAGGTGCAGTATGAACAGAGGGCACAGCGAAACTCCTTCTGCTTGGTGTGCTTGCAGTTCTCATGGTTCAGCAGTGCCTGCTTGTACTTGGTCTGGTAGGTGCAGTACTGGCACTGGAAGACAGGCACCTGGTAGTTCTGCGAGTGCTTTACCTGCATGTGCTTCTGCAGCTCGTACTTGCGCTTGCAGGCGAAGCCGCACACCTCGCAGATCAGACTTTTACCCTGGTGCCGCAGCTTGTGGCTGCTCAGCTGGTCAGCACGGTGACACCGGTACGAGCACTGGTTACACTGGTACCTGCAGGGACAAGCAGAATCGGTCAGGCAGCACGAGGAATTGGGGCACGCTGAGCTTCATCAGGCACGCTGAGTGCTCCTTCTCTATCCCAGACAAACAGGGAAGGGGTACTGTTCGGTTTGCCAGATCTGACCTTTGCCATCCAGACAGCTTTTACCACAGGCAATTCCTCCCTACTGCAGTCCTTGGCACTGCTGGTGCTTTATGTCCCCAGCCTGGGGACTGGAGATAGATTCCCTGAGTATTCCATACAGTGACCATGTCAGACAGGCACACTCTCACATGTGCATGCCAACAGCACTTCCAGCATCCCTGGAGGCAGGCTACACCCAAAGGAGGTGATAATTTGGCCTGAACCCACAAACACCAGCAGAGCAATGAACCCAAGCTCAGAGTTGCACCTCTGAGGTAATACACCTCCTTGGTGGCAAGGGGACACCAAAAATAGCTTTGCCTCCACAGTACCATGCTGTAAGTTCAAACTCCAAATTTCTTATGTACCAGAAAGGGCAGGGCAGGCATGATAAAGTCTGGCATGCAGTGCAGCCAGAATCAGACGCCTGGAGCAGGATTTGGGGAGCACTGACTAGGCTTACAGGCCAGCGAAGCAGGGCGTCTTACCGGAGATCCCCAGTGTGCTTGCGCATGTGGACGTTCAGGTAATGCTTCCACTTGGTGATGTACCCACACTCGGTGCACATGAAGTTCTTGTCGCTGGAGTGGGTCAGCATGTGCTTGGACAGGTAGCTCACATCCCGGCATGTGAAGTCGCAGAGCTCACACTTGTGAGGTTTCTCTCCTACATGCAACACACAAATGCCTTCAGCGTGACAGCCAGAGAAAGCAACATGGCAGGGAAACCAGCTCAGCAGGGAGCATGCAACAACTTCAGCCAAGTGATCCTGGGCTGGCAAAGCTGGTGGTGGGACCTAAGAACCCTGACCCAGACCTCCCTGCCCACCCAGAGGCAGGACAAGACACCTTCCCTATCCCAGCTCAGCTTTTGGGACCCCTACAGGGGACACCCACCAGTGTGCAACAGCATGTGCCGGATGAGCACCCGCTTGTGCGCTGTGGCGAAGGCACACTCAGTGCACTTGTGGATCTTCTCGTTGGCATGCATCTTGCCCACGTGGTCGTGAAACTCCACAGGGTTGAAAGTGGCATAGGGGCAGAAACTGCACTGGAGCTGCTCGCTGCCTGGGTGCCCCTGCTTCTTGTGCTTGCGGAAAATGTGCTTGTTGGAGCAGATGAAGTCACACTGCTGGCAGTGGAAGGCATAGTGGGTTTTCCGGTGAGCCTCCATGGCCTCAGCTGTGCCGAAGAGCAGCGAGCAGGCATGGTACTTGCACTCCACTGCCTTGACGCCATGCGCATCCTTGAGGTGACGGACAAACTCCTTCCGGTCCTCTGCACAGTAATTGCAGTCCCCGTGGAAGCAGCTCAGCCTCTTGGGTTCTGCTTTGTGTGTCTTCAAGTGCTCCTTGAGGGCCTGGCTGAGCCGAAACTTCTCCTCACAGACAGGGCAGGAGTAAACATCGGAGTAGAAGTTGGAGATGTCCTCGTGCATGCTGGCCATGTGGCGGTTGAGGGCGTTCTTCTCCACTGAGCTGTAGTGGCAGAGTGGGCAGCGATGAGCCTTCTCACCTGTCTCCCGCATCATGTGGATTTTCAGCTTGCTTTTGCTGGTGAAGTACTTGTGGCAATTGGGGCACTGCAGGCTGGGGTCAGGGAAGTGCAGGTGGAGGTGCTCCACCAGGTGGGTCCGCTTTTTGAAACACCGCTTGCATTCGGGGCACATATGGGTTTTGTAGAGGTACTCAGAGCCTTCTGCAACATCCCCTGGGGGAACAAAGGAAAGGGAGCAGTTAATAGGGAAAAAGATGGAGAGCATAGGCCGATGTTCTGTCCCTGATCCACCTGTGCCAGGGTGAGGTTTTATACACATGTGCATTCACACAGCTGCCACCTACTCAGAGGGATTGTCCCCACCCCAAGCCACCAGCACACTTCAGGTGAGCTCTTTCCAACTCAACACTGGCAAAGCACAGCCTACATCAGGCCTGTCCACATGCCCCCGGTCCCCAAAGCCAGGCAGACCTTTGCCTAAACCTGGCAGCATGTGTGAACAGTAGAGGAAGGGACGTATTTGCTTGAGCAGAGGTTGGGGGAACAAGTGCACTGGTACATGCAGGAGTTGTGAGGTCACCCACCAACCTGGGCCACATTTCCTTGCCAGCCTCAAGGATGTGGTGCTTGTTCACAAAGCCTGAGCAGCTCTTGGTAAGGCCCTACATCCTACCTTTGAAGTGCTGGGCCTGTGGCAATCCAACTTTCTTGGGAGCTGCCTTCCCATCCTCTTTGGCCTCGGCTCCACAGAGGCTCTCGCCATCCTCCTCTGGTGACTCATCCCCACTGCTGTCCGAGTCCTCTTCTCCAGCTGATGCTTTCTGTCCCTTCAAGCAGCTGTCCCCAGTACCTGTAGGCTTTGCTGGCCTGGCTTCTGCTGTGCTGGCTTTCCAGCCAGGGTGGCAATTACCTGGCTCCTCCTGCCCTTCTGATGCTGCTTCAGTGGGGAAAGACAAGAGATCATCAAGTTCCATGCAAGCGAAAGCCACCCTCACACATCCATAGACATGCAGAAAAACCACCTGGCTGAGATGGAGGACACAAACCATGCTGCAGGGAGGCATGAATGCAGGGTTCCCAGCCCTCCAGCTTCATCCCCCACTCCTCCAGTTGTAATTGAGATGCACAGAGACAGGCAGCCTCTGCAGCACCCACAGGCCCCTACCCCCCACCCAGCCATACCTGATGGCAGGATGCAGCACTGGTCAAGGCCGTGGGGGTCTGAACTGGGGGGGTCGCCTGTTGTGGGCATCTCAGAAGGGGACTCTCTGGTGTGACCCTTCCTGTGCTGCCAGAAGAGCTTGGCATTGGCTGTGACAAAGTCACAGTGGCCACAGTGGAAGGGGAAGTGTGTCCGGTGGTGCTGTTCCATGGCCTGGCGGCTGGGGAAGAGCAGCGGGCAGGCCCGGCAGGCGCAGGACACGGGGGAGGCCCCATGCAGGTGGCGCAAGTGACCGCGCAGTTGCTTGCGGTCCTCGGTGGTGAAGTGGCAGCCCCTCTCGGGACAGGGCAGGGCTCCTGATGGGGCACGGTGGGTCTTGAAGTGCTCCTTGAGGTGGCCAGGCTGCAAAAACTCCTCCCGGCAGATGGGGCACAGCAGGCACTCGGGAGCAGAGACCTCCTGTGTGCTGGCTCTGGGCAGCTCTGAGCCCCTGGGGTCACTCTGGCTCTCACTGGCAGAAGCCAACAGTGCCCCTGGGAGTTCCAGGTGCTCTGGTGGCGCCAACAGCACGCACTGGTGCTGGGACAGCAGGGAGGTCTCTGAGAAGCTCTGGCCACACCTCTCGCAGAAGTACAGCTCCACCACTTTGACAAGAACCTCTGCAGAGAGCAAGGAACAAGCATTAGAGGGAGCTCTTTCCAGGCCCAGAGCTTGGGACTGGTGGTTCAGTTCCAGCTCTGGACAAGGAGAAAAAAATTCCTCTTGCCATAAATTATATTTTGGGAACCACATCCCACATAAGAGAAGGAATACCATACCATACCAGGTGGCCATGACAACCAGTTCTGTCCCTCTGCACCTTTGAAGCATGCAGAGACAAGAGGCTGGCCTGGCCCCATTCCTGTTACAATGTGCCCACACTGGACCCATGTGGGAAGCATGCTGGGGATAGCAGTTCAGGTGGAGATCTCTGCCTGGTGCCTGCTGACAGCCTGGAGCAACTCCCATGTAGCATGCAACTCCCAGTCACTCTCCCCATCCACACAACCAGCTGGTGCCAGGTCTGTGCTCAATGGTGGCACCAGACTCATGATGCAGTCAGAGATGTGAGGGCACTTGGGACAGGCACCCTGGCCAGACCTCTCTAGCTCTGCTGACTGCAGTGGGGCCCATTCTGCACTCCCTGCACTCCATACCTGTGGCACTGGTCGCGTTGCTCAGTGTCACATTGCCAGCCACTGCCTCGATGAATATTTCCACATTGCTTCCTTCAGCGTGAGCCCCTTCCCCAGGCATCGAAGCCTCTGCCAGCAGCAAGTCCTGGCTGGCAGCCAGCGGGGGTGTCCCAGCCAGACCAGTGCTGGCCACACCAGGGCTTCCCACGGCTCCCACCTCTCCTGGTGTGGGCAGGAGCAGCTCAGAGCACAGGCTCTCCATCTCCCTGCTGGCAGTCTCTGATACAGCCACTGCTGTGCTCATTGCCACCGGTCACTGCCTTGGCGCTGGGCTGGATGACCTCTCAATCTGAAACAGAAGAAAGCACTTTAAATGAGGGACATCCCAGAGCCCAAGAGGATTTTGGGGAGCAGCCTGTAAAGCCAGTCTCGAGGCAGGCTATTTCAATGCTGGCTCCTTTCTGCTGTGCCCCAAGCAGGCCCTTGGCAAGCCCTCTGTTACGGGGTAGAGAAGAGTGCAAGGAC
Source organism: Polioptila caerulea (assembly GCA_013397295.1). Classification (NCBI taxonomy): domain Eukaryota; kingdom Metazoa; phylum Chordata; class Aves; order Passeriformes; family Certhiidae; genus Polioptila; species Polioptila caerulea. The sequence goes on from VYXF01003274.1 coordinate 1,636,906, forward strand.
ACCTGTACCTTCTCCCTGAGCCCAACACCCAGGGCTGGCTCCCTGAGCGCAGCTGGGCCGACCCCCGAGCCCACCCTCAGAGCTATGCCCAGTCTCCAGCCAGCAGGTGCCACCACGAGTCCCGCCGGGCCAGGCTGGCCCCAGTCCCTCGCCTTTCAGCCCGGGCTATCCCCGGCACCCCCAGCCCCTCATCCCAGGCTGTCCCCGGCACCTCCAGCCCCTCACCCCGGGCTGTTCCCGGCACCTCCAGCCCCTCACTCCTCACCCCGAGCTGTCCCCGCGTGGCCCCAGCCTCTCGCCCCTTACCCAGGGCTGTCACCAAAGCCCCCTCAGCCCG
>VYXF01003274.1:1637604-1667525 GCA_013397295.1 Polioptila caerulea
GGTAAGGAGGAAGGTCACGCCTTACTCTAGTGGAGGTGGAATTCTGTACCTGAGAGAGCAAAGCGTGTCTGTGTGTCTGGCGGGCAAGGCTCCCCCTCGTTCCCAGTACGTGACAGACCTGCTGAGGGAGGTGGAGAAGCTTCAGGCCCCCTGAGCATGCGGCTATAACCTAGACATGGAGGTGCGCCTTCTACCACCGTCGTGTGCCCGCTCTCAGTAGCAAAGACGCGGCTCTTGGCTCAGCCTGGGGATGTGCTTCAGCTTTTTAAAACGATAAACCTTAAATAATTGCAGTGTTTATTTCTGGCTGTTCAAAGAATAAAACCCTATAAAACTCTGGCCTTGTTGTCTTGACTGAAGAAGCTGCAGATGCTCCCGTGCTTCTTCAAGAGCCTCCTTGCCCCCTCCTGCTTGGCTCACCCAGTGAGCAGAGAGGGAGAAGGTTCCTGCAGCCAGCTGGAACACTTGGTAATAAGCACAGATGTGGGAAATCCAAATGTGCCAGGCAGCCCTTCACCTTGAGGCCTGGCCACAGTAAATGGCAGGGAACTGTGGGTGATCTGTTGTGTTCCTTGCTACCACTCAGTCTTTCCTCACAGGTTTGTTGCTGGGAGTGCAGAAACAATGTGGAAAGGAGCTGCCTAAACTCCCACAATGCCCCTTTCTGACTTTGTCTTAGCACTGAAGGACAACCCATATTTCGGGGCTGGGTTTGGCCTCGTTGGGGTGGGCACAGTCCTGGCAGCTGCCCGTAAAGGGGCCCAGTTTGGGCTGGTGGCTTTCAGACGCCACTATATGATCACCTTGGAGGTGCCCAGCAAGGATAAGAGCTACCAGTGGCTGCTGAACTGGGTCTCCCACCATGCCAAGCACACGCAGCACCTCAGTGTTGAGACGTCGTACCTGCAGCATGAAAGTGGGCGTGTCAGCACCAAGTTCGACTTTGTCCCCAGCCTCGGGAATCATTTCATCTGGTAAGGGAGGGTAGGGGGAAGCAGCTTGGGGATTTGCACTTTGGCAAATTGGGGGCCCTGTAGAGACAGTGGAGAGGATCCTGCCTCCTCTCTGGGTCTGGGTTAGGGCAGGAGATGAAGAGTAGCAAGAGCAGCTGCACTCAGCAGTGTGAAATGATTTGAAATTATTTCCTTTCATGAGATGAGTGTTCTTGATGCATGAACCAGGTGAGGCACAGCTGAGTGGTGCTGGATCACTGTACACCCACCCGTCTTCCTGCCCCAGGTACCGCAGGAAGTGGATTCGCATTGAGCGCAGCCGGGAGACGCAGATGCTTGACCTGAACACAGGCACCCCCTGGGAGTCTGTCACCTTCACTGCACTGGGCACTGACCGGGAGATCTTCTTCAATATCCTTCAGGAAGGTCTGTAGGGGAACTGTGCAGGGTCCTTCTGGGAACAGCCTACTCCCTGGAGATGCCCAGGGCTTTACAGGAGATCCTCTTCCCTGGCAGCTGTCCCCTCTGTCTGTCTCTGCAGCCCGGGAGCTGGCGCTGCAGCAGCAGGAGGGGAGGACCATCATGTACACGGCCGTGGGAGCAGAGTGGCGTCAGTTTGGCTTCCCCCGCCGCCGGCGGCCCCTCAGCTCCGTGGTGCTGGAGGAAGGCGTGTCAGAGAGGCTGGTTCAGGACGTGAAGGAGTTCATCAGCAACCCCAAGTGGTACAGTGAAAGAGGCAAGGCTCTGGTATGGTGTGCTTTGTACGGTGTGAGGTGGGGTAGATGCTCGTGATCCTCTCTGGAATTGGCTGTGGAGAGATTTTTCCCTGCTGCTTACCTTCCCCAGGTGTGTCCTCTTTGTGTGCTGAGCACAGCACCACAGCTTGGTGGGAGGGAGCACAGAGCAATCCAGGTGGTTATCCTAAAAGAACACTGTCTTCTTAGGGATCCCCTACCGAAGAGGCTACCTGCTTTATGGTCCTCCTGGATGTGGGAAAAGCAGCTTCATGTGAGTATTGTCAGCTTCCTGCTCTGGGCCACAGCAGCCTTGGATGAGAGGGGGTGTGGGTGACTTTGGGGTTTGGAATACAGGAGTGGACTCACCCTTATGTGTGGTGCCTATTGTAAGCATTTGCATTCCTGGCACCATGACAGGTCAGGGTCACAAGCCCTTTGTGCCCCTATTTTGTACAATGCTGCATGGCATGGGTGGACTGAACAGGGGCTTCTGCCCTTCCCTCAGATCTGATCCTTGCTGGGAAAGGACCCCTCTGCCCTCTCCCTTACTGCTACAGGGAGAAATCTGATTTTTCCTTGACTGCAGGCTTTCGCACTGTGATTCACCCTTGTGGTTTGTGTCCTTTCCAGCACAGCCCTGGCCGGGGAACTGGAGTACAGTATCTGCCTGCTGAGCCTCAGTGACCACAGCCTCTCTGATGACCGGCTCAATCACCTCCTGAGTGTAGCACCACAGCAGAGCATCATCCTGCTGGAGGATGTGGATGCTGCCTTTGTCAGCCGGGACCTTGCTGCTGAGAGTGAGCACTGCCCCTGTTCCTGGGCCAGCAGCAGGAGGGAGGCTCTGTGGTTGTACTGGGAAAATGTTTGGACTCTGGGCTGCTCAGCTGCACCAGCAGAGACCAGGAGTGGGAGAATCTCTCAGGCCTTAGGGCCCAAACTGAAACTTGTCCAGTTTGGGCTAGGCTGTAAAAGGGATTTTGGATCCTTTATCCTAGGCAAAAGCCCTTCTCCTGCCCAGCTACTTTCAGGATGAGGGAGAAAGTGGCTTGCCTTTTCATGGTCTGTGTTCCCATGGGTGTGTGTGGGCAGGGGAGGTGAATGTGCTGCCAGCCAGGTAGAGGGTCAGCCTCCAGGCAAGGAGTGAGTGGGGAGCTTGGCATAAGCCTCTGGTGATAGAAGGTGGCCCCTAAGCCTGTGCAGGGTTAATGGCCAATGGCTACAATCTCAGACACCTCTGTTCCCAGACCCGGCTATGTACCAAGGCATGGGGCGCCTGACCTTCAGCGGTCTCCTCAATGCACTGGACGGTGTGGCCTCCACAGAAGCCAGGATTGTCTTCATGACCACCAACTATGTGGACAGGTCAGAGATGCCCCTGGGAGGGACTGCGGTGGGTAGCACAGGAAAACCTTGCTCCCTTTTGCTAGGCTTTATTTATTGAACCCTCCAGCATGAAGACTGGGGGTTCAGATTTCCCACATCCTCCCTTGGGATGCAAATCCTTTGATTGCTGATCAGGATCCCTTTTGCTGGAGCCTCAGATGCTTACTTGCTGTTGAGAACATGTTGTATCCTTTAGGAGTGGTACCGCCTTGGGGAGCTGCAAGTTTTGGGGTTGTGTCCATGCTGCGAGTGAAGCGCTGGCCCCATGTGCAGCCCACTGGGTTGGTGGGATGCATCCTGGGCTCACAGTGCCTGGACAGCTGCTGTTCTGTGGCAGGCTTGGTTCACTTTAGACCAAGCTGGCCTACGGGTTTGTTCAGAGGTTGCTCCTGCGACAGAAAGATAGGCTGAGCTGTTTCCCAGGTCATTCCTGTCCTCCTTGGAGTCAGTCCTTCCCCAGCTCTCTCCTTTCTTTTTGGGTTGATTTCCCAAGTCAATCTCCCCAGGGATGCACCTGTTTCCCCCCTTTACCATCTCACAGTGCATGGCACTTTGCAGGGAGGACAGGGGCTGTGCTACCGTGGGTAGGGGCTTCCTGCAGGACCCACCCCGAACAGATGCTTTGATCGGGTTTCTCAGCCCCACCCTTTGTCTCGACAGGCTGGACCCAGCCCTGGTGCGTCCTGGCCGTGTGGATCTGAAGCAGTACGTGGGCCATTGCTCCCGCTGGCAGCTCGCCTGCATGTTCCAGCGCTTCTACCCTGAGCAGCCCCCGGCTGCAGCCCAGCGGTTCGCGGAGCAGGCGCTGGCCGTCTCCAAACAGATCAGCGCTGCCCAGGTGCAAGGCCACTTCATGCTGTACAAGACAGACCCTGAAGGAGCCACTTCAAACATAAGCTCCAGCCTGCTGTGACCAGGGGCCAGCTTTCCCTTGTGACACTGAGAGGACTGGGACAAAGATTTGACCATCCTGGGGATGCCATGAAGCTGACCACCTGCACAGGCCAGGTCTCTGTTCACCTCTGCCTCTCCTATGCCTTGGTTTGGGAGAGTTAGAGCTGCCAGCCTCACAGCAAGGGAGGAAATCTGGCTCTTGCTGCTCTCCAGACTTGCGTGCTACTGAACCAGCCCTGCTGACCAGTGTGTGCCTCATGTTGGGATTGCTGTAAGCTACCAAGGCTCCTGGTGTGAATCCCCTTTCATGTGGGTGAGCCTGGAGATGCCCCAGAAGGGCATTTCCTTTGGGCAGGACATTGGGGTTCTACACTGCTAAAATCATCTATTTTTTTTAAAAGGACAGTGGTCTCGCTGGTTTGTGAATATCCTCTGTGAAGTGCACAACACAGCTCTTGTCTCTCTGGTCTGTTTTCCTGTTAGTTGCCCCTCTATCCAGCTGCTGGTCCAGAGCCCTTCTGCCCAGGGCCTGGCAAGGCCAGTACTGCAAATCCAGAGTGTTTCTGAAAAAAAGCAGCTCCTAAGGGACAACTCATTGTCCCTTGGGCTCCAGGCTGGCACCACTATGGTCAAGCCACAGATCTGCTGGGATATTGTTCCTAGGTGGGCATGACGGTCCTTCCCACCAGAGATGCGGGGCCCTGGAGCTGTAGGAGGGCAGATGAAAGGCCTTGGCCAGTTACAGCATATCTTCCCAAGAGCTCACCTCTTCCAGAATCCTGAAAATCAGTTTCCCCAGAGCCAGTCCTATGTTAATGTGGTCAGTTTTGGGGGTTGCGTCACCTTGCTTGGGCTGGGGGAGTGTGTTCCAAGCCAAACCCAAATTGTAGGTCACTGCTTAGCCCTCCTCTTGGGTCTGCCCTGTGGGGCCAAGGGCATAGTCAAGAGCACATGGCAATACACAGGGGCACAGTCAATGGCCCCTGCCACCCCCTGTGATGCAAACAGGCACTGCTTTAATGCAACTCCAGACTTGGACAAATGTTTCTGCAAGTGAAGGAGCAGGACACTGCTCATTGGCATCTCAAACCCTGTGTTTGGCCATCCTGCAGAGGCTGGCTTCTCAGATCCAGCCTCTTCCCTCAAAGCTGGGGGTCAAAACTGGCCAGTGAGTGACTGGCCAATGTCCCACAGGTGTCTGGAAAGATGGGGAGTATTTGGGGGCGAGCCAGAGGGATCTGATGCTACCACACGCAATATCGCTCGCTGCTTGCTTTTAATAGTGTTAATGCTACAGCTGCTGCCAGTGCCTTTCTGCCCGGCCTGAGGGCTCTTGCCAGTTAAGCCTCACAACAGCCTTGTGAGGTAGGTGAGTGACACAGGTGGACACCAAGCAAGGGGACCCAGGTCAGCATGCAGGCTCTCTTCCTCCCCTCTGACCTGGTGGTTTGGTTTGTTTATACCAAATTCATTTCCACTACTGTTGCAAAATGCCCTCTGCTCCAGGCTAACAGCAGTGAGTCAGAGGGCCCTTCCTAAAGCACTATTCCAGGGAAAAATCCCTTCCCAGTAACACATCTGGCATTTGATTGAAGTTATCCAAGTCCTCACTCTGATTTCCATGGCTGAATTCACATGCTCCAAACACGGCATGGCAACGTGCCTGCTGAGAGGGGCAGAAGAAGCCCCTCTCCCTTACCAGAGAAAGCCAAGGAGCTTCAGCTGCTATGAGGGGCAGAGATCTTCCATGTTTCTTTCAGGACACAATCAAATGCCTTTCTCAGAGCACAGCAGTTTCACCACTGAAGGCAGGAGGCAGCAGAACAAGCACCAATGTCAGGTAAAGTTTGCGCCTTTTCACCCAAGCGTGGGCAGGCCATTCCTGCAGAAACTAGCTGAACAAGGACAGAGGGAGCACTGAAGAAAAATTAGGGCTCTCTTCAGGGCACGAATGCTCAGCCCTCATCTGCAGACGGTCACAACATCTGTCTCTCATATCACCCAGCCCAGGACAGGTAGTATAGGCTCAGACCAAGGAGGGAGAGAAAAAGAATTATTTTAGAGCATTAGGGTTGAAAATAGACCAGTGTTGGAAATTTAAGCACAGAAGATTCTTGGGCAGCAGGTTAAACCAACCTCTTCAGGTCAAGACCAAGCATGGAGTAAGCAGGGCAGCAGATGAGGAGTTCTTAGTCAAGAAAGGGGTTAGTGCAACTTTCATGTGCCAAAGCTCAGCCAGACAAACATGTGCACTGGCAAATGCCCTCCTGGCATGCACAGCCATTGATTTCCTGGGGATCTCACATGAAGTTCTGGTAAGTCCATTGTAGCACTGCTATTTTTGCACTTAGCAGAAGGAGGAAGACAGTAGCAACCCACGTGTGGGCACAAGAGGTGGGGGACAAGGCACAAACAAGTGTGAAGGAGTCGGTATTGTCCAGGTGAGGCAGAGAGCTTACACCAAGCCAGGCAAAGCAGGGAGCCCTCCTGCCACCCAGGAGTGACAGGGGAAGGTCTCTGCCTCAGCCCTGGTTGCAGGGAACAGGGAAGGAATTGAGAAATACCTTTGCTCCAAAAAGCAACAAACAGGAGCAAGAGGGCAGAGGAAACAAAGGGAGCAGGCTCTGGAGAAGACCCAACAAATTAATTTAATAGCATTGCCCCTTCAGAGGGGCTTGGGATCACTCTTCATGGCTTTGGATTGGGACACCATTTCCATCTGTGGAGCAGCAGCAGACGTAACTGCACCAAGTTAGTTTAAACAGCACATCCTCATTTAAGCAGTATCAGCTTGAAGGTTACAGGAGGGTAGCCGTATCCAAAACACTGGGGCTTGTCTTCACTTCTGGGTTGTCAGAAGTGCCAAGAGAGAGCCTGGCCTTGGAGGGGGATGCTGGCACATACAGGTTACAAAGCTGAGTACTCTCTTCCGAGGTACCCCCTTCAGCTTCAGCCTGCACAAAAGCAGCTGAAAGACAGGGCAGGAGCTCCAGCTGAAAATGGGATTCCTGGAGAAGCAGGAGCCAAGGTGAAGCCTTAGCCACCAGACAGCCATGACCTGCCAGTGTGTTGACTTAAGCTTAACTTGCATCTCCTGGCTTGGACTGGGCAATGTCCTGTGTAATAAGGATTTGCCTGGTCAATCCCAGCAGTTGAAAAGGTGTTCTAAGAAGAAATGGGGGACAGAACAAGTGGAGCTGAGCTCCAAGATACTGCCCTGGCACAGTCCCATCACTTGCCACCACCACAGCTCCACTGGCTTCTGAGAAAGGTCTTGCCACACTTCAGTTCTGCCATGGCACCATGATGGGCTCAGTCCCTTTGCTCTGTAGGTGTGCACATTTCTTGGCATTTCACCTATAGGGATGATGGCTGCAGGTCCCCAAAGCTACCTCTGTCTTCTGTGTCCTCTGAGACCAAGGCTGATAGGATCTGTCAAGATTCCACTTCTCCAATGCTGGTAACAGCCACCTGCTCATGCCAGGATGTTTTACACTGCATATACTTGGGTGGCACTGCCTGTCCCAAGCTGTCCTGTGTGCCATCTGCCTCCTGCCTTCCAGGGGGTACAGTATTCGCTTGCTACTGCTTCATCAGAGCCTTCATTGTTCTCCCCAGAAACAGCCCTTTTTTCCCCCACCCCAGCCCCTCATCATTCCTGCTAGGAGCCACTCTCCTTCTCAAGATGGGCTTCTCGATGTCCACTGGACCTGAATGCCCCTCGCCCTCTTGGTGCTCTGGGGTAGGAACCACGCTCCTGAACTCTGGACCTCTCCCACCTTCCACAATCCCAGGGCCTGTGGTGGCCCTGCCAGTTGGGGGCAGCTTTGTGGTCACTGCGGTTGAACATCAGGTTTTCCTTTTTCCTGCCCCGGGCCTCAGTCCCCTCCTCTGTGCTCCATTTTTCCACGTCAAGGTGCTCCTCTTTCAAGTCCACAGTTTCTGTTGCTGGTGAGGGGTCTTCATGGTACAACTCCTTTCTTTCAGCTAAGGGAGCAGCCCTGCTTCTACTGTGAGGCTTTGAAAACTCCTGGCTGTGCCGTCCAGCAGGTCTACGCTCTGGTCTCTGGCTGAAGACCCTGGGCCCCCTGGAGCCATGGACTGGATGACAGGCTTCCTCTCCTGGTTCCTGTGAGTCACTGCACAGCTGCCTGCCCCGGCCTCTGGAGCCTGGCCTCTCCCCTCTGTGCCTCTCCCTCTTGCTCAGCTGCTCTCTGGGCACAGCAGACCTCTCAGGCCGCCCAGGTTCCACCCTGGCCTCTGACGCCCCAGCTGGCTCGGGAGCTGAGGCTTGGCTGGGTGGCTGGGGCATGTCTGTAGCATGGGCACTCACTGACAGCTCAGAGGCAGTGGCTGCTTGGCCTGGATGCACAGCAGCTGAAGGCTGAAAGAAAGAAGCCATCGGTTAAGAAAAGGACAGGGTTGTCCCACAGATGACAGCGCTTGGTCCTGCAGCCCAGAGCCCCCTCAGCAGCTCTGCCCCCAGTACCATACCGCCTGGAGGCTGATGAAATATCGGTTCCTCTCAGCCTCAGGGTCGATGATTCCCCCTTTCTCTTGCTGTCTCTTGAAAATCAGGCGCAGTTCTTCCTGGTGCTGCAGCACCTTGGCATCTGGCCTGTATGGCTCCTGAGCAGAAGAAAGCAAGGCAGGGTAACGGCTCTCTCAACACCTAGCATAGACAGGCAGTGGCAGAACTGGGACTTACTCCCCAAACCCTTCTTTGCAAAGTGCCAGGCAACCTGCTTCCTTCTGCCACACTGACCAGAAGATGCATGCGAAATCCCTGGACAGAAGCTGAGCATCCCAGTGCAGACCCACTGTTTCTGCAGTGACTGCCTTGGGCTGTCCTGCTGTGGGGTGGGATGCAGAGCAGCTACCATAAGGTCATTCTCCTGACCTGATTATATCCCAGTGAGTGCAGGGTGTTCCCCATGGCAGAATCACCACAGCCTCAGCACATCAGCGCAACTCAGGGCTATACAACTGAACCTGCTCCCTGTGAGCTGCCCTTTGGATGGGACATCCAGGAGGACCTGAGAGTGTGCATGCATTCCTCCCTTACAATGTCCCAGGTGGAGCTACCCAGTGAGAAGGCACAGCTGGGCAGGTGAGCCCCCATCTCTTACCAGAGGGTGCTGTGGGGGCGGCGCTGCCTTCAGAGCACAGAGGTCGTAGACCAGGGTCTCCCGGCAGACAGGGCACTGCACACCAACTTCCTGTGGGGAGGCAAGAGGTGATAGCAAACCCTATCCGTGATCCAGCTCATGCCCTGCCCCATAACCCCACCCTGGAAGTGGAACAGGGTGGTCTTCTTTGCTCTTCTGCCAAGTTAAGGAAGTCCGGAGGGGTTTCAGCAGCATGAAAGCAGCCTGGTGTCTCAACAACTGCTATGGAAGGTGTCTCCACATGAGACATGCTGGGATTTGTGCTCCAGCAGCTGACTGCTTTACAAAGCACCCCTGTCACACATAAGGCTTCAGCCCTCAGCCTAGGATCTATTTTTTTCTGCTCCAAAGTGGAGTGTGTCATCTAGGCAGCATCTCTTTGAAAGGATTTGTAGGAAGGAGCCTTTGATTTGTTCCATACTCAGCTGTGCTGTTTGCTCTGCAGCTGACAACTGCTCTAACACGTGCTAGGCAGGTTTTATCATCCCAAAAAACAGGTGATTGTGCTTACCCTACTGCAACCCCTCTCCCCAGTTCAAGGACTAGGACTAGGGGAAGGAGCTCTAACTTCTGTGGTTCCAGCAGTCTAGAAATGCAACTCCATTACCCCCTCACACAGCAGGCACTGACCCAGAGATCCGATAAACCAACTTGTTTGATTGGATAGGGCCCTTGGAGATAGCTTAGACTAATTCCTGCTGATTCTCAGCACAGGCTCCATGTCCCAAAGAGGGCGCTACAGATGGTTCAAGGGTCTGTGCAGGGGGCCAGGGAAGGATGCCCAGTACCTGTTTGGGGGATGGTGCAAGGTGCTGCTCTCTCTCCTCCTGCTGCATGAGGATCTCCTCCTCCATATGCTGGGCATAGCGGGCCAGACAGTGGGAGTGGAAGTAGTGGTAGCACTGGGTCTTTGTGAAGGCTTCTTTCTCCTGTTAAGAGAAAAGGGCATTATCTTTGAAGGACTTCTAAGCAAAGAGCTCTGTAACCACCCAATTGAGCTGGGTTTTCACTTCCATGTCAGTGGTATCCATGGGGAACTAGAGCTAGTTGGCAGAGCCATCCAACATCCTCTGCTGGGCTGCATCTCCACTCCCTCAGCAATTACTGGGATGCTGCTTCTTGTTTCAAATGTTAGAAACACTCCTCATGTCAAGATGCAGAGATTTTATAACCAATTTCTCTGCATGTGTTCCTGTGTAACAAGCAATCTTCTCACCTGATATGTTCTCCTTCCTAGGCAGGTGCTGACTTTGCTTGCAACTCTGGTAAGGCCTGCTCCCCTGTTGCCACAGACCTCAGCAGCTGCATGGATCTGTTCTAGTCCCTCCTGACCACGTGAGGTGTAGCCAACACAGGGAAGCTGAAATGCCCCATCAACTAGCCTCAGAGCCTACACTTCTTTGGAGATGCTCCAGCATCTCTTGCTGCCCCATGCCCATTTTCTGTAGAACATTATCTAGAGATTGATGGGAAGAGCAGCACGTATTGCACTAGGAAGGGCCCTGTGCAGAATGGGAAGCAGGGGGCTGCTGGGGTGCATCTTGGTCCCAGGCTGATATCCCAGCATCAGGTTTCCTGTTCTCTTGCCTCACTTCCCAGTCAGCTTGCAGGGTCAGGAGACACATGCCTACCTGGAATCCATAGAGGCAGATTACGCACTGTCCTTGAGGAATATTGTTCTCAGTGAGGATCTCCTTTCCCTTCTGTGAAAACATTAAAGCAAACATTTTACTCACTGGTCTGCCCTTGGGCTCAGGGATGCCCCACCCATTGGGCAGTCAGGGATCAGCGTCTGTGGCTGGTCACACCCAATCTCCTCACTCTTACCTCGATCAGTTCATAGAGCACCTCGGTCCCCAGCCTGGCTTCAGCAACACTTCTGAGGGTCTGGGAAATCCTACAGCAAAGCAGCAGAAATCCTTAACACATATTTAGCTACACCTTTTCACTGTCCCACATACCTGCCATCCTGCCATGACGACAAGAGGAAGAAAGAGAGCCCTGGTGCTCAGGCTTTGCTTGGAGCACAGGATGGGCACACATGCACACACATATTCACGTGCTGTCCTGGCTCCCCACAAGCCAGTGCACAGGAAGCCTTTGTCATGACAGGACTTGCAGGAGCAGGTTTGCTGATGGCCTCAGCTTGAGCTCACTCAGCACCCTTTGGTTTTGGTGAATCCCAGGCTTTGTTTATTTGGCGGCAGCCTCTGACCAAGTCTATCGGGAGCCACATCCTCTCGCACCGCGGGCAGGCACCAAGGTCTCTGAACATTCCACTGTGCTAAGGACTGAAGCACAAAGGCAACAACGGGCTGCCCAAGGACCTGGATCAGTCCCATCTCTGTCAGGGCAGGACCAGTAACTTTCAAGGCCCCAGGGATTCAAATAACATTTCAGGGGGACCACAAGGGAACAACCATAAGGTGGACTCCTCTGTGTCAAATTCAGCACCAGTGGCTCCTGAGAGATTTAGGACAAAGTGATTTAGGGACCTGTATCCATCTGTTAACCAGACAGGGGAAGTCACGTGAATTAGAGAAGGCTTGTCCATCAATTCTGTCTCCCAGATCTCTGGAGGAAAGGATCGCCACTCCCCACCCTCCTGGCACTCACTTTTGAATCTGCTCATCTGACAGCCCCCGCGGATTCCTGATGGAGATCTCCGGAGCTTTATCAGGATACTAGGATAGAAGAGAAACATTCCAAGCACAACAAGGAAGGTGGAGAGGCCCGAGACCCAGAGGTGCAGGGGCGCGGGCAGCCTACCTGAGGGGGCACGGAGAGCACCAGGGTGAAGCGGACGTACTGGGAGTCCTGGTCCTGGGCCGTGGCAGGGTGCAGGGTGATGCTGATCTCCCAGGGCTCCCACCTGGAGAAGGGGCAAGTCGGGGTGAGGAGGGCGGCGCGGGGCCGGGTCGGGGATGGGGAACGCGGGACGTACCTGCCCAGGCCCCTCGCCACCTGCAGCTCCTCCAAGTAGATGGACTCCAACACCTCCACCTCCGGCGGCAGCGCCCTGCGGGAACCGACCAGGCCGGGGTCAGACGGCCCCGGCGGGCTGGGGATGCGGGACAGCAGGGCTGCGGGGACCGGGAAGGGTGCGGGACCGAGGAGGGTGCAGAGACCGGGGAAGGTACGGGGGCTGTTACCAGTCCGTCGCCTCCGCTCCCTCCCCGGCCGCCGCCATCTCCCCGCTCGCCCGGAAGCGGAAGCGGGCGGCCCGTTGCCAGGAGACGCCTCGGCGGCGGCTCCGGGGCGGGAGCGGAGCGGGGCTCATCCCGCAGCGGGATTGCTGCCGCCAGGGCTCGGGGCTCGTCCTGCCTTGCAGCCGGTGGGCAGGAACGGGGAGCGGGGGGGACACTCGCCCAGGGGAACGGGCGCCGGGTGCAGCCCCACGGGAGGGGAGGTGCCCGCGGAAGGGGAAACGCTGCTCCTCACTGGCCTCTTTGCCTCGGCAGCTCGGCGGCCCCGTCCCGAAGGATGGAGAACTACCACGTCCTGGAAATGATCGGCGAAGGGTCCTTTGGGCGCGTGTACAAGGGGCGCCGGAAGCACAGCGCCCAGGTGAGGGGAGAGGGTTGGGGCTCTGCTGTGTGTGGCCGGGGCCGATCTTTGCTGCCTCTTGGCTTCTGAGGCTCTGCCAGGATTTTGGGGCTCGGCGTTCATTCTGCTTTCTGCTGACGTTCCTGAGCAGCTCCGGCTGGCTCTAAGTCATCTGGATTCAGGGACATCAGGAGCGACCTCAAGACCTCAGCACTAAATTTAGATCCTGTGAAAGCCCAAAGACAAACACCCCGCAGCTGGTGCCTGACTATTACTAGGATGAATGTGTTTTCCTCTTACCAAGTTGAATCTCCTTCTCTTTCCGTTTGTAATCCCCATGTTGTCCTCCCACGTGCTTCAGTCCCCTCACCATCATGAGCCTCTCTGCTATATCCATTCCAGCCTATTGATGTCTTTCTGGGCCAAAAACCCGGCCACAATGTTCCCAGCATGGTGCACAAGATTAGAAATAAAGGTCAATAATGACTTTGGTGCAATTCCTGCCTGTTGATACAGCCCAGGGTGCTGCTAACGTTCCTCATTTCCAGGGCACACTGCTGGCTCTTGTTAGGCCTGCTGTTCACCAGCATCTCGAGGTCCTGTCCCATGTTTCTGAAGTCTTGGTTTTATCTATCTTCACTGATTACATTTCTTTGCTTTAAAAGCCAGTGTGAAAAGAAGCGTGAGCACCAGTATTGATATGCAAGGGCCTGAGGAGAGCCCTAGGTCCAAGAAGCCCATTGAACAAATGTCTCATCATTCTATTGTCTGTGTTCAGCCGAAAAATACTGAGTCCTGTTTGGGTTAAAAGCAGCCTTTGCCGTGGTGGGTCTGATCAGGAGCCTGGTCTGATCCCAGCTTTTCCTCCTTTGAAAGGTGGTGGCCTTGAAGTTCATCCCCAAGGTGGGGCGGTCTGAGAAGGAGCTGAAGAACCTGCAGCGGGAAATTGAGATTGTGAGAGACCTCCATCACCCCAACATCATCCAGATGCTTGACAGCTTTGAGACTGCTAAGGAGGTGAAGGGGACTAATCCAGGCAAAGGCTTTTGCTTGACTGGGGCAGGAAAACAAGGGCTATTGTAGGGACATCTTTCTCAGGAGATGCTGGTGACTTCATCCCCAGGGCTAGTAGTGTTTTTCAGAGCCCTTTAGTATGTGCTGTGTGGAGCCAACACCTGTGTGGGCTGCACTAGGTCATGCAGAGGTGAAGGAGCTGACCAGGGGCTGTGTGATACAGGAGGAGTGGTTTGAGATCACAGGATGAGGATGACTCTTTGCTCACCAGTCTCTCCAGAGACTGGCTTTTCACTGATTTAAACTCTCATGGATAGAATATGATAAGAGAGGACTGAAAACTGTTTTATGACACACGGGAACATAAAAAAAAGTCATTGGACAGCAGATTCAAAACAAGCTCAAGGGAGTGGTTCTACCCACTGGGCTTGGAAGTACCATTCTGGGCTAGTCCTGTCCTTCCTTCTTCTCTTGTTTCTGTTGGCTGTCTGAGATAGGGACAGCTACAAGACCTCTGCCAAGTGCCAGGTCCTTGCTGCAGTGCAGCCATGGGAATTCTCTTCCATTCCAAGTCCCAGCCCAAGCTGATGGACTTTGCATGATGACACCCCAACACCTCCCTCAGATTTCTTACCCTGCTCTGTCCTGGTCCCCAGGGCCTGATCTCACCATGCTTCTTTTCCCTCCAGGTGGTGGTAGTGACTGACTACGCAGAGGGAGAACTCTTCCAGATCCTGGAGGATGATGGGAGTTTGCCTGAGGACCAGGTGTCTATCATGGCAGTGGCCACACAGTGTTTGCTGCAGGCTGGAGAAAACAGGACTTGTGTGCCTGCAGGCAGTGGATCTCTGCTGTGAGCCAGGAGATGCCAGGAGGGTGAGGGTGCCTCTGGGGCTTTATCTGGCAGAGCTTCTGAAGAGGATGGAGCGGGGGCCAGGTTGGCATTGTGGAACAGTGGGGTCCTGCAGTGACCTCAGTTTCTCTGTTCTCTTTACTAGGGCCACAGCACCAGACTGCTGCCTTGGCTATTGGCCCACTCCAAGAAACTGCTGGCCCACAGCTGGAGTTGGTCCCTGCCCCAAACAGGACAAAAGTAGAAATAATGTGGGAGCCAGGCCATAAGGGACCTGGCCCCCGTGGTTGTGCCAGTGGCTGGCACCATGTGACACAGGGTGAGGCTTCTTTGTCTCCACAGGTGCAGACCATAGCTGCCCAGCTCATCTCTGCTCTCTATTACCTGCATTCCCACCGCATCCTGCACCGTGACATGAAACCCCAGAACATCCTGCTGGGCAAAGATGGCGTTGTCAAGCTCTGTGACTTTGGGTGAGTGCTGGGGGCCAGCTTGAGGGGGACACATGGCCTTGGAGCTGCCAAGGGGTTTCCTGGATGCTGTAGAGGAGGAGTGGGGGAGTGCAGAAGAGGGCCTGGATTCTGTGCACACTTAGAGATTAAGTGAGAGGGGAGATTTTGTCCTCCAGGGAGAAGTGTTGGTAAACTCATAGGGAACTCCCTGGGAGGTGCAATAGATGTTTCAGCCTGAACTTGTGATCTGTGCTTTGCTCTGAGCAGGTTTGCCCGTGCCATGAGCATCCACACTATGGTGCTGACGTCCATCAAGGGCACCCCACTGTACATGTCCCCTGAGCTGGTGGAAGAGCGGCCCTATGACCACACAGCAGACCTGTGGTCTGTGGGCTGCATCCTGTACGAGCTGTTTGTGGGCACTCCTCCCTTCTACACCAACAGCATCTTCCAGCTTGTCAGCCTCATCATCAAGGACCCTGTCAAATGGCCCATGACCATGAGCCCAGTGTTCAAGGTGAGGGCTGAGGCCCTGTCTGCAGGGAGAGATCTGTTAATGCAGTGTTGGCCTTGCCTGCAGCCCTGGTGGGTCACTCCTAGCTTTTATCGCCCCTAAAAGAGGCTTCAGAACATAGAAAAGCAATGAGAGCTGGGCCTCCTGGAAGGGGAATCCTTATCACTGTTACCAAAAATCTGCTGTCCATAAGCTGGGAAACTGGGTCCAACATCAGAGGAGTGATTTATTGGGTTCCAAAGGGAAATGTCTTCCCATCTACCCCAAGCACTAGAGCTACTCCTTTCCCAGAGCTAGGCTGGAAAGGCAGGCCTCCTGGGTGCCCTCAGTGGGGGAGACTGGTGGGTACATTATGCTCACTGATGGGTGCTGAACATGTGTCAGTGATCCTGCTGCTTTGCAGAGCTTCCTTCAGGGATTACTAATGAAGGACCCCCACCAGCGCCTGTCGTGGCCAGAGCTGCTTTCTCACCCCTTCATTGCTGGGCGGGTTACTGGTGAGTACTTACTCCTTTATCAAAATTGTCCAGATCTGTTTCCTTCTACTACTGTCTGGAGCTGAGAGGACCTCCCTGCCCTGCTATTTTTACTATCTTGGTCTATGCTTCTCTTCTCCCAGCTTTTTCCTAGCACTGACTCCTAGCTCCTGGTCTTCTCTGGGTCCCTTAGGATTACCCTGGAATTTCAAGAGAGATCACTCTCTCTCTGTCCCAAGGCAGAGCTGCTGCTGAAGTTCTCTTGCCTCCACAGTGATTGATGACACAGAAGAGCATGGGATTTCAAACCCCTTCACCACCAAGCTGTCCCCAGAGCCACAGGCCCTGAAGAAGCAGCAAGTCCATTCCATGGCCCCCAGGAGCGGCCAGTCCAGGATCCTGAAAAAGGCCCAGCAGAGGACGGTTGAAGAGACACAGAAAAAGGTGGAGAAAAGTGTGGGGTTCCTCTGGCTGTCTCACAGTCAAAACAGAGGAGGGGCACTGAAGTGGGCCCTGTGGGGGAACACATGAGTACATGGGTCAGGCTAGGATGTCAGCAACACACCAGGCAGGATATGGGGTGCTCACAGTGGTGCAGTCTAGGGGACTCATCTGGCTGAGTAACCCTGCCCTGACCAAACTTCTTGGCCATCACTAGGGGCAGCTGAAGGCAGGTGATGCATCTTTGAAGGATTCTGTCAATGGACATCCCATGCATAGATCCAGAGCAGCATCACGGAAGGCAGGCCCTGAGGAGCGGGAGCCATTTGCTGCCTCCAGTGAGAAGAATCTCTGTCTCCTGCAAGGAAAGAGCAGCACAGCAGAGTGGGAGTTTGAGGAGTCTTCTCCCAACCCAGGGTGAGGGAGTCAGAGGCTGGTGCAGGAGGAAGAGGGAAAGGAAAGGTCTTTCACTGACTGTACTGTTTCCTTGGCCAGGAAACATAGCCTCTCTCGAGACTATGAATGGGAGTTTCCTGGAGAAGGTTCCCCTCCACAGCCTGGTGCTGGCAGGGCAGAGCCCTGGGGCAGGTACAGCATTGAGGCCATGGATCTGGAGAATGAGGTAAGATGGTGTCTTGAGTGAGGGCAGCAGGGCCCAGTCACCAGTACAGAGACCCTGGGACTGGCAGGGTCTGTGGCACCGGTCCTCTCTCCTCCGTGGCTAGGAGATGGACAGTGATGAGGAGTGGCAGCACTTGATTGAGGACACTGAGCCTTCAGCCATGCAGCTGAGTGTGCTTCTGAGCCTCCTGAGGGACCCGGCCTTCCAGCACCGTGTCCAGGACCGCCTGGCAGACTCTGCTCAGCAGGTAAGTGATGGCTGGCCCAGGTAACTAAGACTGGAGACTTGGATGCTGCCTTCTTCACCAGGATTAGGTTGGAAACATATGGGGAATCCTCAGTCCAGCCAGCAAAAAGATCCTCTGCTTCTCCAGGAGTTGGAGCTGTCTTGTGCACTTGGCTTGCCATCTGCTCCTCTGCTGTCCCTTGCCTGGATGGATTGAAGGGCTGCTCCGTGGCTGGTGGAGACACCAAAACTGCTGCTCATTATACACTCTTCTGGCTTTTCTGTGTCCAGGTGCTGGAAGGGATGCTGGAGGGAGCCTCCCATCTTCGTTCTGTGCTTCGTGTTATGGGCAACCTCCTGTCTACCCGGTGTGATGCTGAGCTGCTGGACCACTTCTGCCGAGAGCTGAATGTGCCCCTGTCCCTGCTGTGCCTAGCCAAGCAGATCCTGGAAAGTGGTGTCACCAAGCAGGTGGGTGTAGAACCCCAGAGAAATAAGGGGATCTTCCAGCCCTGCAGAGTGCTGGTGCTGAGGAGGCCCTGGTGTCCTATTGTATCTGGCTCACAGGTTCCTCTTCTTGGCACCCTTGAGAAAAGGGGGAGGTTCTGGTAGGGAAGGATCCTGTTGTAGCAGTGTGAGGTTGGCCAGCAGACAGTCCTCATTTATGGTTTCTTTCTGGATTCTGCAGCAGCCCTGGTGTATCACTGTGCTGACAGACCTTCTCATGGTGACCAAAGTTTATTTCAGCAGTGAATGTAGCCTGGAGGAGAATGGGCAAAAGGACAGGTAGGGACAACTTTCTGTTCCCTGAGGTCTCGTGTGGCCACTTAGGGGACCTAGCAGTAGGTGTTCATACTCTGCAGATGTCTGGAGTTGTCTCTGTGGGGAAGCATCATGGTCTAAGAGCTTCATGCCATATTGCTGTGCTCACAGAGGAGCACTTTCCTTGAATGGGACTAATTAAAGGAAAGGCACACTTGACAAGTCCTGTTGTGCTGCCTGCTGACAGCAGCTCCCAGTGTGAGTGTGTGCTGCCTGCTCCATTAGCCAGGGCCATGTGGGCCTGTCCTCACAGCAAGGGGCCATGTTTCTCTGCCCTCATCTGCCCCCCCACAGCCTGCAGGCCGTTCAGAAGAGTGCTGACTGCTTCCTGGCCCTGCTGCCAGAGCTGCTGGCTGCACCAGTCGACAGTGAGATGAGACTCTGCCAGCAAAGCCTCCTGGTAAGGGTGTCTTCATCTCCCTCCTCCACACCCTCTGCCCCCAGGTCTGGAAGCTATCAGGTTGTTTGTATATGTTGGGGAAGCACAGCCTGAGGACTCTGCTCCTAACCATGATATGTTCTTGTCAGGGCAGGCTGTCTCACCCATTGGGGTTTTTGCAGGGAATTGCATACAAAAATAAGGTCTCTGAGGGGGCTCCTTTGCTGGCCTTACCGTTCTGATGTGGCTTTACTAGCTGAGCTGATGGCAGGTGCAGCCCCTTGTACACACCCTGGTGCAAAAGGTGTCACTTCATCACATGTGCTCCTGGCTCTGCTGCCAAAAGTTCTGCTTTGGGATTGTGCTGGGTGGGCACAGCGGGTTCTCAGCATTGGAGTATGATTCACATGTAGCACAGGCAGGAGATGTATACAGGCTTGCATTTGGTGTCTTTTAGCCTTTGTTTTCAAGCTGCATGTTTAAGTGCCAGAGTCAGCAAGAGAAAAAATAGCTGTTGGGCATGCTCTGCCAGGCTGTGACAGAAGTGAGGAGGGACACGTGTCTCCATGTGTACCCCTCACTTTGGCAGCATGCAGCCAGATGTGGGTCCCATACAATAATCTGGCTGGAGTGGACATTTGGAGGTCCTTGAAGTTCCAGCATGAGTCCTTCTCCCATCTCTGCTGTCCTCCCACAGCTTCCTCCTGTCCTTCTCTTCCCTCTCAAACTCAGTCTGCAGTGATGGCAACCCCTATGTCTTCCCCAGTGCTTCACCCAGCTCTGTGAGATCCTGGACACAACAGACCCCTCTATCTCTGCACACTTCTACACCAGGCTGCGAGTGGAGCATCAGCCCCTGCTGAATGCACTTCTTCAGGGATCCATCTCAGAGCAGCCTGCTCTTCGAGGTACCCATGGTACCAGCTCGCCACCTCTTCCTGGGGTTTCTTTTCCTTCTTGCCCTTGGGCTCCCACTGACAGCCATTGTAGTGCTGTTGCTCAGAAGAGTGGGCTGAAACTTACCTGTCCAGACCACTGCTAACTTGGGCTCTCCTCCCTCAATCCCAGATCTCACCCTCCTCATGTCACAAGCCTGACTTTTTTTCTTTTGCCATCCAACCCCATCCTGCTGCCCCTCAGCACCTTTAGCACAATGACTCCCAATCTCTGTTCCTGTGCAGGTGCAGCAGTGGAGGGCAAGTCAGCCCGTGACCACAGCCCATGTGTGGCAGACCTCTTCCTGGCTGCATTGGCTGCTGCATGCAGCATCCCCCTGGAGAGAAACAGCTGTTGGGAAGCCAAGCAGCAGGTCAGACCAGCTCTCTGTGCAGGGTGAAGAGGTGTGGTCTCCACAGGGGCAGCAGCCCTTTCCAGGAGGATCTCTTTCTGAACAGTAGAGTGGAGGGCTGGGATCCTCTGGCTTTATTGGCTGCAGGGCTCATATTTGTGCACCTCCCCAGCCAACAGCTGACCTTAGGAATGTAAGGATTCTTGAATCAATTAAGAGACTCAAACTTAGGATCTGAACTGTGAGATAAGCTAAGTAAAGAACTAGGCAATGCATGGAAAATGTGAATAATTCTTTTATTACAGTGATACAAATTGTAGGAAATCTGAAATTGAAGGGGCAGTAAGAGGGAAAACAATTACAGGTTTACATTTGATTCTTTAACTCTGAGTCAACAAGGAGGGAAGCAGAGGAGGAATCTTACCTTGCTCATCTCAACTCTGGGATTGTGCATCAAAGCCATGCTAGATCATGGCTGATAGGCATCCCTTAGTAGACACAGGCAAGGTGTAGGAAGTGAATGCTTCATTTAATTTCATTAAATTGTTGCTAGCATTAAACTCCTCTAGTCTGTGCAGTGCTTCAGGTGCCCAGAGTGCAAAACAGGCTCATTTCTGCAGGTTGCTTGTGCAGTAGCTGAAAAGCTTATGGAAGGAGAGGGCCAGCAGCTTGCAGGACTGCTGGAGAGACTGGAGCAACCAGGCTGCTCCTTGAACATCGTGAAGGTAATAGCACTGTCCTTTTATCTGGCACTGCCCTGAGGTGCCTGGGCCTTTGCTCTGGAATTAGAAGCATAGGGAAGAGGGAACTGTGGGTTTAGCCCTCAGTGGCTTCCGTCTGCCTGGTGTCAGTTGCTGAATAAATGAGCCCATGGTAACGATGGGCTGGAACCTCTCTACAGGGGCTGGCAGGCATCTCTCCCCTCTGCTTCGCAGATCCTCTATGCTGGCTGCCATGCCTGCCCAATCCTGTGCCAGCACCTGGGAAGGAGCCAACCACTGTGGGCTTCCCTCATGCAGCTCTTGAAGGATGAGGTAGGACTGACCACAGCCCTGGTGGAGGGTAGGAGTGTGGGCAAGCACACAGTGTGAGCACTGGTCAGACAAATCTGTGTGGGGGGAGGAGTTTAGGGGAGTTTAATCTGAAGACTGCAGTTCTCTTTCAGGGCCCAGAAACACCTCCTTCTCCCCTACTGTGACTCCTGTTCCTTTGGTAGGTCCCTCTGGTGGAGATGACCCAGAAGGCAGCCTGTGAAGCCTCTCTGTACCTGCTGGCCCTGCTCACCCTGCAGCTTCAGGCATCCCCTCCCAGGTAAGCACACCCTTTCACTCATAGGTGGGAGAGGAACATGCCCTGCCCTGAACAGCCCTCTGTCCTGCACACTGCCCAGAGCTGGGAACCTGGTCCTCATGATCCCTCCAATCCAGACATACCAGCAGAATGCTGGGCAGTGTGGGTGGGTGCTGGGGATGTGGTGAGGATCACCCAGTGCAGAAAAGGAGGTGCTGTGAACCAGGGCTCCTCCTGAAACGCAGCTGCTCCCCAGCCTTGTGGGTATTTGGATGCTGCTGTTGTGCATGAGGTGAAGCTGTGGGAACATAGGGCTTCTCTACTGCTCCCTGTGTTTCAGGCGTGAGGAAGTGGTTACCCTGGCTGTGGATCTTCTCACCCAGTCTCCTGTTGTGTCCCTTGTGGTAAGCCACCCCCCCACACCAGAGCCACTACTGAGAACCTTGCAGCATCCCATTTGGGCCTTACTGTTCCTCACTCAGGGTGGGATGAGGCTGAGGGATGAAGGGTCAATAGTGACCGAGCAGATGGGAAAGTCCCAAAGGTGCTTGAACTCTCCTTGTCCCACAGGGTGCTGCAGCATTTCTCCTGGCACAGCTCAGTCAGCATGGGGTGGCTTTGGAGCTCAAGAGAGAAAAGATCCTATCAGTGGTAACAAATGCGCTGACAGCACCTGCTGAGGTATGGGATGGGGACAGAGAAGCTGGGGACCCATGTATACCCCATTGTTGGAGGTGTGCAAAGATGGGCTCAGAAGGCTGCAAGTGTGATGCTGCTACCCTCAAGCCCAGCACCCAGCTCCAGACTGTCTCCCACTCTCTTACAGCTGCAGCTCCCCCTGCCAATGGGTGCTGGTCTCTATGATGGGTTCTTTTTCCTCCTGCTGAAACTCCTCGAACAGGTACCAGTCTGGCCATTTCCTTTGCCTGGTCCCTGCCAAAAGGTGTGGTGGCAAGAAGGCCTGAATGCAGATTGGTAATGAGGCTGAGGGAAACCAGGGAACTGTGCCATTTTGGCTGAGCTGTACAACCCCATGAAAGTCACTTTATGTCCCTGCAGGGCTAATGGGAGAGTGGTGGGCAGGGTGGGGTGATCCATGGGCACACTGGAGTGAAGGAGGGCAGAGATGCCCTGGGACTGACACTATTGAAAGGTGCAGCAGGACCCCTGGCCCATGTCTGTCTAGCCCTGACCTTCACAGGACCATGGGACTGGCAGAGCCATGTATCAGAACACAGGGGAGCCATGGAGGACCACGAAGGCCTCTGACATCTGCCTCTCTGCCTCTAGGACGATGTGGTCTTGGAGCAGGGCTTTGCTTCCTCAGAGCTATGGAGCCTGGTCTGGCATTGTGTTGCTGTGGTGCTTCATGTGGGCACCAACAGGGCAGCGCTGGAAGGAGACCCATCCCCAGGTGCTGGTGACTCCATGGCAGAGCCAGACTGGAACCTCCTCTCCCCTCAAGGTAGGAGCTATGGGACAGCAGGGTGTCTGCCCTGGACCCTGCTTCACATCCTGCCCTCAGACTTGCCCATGTCTGTCCCTGTCCACATTTGTTCCCTGAGGCCAGAGGACTCAGGTGGTTTTTCTTAAGGATTGCAGTGTGTTCTGGGGAGGGAGGGCTGGGCTGGCCCATGTTGTGCCCAGTTGGCAGCAGCTCAGCTCAGCTGGCTGTAGAGGAACAAAAAAGGGTGTCTATGCTTCAGGCAATGTCCACTCTGGCAG
This sequence comes from Polioptila caerulea, assembly GCA_013397295.1. Lineage (NCBI taxonomy): Eukaryota > Metazoa > Chordata > Aves > Passeriformes > Certhiidae > Polioptila > Polioptila caerulea. The sequence continues at coordinate 1,660,390 of VYXF01003274.1, forward strand.
GTGTGACCACCTGGATGGAGATTTTCCAGTTTTGGGCAGGGAATCACAGAACCCACCCTGGAGCAGCCTTGAAGTAGCAGAGACAGAATTGAAGGGACTTTACAGCCTTCTCTAGCTTTGCCCTTCTGCCTGCTGTTTCCCCTGCAGGAACCCTGTTATTCCTCAGCCTGGCTCTCAGTGTCTTCACTCGTGAGTCCTACCAGTGTCTGCCTCAGCTCACCCAGTCCCATGGTGTCCTCATGCTGACCCTGAAGAGACTACTGTCCCCTGGCTTCTTGGCATGCCTGGCACAGATGTGAGTTGTGGCAAGGGCTGAAGTGCTCAACTGCTGAATGGGGCATGGACATGAGCACACCAAGGGCTGAGAAGTTCCTGACCTGGCACTTGCAGAGCCTCTCCTTATTGCCTGGCACAGGGAATGCCCTTTTCCCCTTGCCCTAAGGTTTTTCTGGTAACCTCTGTATTAAGCCTTTTCTCTTTCACAAATTCAGGCAAGCAGGAAAGAATAAGGACCCTGAGGTTGTCCCAGATGTGGTCATCCAGGTCTGCCAGCTCCTCTCTTTCCCTTTTGCCCTGGATGTGGATAAAGACACCTTAGCACTGATCATGGAGGCTGTGAGGGATACCCAGATCCCTGCCCAGCTGCTGCAGGTACTCTCTTGGCTCTGTGTTCCTCCTTCCCCCCGTACTGTGGTGAGCCCTCCCTACACTACAGTCCCCAATGCATGGCACCACTTCACGTCATGTTGGCAGTTCCTGCCCACACAAGGATGTCATTTGGGTGCTATGCAGCCCTTGGAGAAGCTCGACTGGCTGCTAAGTTTGCGCTGACCTGCTGGCTGCCTTCAGCTGCTGCTTGGCTCAGCTCACATGTGAGTGCAGAGCACTCAGGAGTGCTGTCTGTCCTTTTTGTCTTAGGTCTGCGCTTGCCATCTGCCCTTCTCATTCACTGAGCTCCCCATGGGCCTCTTGTGTCAACTTGTGGTGTCTGATACACAGGTCATAGACCAAGTGGTGAGGGAAGCTGCTGCCTCAGAGCACATTGTTGCCTTCTTCAAGTCTGTCTTTTTCTCAGACAATGTCACGCTCACAAGTGACCTTCTGTCTCTCTTGACCCACGTGGCTCGGGCCTGTTCAGACCACCTGCCCTTTCTCCAGAGAATCCTAAGGAACTCCGATGTGGCTGACCAGCCACTGACCTACCTGCTCAGCCACAAGCAGCACATGATACGGGCCAGAACCTGCAACTTGCTGGGCAACCTGCTCCGATACAGCTTCTCTCCAGTGCTGCAGAGCCAGGCCAGTTGGCTGGAGAGGCTGCTGGAGTGCCTGTCAGACCCGGAGAGCTGCGTGCGCAGGGCAGCCACATTTGCCGTGGGCAACGCCGCCTGCCACGCGTCTTGCCCGGCGGGGACCCTGGGCAGGGCCGTGCCCACACTGACCCGGCTGCTGAGCGACACGCAGGCCAAGACGTGCTGCAACGCGGCCCTGGCCCTGAGCAACCTGGGCCAGCGCGGGGCAGAGCTGCAGGATCTGCTGATCCAGAACAGGGCCCCCGACCTCCTGCTGCAGGTGACCTGCCAGGACCCGCGGAAGACCGTGCGGGAGGGAGCCCTCGAGGCACTGCGAGCCCTCAGCCAGCACCCTGGGATCCAGCAGGTACTGCACGGGGACCTCGGCTCCTTTGGGGGACCTGATGGAGTTGTGGAGACAAGGGTCAAGCTGGTGGGTGACTCCTGTCCCTCTCTTGGCTGTGCAGGTCCTGCTGTCCCTCAAAGCCACCGAGAGGCTGGCCGCGCTGGCCGGTGCCAGCCCCCGGTCGCCTTCTGCCCGGCACTGCGAGCTGCTCCTCCGCCGCCTCGCAGCCCTGCCCGGCCGCGCGGGGCCCAGCCAGCTCTCGCCGTGCACCGGCGCCGAACGCTGACGCCAGGACGCCACCTTCGCTTCGCTTCCTTCGCTCTCCTCAGGCTCCAGCCCGACCTTCCTTGGGAACCAGCGTTGTCCGCCGGAGGGGAACTGTACCTGGCCGTCTTTACCCGGGGTGCCCTGTAAAACCTGCCCGTTCCTTCTGTAGCCGCGTGTTTCCCGACGGCTCCCCGAGCCGCGGGGCTCCGCCGCGCCGCCAGGGGGCAGTGCACCCGCGCCGCGGTGGCTGCCGGGAGCTGTAGTCACGTGGGCCTGCCGGCTCCCCATGGTAACGGCAGCGGCGGCGGGTCCGGCGGGCGGTGAGTATGGCGGCGTTACCGCCCTCTGCAGTGGGGCTTTGCTCCCCGGGCTGCACCCTCACAGTTCCCCCACTGGGGCGTAGGGCCCTTGGCCCCGCCTCCGCCTCCTCGGCCCCTCCGCCCCATAGCCGTGCCCGGGCCCCGAGGAGGCGCCTCGCTACACCCCGGGCCTCCTCGCGGGGCTGGCCGTGGTCTTGCCCTGTGACCCCGTGGGGCTGGGGAGGCGGTTCGGGGGCGCTCTGTGGCGAGATACGCTGGGGTTGGCGGCCTGGGCGGCGCTCCGGCGCCAGAATAGAGCGTCCTGGTAGCACCCTTGGCTTCAAAGGCTTTCGCTGGGAGAAGTGAGACACATAGCATGTTCCCCGGGCGAGCGGTAAGGAGGAAGGGCTGACTTCCCAGCCACACACGACCCCAGGGAACCTCTTCAACAATACTTGGAGTATTAGGATGGAGCTAGGATTGACCAGGGCCAGGTGGGGTGCTGGGACATCTTGGCTGTTCATCCTTTCATTGGGGTCTTGGCTTGGCTGCTCTTATGTTGTAAAAAGGAGCCGTTGAGTCTGAAAGATGAAAGGCAGAGCCGAGTTGAGACAAGCCTGGAGTATTTCCCGAATGTCTCCAGGGTTTAGGCAAGGAGTGAGGAGCAAAGGTGTGGGGAAGCCCTATGGCACTGTGCCAGCCTCCTGTCTCTCTGTGCAGCTGGGCTGTGGATGTCTCATAGGAGGCAGAGTTCAGCCCCACAGCTCCACATCAAAGCCCTGCCTACAGGACTCCCCGAGGCTTATCTTTCTTATTGTGGTGTTCTCCTCACAGAATGGGCAGATGACATCTAGTGACTCCCAGACAGTTTGGGGAAATTTACGGTGGATTATTGGCCTTATTATAGTTTTATAGAATTATATTTCCACAATTTTTACTGTTTGTACCCAGCAGATAGTAGCATTTGTCTGTCCTTTTGTTGCTCACTTGCTGCAGTTGTTTTGTGTTAGGTAAAGGTCATTGATGACAATTGCCCCCTTCCACACCTCAGTGAGGGGTCCTTCTCAGCACAGCAGGGATCACATTTCAAGGAGGAGCTGAGGGGGTGAATGTCACCATCCCCACATGACAGTGCCTGCATGGAGATGTCAGATCACTGACACGGGTTGGGGGCTTTGGCTGCCGTACCAGCCTGGCTGGGTGCCACTCCTTGACATTTCCCAGGTTCCTGCCATGCATCAAGTCTGGGAGTATTTGGCAGCTTCTCACCTTGAGTCTCTGTTTCTTCTCCACTCCTGAGCCCCGAGAGATTGCTGTATGGAGTGAGAGTTTTGCAGTGCCTTCAGAAGAATTTTTCTCAGCCCTGTCAAGACACGGAAGAGTCCTCAGCACATACTGAAGGACAAATCTGGGAACCTTTTCTTCCAATTGCAGATATGTTTCAGTAAAAAGTATCAAGAACAGAAGATGGACTAAGAAATTATGTATTTTGAAATAATTGGGTAGTTCTTGTCTCCTTGCTATGTGTTGATATTTTATACTTGTTTCACTCACTCCAAATCCTTCACTTTTATTTTTCTACTGAAGGCCAGTCTGCCAAAGACCATATGGAGCCATGCTGACTGCTCTCAAATCCTACACTGGTGGCCAAACTCTTGCCATGTAATTCTCCTGTACCTTTTCTCCCATCATGAAATTGAAAATGCTGTCCCTTCAGTTTGGGTCTTCAGGAATGGGCTGTAGACCTCCTTGGTGAAAAGCTGTGAAGCACCTCATGGTTTTGCTTGTTGCTTTTAACTCAGACTTGTTTCTCTTGTTTATGCTGCAGTACAATTGCTTCTGTTGCCCATGTGTTGAACAAATAAAAATCAGGTGGGAGTGAGGGCAGGCACTTTCCAGCTTCACTGCTGGGCAAACAGAGCTGCATGGTCTGCTGTCATTGTGCACTACATCTGCTTTAGGGCCTGGGGAATGTGCCAGGGAGAAAAGTTGATATCCTTTGATAGTGATAGAGACTCCACTCTCTGCCCTTTGCTGTGGCCCCTGCACTCTCTGGTCCCAGCCAGGTCAGCCCTCCCAGGGTGAGCACTGAGCCAACCCTTTTATTTTAGGTGTCCCTGGTGCACTCAAGCTACAGCCCTGGATTTTCTGCCTACTGTGCCAGAGTTCCTCATCTCGTCTGGCAACTGTGCCTCAGTGCCCTTAGAGTAGTGGGAAAGTCCCTTGTGAAGTCAAACACATGAGCCTTCAGTCCCCAGCCCACCCTGTGTGTGCCTGGAGGGAGCCATTTGCTGCAGCTTAGGGTGGGGTGGTGGCTGGGTTCCAGCTCTCTCATGCCTTGGTCCAGCATCCTGCTGTCCCTGAGGTCTGCCTCCACCTTGGGAACAGGAGCACACACCTGAGCTACTCTATTATCATGCAGGGCAGTGCTCTGCTTAGGTAAAGGGTCATTTTGGGCAGCCATACACTCCTCATACTTCCTCTATTCAGTGTGGAGTTCAGCACCACAGCTGATGAATGGAAATTACCAGCCCGGGTACAACTGCAATCCTGAGATGCAGGTGGACTTTGCTGATGCATCCTCACAGAGATTGATTTCTCACTGGTTTTTTTGGGGTTCTTTTTTTGACTTGAGTGGCCAAGCAAAATCTTGATGTCTTGATTAGAACAGAAATTGGTTGTCATCCTCTGGATTTGCATGCAAAATTTGTTCAGCAAGGATGATAGTGAAGCTGAGAGGGAACAGTGATGTTTAACTGCATGGCAAAGCAGCTCCAGGTTGTTGCACCCAACAGCATTTCTGTGGTGACCAAGCTGCCTCAGCCATGTTGTCCTCATGGGTAAATTGTGGCCAGCAACATCCTCTGCTCTTCAGCTTGAGCTTGCTGGTGGCCTCAGGTGCTTTGGCTTGGTGTGTGACTTGGCCCTTGAGGCCACTTGTTTCTTAGAGCTAATGTAGGGGAGGGAGGACTTTAATCAAAAGTCCCTGAACTGTGAGTGAGGAGCTTGGTGTGAAATCAGGTCTCATTTAGAAAAATATGTTAACAGAATATGCACCCTGCAATGGCATAGAAAACAATAGCAATTGCAGTTGTCTTATCTCTCCTCCTTGTGACTTTAGTCTGTGTGTGGCTGACAACACATTATCAGGTCAGCTCGCGGTGCATACATTTACAAGCTCTTGTTATTTTAAGTGTGTCACTAAGCTGCACTTAAAATAACCTCCACAGCCAAACTCTAACAGTGGGATGATGTGCTCACCCGGGCTCTTAAGGTCTTGTCCTTTCCTGTTTGGAAAAGGACTGTGAGGAGCTGCCCCACTGCCATTAGAGGAGCACATGCTGCAGCGGCACTCAGGTTGGAAGAAAGGATTTTGACTGATGCATACTGGGGTGTGCAGAGGCTGGGGTGCGTGTTGGCCCTGTGTTCTTGTGATGTGACATTTGGACAGGCTGTGGCACTGCTCCAGCTGATGTCCCAACACTTGTGAGCAAGCTGTGTGGCAATAAAAGGTGCTGGCAGAATAACTGTAAGCAAGTGCAGCTGTACAGTCACTCCAACAGTGACAGCTTTGGCCTCTGTATTGTGTGTCAAAAAGTCCAAGCCAAAATCCATTAATTGGTTGGGTTTGAATTCCAGCCTGGCCAGTTCACCCAGGGCTTTTCCTAGCTCATGTTTCTACAATAAAATTTCAAGAGTGTTGTTTTATTGCCATTGTGAGATGTGGAACAGACTCTGACTTTGTTGTAGAGTTGGGTTGGCAGAACTAAGGATTGCATCAAGCTGTGACCTTCGTCCATCCCAAAACTCCGACTGAATTAAACACAGAGGGAAAACGTCCCCACTGTTAACCAGCAGGGATTTACCCTGGGGCGGGTGACGTTGTTCCTACCCAGAGCTACTGATATGTGGCAGCTGCTGTCCTGTTGTGACTACAGCCTGGCAAGTGAAAATGCCTCCCTCCATCCTCCATCAGGTCCCCTGGATGCTCAGCAGCTGCTTTGTCAAGCTGTCCTCGGAGTAAGGATGGGAGACGGTTTTCAGGTGGACATTAGAGTTGGCTGTGCTGGAATGCAGGAGGTGTGAATGGGGGGAAGGACAGGCAGCGTGGGCTGATGCTAACAGTCTGGATGCATCCTGATCCACCCCCGGTGGGGCTATCGTCCTTTCATCCTTCCTGCCCCTCTTTCCCCTGTCTCTGAGCTCCTGTGTCTCCACAGGGGAGCAGTGATGTGACTAGCTGTTTCCAACCTAGGCCTTACCTGAAAGCTGTACTAAGGGCCCTGCTGCTTTCTTATGCAGCCACTGCTTCCTGCACACCCCTCCCCTGTGCTGGCCCAGACACTTCTGCAACTCCATGACAAAACTGCTCTGGAGAAAGGCAAGCTCAGCACATTTTTGTCTGCTGCTGTGGGGCTGGGTTCCAGGCAGTGTTAGCTAAGGCTGTGCCATGACCAGACCTCCACCCTGGCAGCCACAGCTGTTAGCAGTATTGCCGTGTTTGTGTCAGTCACATCTGTGCTACCGTTGTCACTTCAGATCAGGGTCACACAGGACTTCTGCTGGCATTTTCACACCTGTGTATAAGCTGACTGTAAGATTCACGGCCCTTGTTACAGCTTCATTAGGCCACATCACTTTTATTTTTACAGCAGGATGATCCACTGATAGCTGTAAAGCCGGGTGGAGATGAGGTACAGATGGCTTTCACTTCGGGCTGCTTTTACAAGGTCATTCACAGCCGGATGAGAGTGCAGGTGATGGCCAAGCTGGCAGTGCACATGGTGATGCCACAGTGACAGACCCTCTAGGCAGGAACACTTTCATTCTCCTTGGATTTTAATTTGCTCTTTAACACCTATGTTCACTGGTGTGCTAGGGTCACTTTGTGGTCCGACTGTGCTTGTGAGCTGGGTGCATCCGGGGGGGGGG
>VYXF01003274.1:1667729-1701715 GCA_013397295.1 Polioptila caerulea
TTGTGGCGGCGGGGGTGGGGGGGGGGGGGGGGGGGCGGGGGGGGGGGGGCAGCGTGTGGAAGCCAAGCTCTGCTCCCTTGTTTATTGGTGGAAATTTGAGCTGGGCAGGTGGTGGCATCTGAGCCACAGCTTCTTTGCTCTGTGCTAATCGCTGTGAATGTCACAACACAGCCAGGTTTGCTGCTGGGGGCAGATTGGGTAGCAATGGAATAGTGTTGTACATCTCAGTCGTGGGATTCTCTTCCCTGGGGCTTGGAGCCCCTCTGGGCTGCAGCTCCCCCTGGGATGCAGGCGCCCTGTCCTTATCAGGAGTTCTCAGCTCGACTGTACAAGCACTAACAAGCAATGCAGGCCTATGGGCATGGAATGGACTTGGCACCTTCTGTATTTCCTTGCAGAGCTTGGCAGGGTAGCAGCTCTCCTTGAGAATGTGTAGCTCCTGTGGGATCCTGCATGGGATGTTCCATCTCCTACATCCTCTGGCTGAGATGCTGCCGACCTGGTATGTGCTGGAGACTGGAGCTGATTCACAGGCTGAGAAGGTCTGGCAGGTGTAGGTCTGTCAGACCCAGCCCTGTGGTGGTGTCAGCTGCTGTGCTGGTGCTACTGAGCAACCTCAGCGTCTCCAAGGTACACTTTAACTGCTGCATCTGAGGCTTGTCTTTCAGGTGAGAAAGGAGTGTGTATGTGTATGGCAAGTAAAGGAAGATGTGATGGTTGATGTGCTGCTTATCCTTCTTTTTATACCTTTTTTTTTAAAAAATGCAAGCATGTGAGAGCTGGAAGGTGGAAGAACCAGACAGGCTGCTTGGAATACAAATTCCTATCGCAGCTGTATCCAGGGGCCCTCCAGGCATGTGTTAAAGCAATAATTGGCTAGTGGTTTGTTTTCTTTTTTTGCTTCTCCTCAGGCAAGAGGATATTGCAGGTATGGTGCAATAGTTTATTTTAGCAAGATTCAGGACATTTATATCTGCGGCTCTGTGGTCTGCCAGTTTGCTCCTTGCAGACTTCTCTGTAGGACTGCAGTGGGGAGAAATGTATGTGCACAGTACTGCCAGTCTCTGCTGGAATCAGGGGTGTTGATGTTAGAACAACCCTGCATTTGCTTGTTGCTGCCTTCTCAGTCCTGAGCTCCATAGGAAGCCTTTAGCCCTCACTGAGCTTTTCTGCAAGAGTGAGAAACATGTTCCTTTTAAAAGCAAGGGCTGAGGTTCTCACCTAGTTGCGTAATGTTGTGAGCTGAAGCTTTGAGGAGCACAGAGAAAAAATAAGCAGACATTTTGGGGCTTGTGGCCGAGTCAGGAGGCTGATGTTGGAGACACAGACCTGTAGGAGTGGGTTCCAGCTGCCATGTGGGTTCCATGCAGGCAGCCTCTTGTTGCAGACAGGCTGACTGTGCTGGGGCTGGTAGCCCATGGCCCTGGCTGGTAGTCAGGCACCCCTGTGTGTCTGTAGGGTATAAGCTTTCCTGCAGATGGCTCTCTTTACATTGTTCTTTGCATCTTCTGGTTTCATGTGAGATGCCAGTCGTTCTTTGGCTTGGTCTCAGGAGACTCTTAATGAGCTCAGTAAATGGGAGATGTGGTTTTCATCCTGCAGGAAAAGCAGTTCACCCTGCTTTCCTCATGTGGCATTGGGCTGGCTGCTCTGCCCTGATAGGGCACCAGTGTATTTCATGCTGTCCTTTTGTTTCAGGCCAGCAAAGATGCTGCTCTAGATGACTGATGCACTTGTGCCTCACATGCTATGGCTCTACATGGCATCTACAGGACCAGACCATGCTAATCTGGGCCCCAAAGAGCCGGAGAGCTTTGGGCTGCAGTCAGGCACCCTTCCGGCAGAAAGACCTCAGCCGTGCTGGACCTGGCGCCTTGCTCAGCAGCAGGCAAAACCCGTCTGGAATTTAGAGAAGGGATATGTGAGTGCTTTCCAGGATCGCATCCTGCTGCCCTCAGGGATCCCTCCACAGCAATCCTGCTTCTTGTGCTCACCATCACTATGCCATGCACAGCCCACTGAAGGCAGCCTCCAAAGCCCTCCAGAGACTGGCTCTGTCACGGGAAGGGTGATGTCTTCCATGCTGATGGAGCCCTGCGTGCTGGCAGAGGAGCGCTCTGGAACTGGGGTCAAAGGCTCTGCCCTCAGGTCAGGTAAGCAGGCTGCCAGCTCCTATAGACCAGTGCTCCATAACAACTCCTTCCTACGGCCAAGCAGTGCTAAAGTGCCTTTTCTGCAGTCACTGAAGATGAAAAAGGTGGAAAACACCCGGAGTTTTCCTGCTGCTTCATGGTCCCACTCTGGGGACAGTAGAGACGGCTTCTCTAGCAGCCTGATCAACAGAGCAGTGACGAACAGCAACGTTGTGTCAGAGCAAAACACAATCCCCTCCCTTACCCCTGTGCCAAGCAGTGCGATCCTCAGGAAGGACCAGTGCTCGTTGGAAGGTGCTGAGGGGAGAGTTCGCAACTCAAAAGAGAAGGAACCAGAGAGGAGCCTCTTGAAGGCTGTGCAGCAGCTGCCTAGTCAGGCTGCCACAAGCAGAGGCTTTGGGTGCCACGTTGAAAGTTCTGGCCTTATGCATGTGGGCAGCCTGTCCAACCGGAGCAGCAGGAGGAGGCAGCATGCCGGAGTGCAGATCACCCGGAAAGAAACCATTGCTCCCCTGAACTTGGAGCTGGGGAGCCATCGCCTTAGCAGTGCCTCGAGCCTTACGGGCACCCGTGACGCCATTGCCCGCACTAAGCGGATCAGTGTCTGTCCCCTGGGCTCGTGTGCCGGCGCTCCCGACTGCAGCACCGGCTGCCGTCCCATGGGCACGCTGAGCCCTTTGTGTGCCGGGGACCGCCTGGCGAGAACACAGCCTCTGCACTTCGCTGCCATCTCTGAAGTGGCAGTACAGGTGTCCACCATCCAGCTGGAGAAAGAGGAGAAACAGGCCCAGGCTGTGGTCCCAGAAAAGCTTAAGTAAGTTGAGACAGGGGGAGGAGGGAGGATGTGGCGGGATGTACCAGGCTGGCCATTGCATCTGTGGGTGTTGGGAGAGGATGCTCTGTGGGCCCTATGATGTGTCCATAGGGATAACCATGGGCTGTGTCCATGAGCAAAACTCAACTGTAGCATCTTAGTAGGTGGGGCGCTTGTCTGCACCCCCCAGCTTCACGCAGGTGTTCGGGATGGCTCCAAGCTGTTCACCTTCTCCTTCAACCTCAGCTTGGAGTTACTGTGTGACATTTCTAGTTTGTTCTCCTCAGCTGGGGCCCCTTCCTGCAGTGGTAAGCTCTGCGCATAAATTGAATGAAGCCTGCTGTTGAGCCCGGCCTTCCTAGTCAGAGATGTGGGTTCATAAAAGAACACAGAGCTAATACAGGATAGAGAGAGTGTGAGGACATGGAGCTCCTACTCTCCTGCTGGGAGAGGGTGTCCTTGTTCCTCTTATTTCTCAGCTCTGAAACATGTTCCTTCTTAGTGTGGTCTGAGGCCTCTCCATCTTGCTAGCTTGGGATGAGTCCTTGTACATCAGCACTGGAGAGGGCAGTGCCCTCGTTCCCCTGCCCACATTATCTCGTGCTGCCTTATGAGCTTCTAGGTTTTTGGCCCCAGAAACCATGTGCCATTCCTTTTGATATGATGTCCTTTGTCCCAGTGCTGCTGCTGAGAAGTCACTGCTGGAGCCGAGCCATCCCCAGGACGAAGCAGAGGAAGAACTTCCTGATGGTCTGGGTGAGAGCTGCAGTCAAGAGGAGTATGAGGATGGTGAGTGCTGGTTCCTCAGGAAGGGCTGTGCTCCATACCTCAATGTGGGGAGTGCAGGAGCTGTCTGGGAGCTGGGGGTGAGCACAGCTACCCTCATGGCTGACATTTATGCTGTCATCTCAGGATGTACTGAACCCAAAAGTGATGTAACTAACAGCAAGGAGGAAGTGCATGAGTTCCTTCTGGGAGCAAGCTAGGGCTCACCACTGTCCTTCTTCAGAACTTACCTATCTCCCCTCTGTGCAGGGCTGTCAGCTCTGCTCCCTTCCCTGTTTTTACGACCCCAGTTGGTGGGCAAGGGTCAGGATCCAAGGATTTGGGGCAGCTGGAAGGTTCTGTCCCCTGGAGCATTTGTTTCCTCTCTTCCCTTCCTAACTCTGTGTGCATTCACTCCTCACAGAGACAAAACTAGAGTTTGTTCCCTCCTGCAGGTGACTCAGATGCTTCCTCTGATGCTGATGTGTCATCCAGTGGCTCCGTGACTCCTGTGTCCAGGTAAGTAGCTGTAAACAGTGCACTGAACTTGGCATATTTTTCCAGACTTGTCGCAGGACCTGAGGGAGTGGCCTGGAGTTGGGTCAGGGGATGTTTAGGTTGGATATTAGAAAGAGTGGCTGGGCACTGGAACAGGCTCATGAGGAAGTGGCCACAGCACCAAGCCTGGCAGAGTTTAGGAAGCATTTGGACAATGCTCTCGGGCACATGGGTGACTCTTGGGCATGGTCCTGTGCAGGGCAGGGAGTTGGACTCGATGATCCTTGTGAGTCTCTTATAAATCAGCGTATTCTGTGATTCCATCATCTTTGCCCTCCATGGTGACAGAGGAAATGGTAGCATGTGGGGTAAAGGAGTGAAGGTAGGAACAGGTGTCCCAGTCAAAGCAAGTTTCCTTGCTGCCCTGCAGACTAGGACTACCTCTGCTACAGGCAGTAACCTGTAAAGTGCTAAGGGTGCATCCACTGCAGCAAAACAGGGGGCTTAATTTCACTGGCACTGGCAGTTGCTGAGTTGGGTTTACTGGATTAAATTGTGCTCTTGCAGCGTCATTGCCTGGCAGATGAAGGAGAGTGGGGGTGTCCTGGGCCAGAGATTGCAAAAGCTCCTTGGAGTTTCATGTCTCAGCACAGCATCCTAGTAACAAGTCCTGGAGCCTGGGTTTTTCTTTAGCTTTTGGGAAAGTATTTGTCTGAGGAGGACTGGTCAGCCTGTGGTCATCTGAGCCCTACCTTCATGACTCCTGGCTGACCTTTGTTGGACCTGTTTTTGCCCATCCAGCAGTGGGAGCTGGTCTTGCACCAGGGCTGCCTCAGGCTTTGCTATCTGCCTGACAACTTGCTGCTTCCCATCATGTCATCACTAATCTGGGAGACAAGAAAGGCTTTCTGTGAGCAAGTGTTGAGCCTTAGGGTGCTGCAGGGCTCTGGGTGTGCACATATGGTTGTGAAAGTCCTGCAGAGTGATGTAAACTGGAGCAGCTGTTTCTGGCAGGATGTGTCTGGTTGGCCTCTGGGACAGATGGGGGAAGCAGTGCTTGGGCTGCAGCAAGAAGGGAGGGATGTTGACCTTTGTGCAGGCTGTTTGCTGACCTGGTCTTGAAACCTTTGCAGCTGTCTCCTGCCTTCAGTTTGTTGTGGGCAAAACCAGTTTTGTGCCAGAGAATGTTAACCAATATAATCCTTTGCCAATTAATAAACTTTTAATTATTTATTTCAGTACTGAAAAGAAAAACACAAGGTTTTCGAGAAAACACCTCTTTTTTCCCCATCCTGCTCTCCAATTCTTTTGTAATAAGCTACACTCAGTCCCTTCAGTGAGGCAAGGGATGGGCTGAGAGAATGGTGATAGTGTGTTGTAGTTCCTTTTCTTTTGCTGCTCTTTATTCCTTATTAGATTGCTCTGGTGTGGCTTCTTCCTCTGGCTGAAGTGGCATATATTTGAATATATGTTTATTGCAAACCCTACTTTTCACTTAATCACAGCCTTAATAGAAATATTACAAATTCTATCCCTCCTTCCAGGTTTTGGGGCTTGCTGTGGTAAGGTGTACATACAGTGGGTAAAACTCCATCCCTCTTCCCTGCAACACAGCAAAACCATGAGGGTTGCAACAGTTAAGTCAGTATTACAATCTTCACCCCTTGTTCCCTTAGACAAGGTTATAGGGTTTGTCATGTAAAAAACTCCACTTCTTGCCCCAGAAAATCACAAACCCCACAGTGGTTACTTGGTGTGTGCATTCATTGCAGACTCACTCTCTCATTGCTGCAGACTGAGTTACTGACCTTAGTGCCCATTGCTTGCACCATATTGCAATGATGGTGCAAATTCCTGATACCCGGATTAAGGCTCCTTCCGGCTTCCCTCTTCCTTTGTTATTTTTCACTTTTAGCCAGCTGCCTACTGCTTCATCTTTCTTAGGAATTGCATTGAGTGCCTGGCCCAGCCTGCTGAGGCTCAAGACAAAGTGCTCAAACCAGCTCTTGTCTGCAGTTTATTCCCTAATGTGCCTCCAACTCTCTACTTCAGTACTCAGGATGAGACAGGTGAGCCAGGATCTGTTGTTGCAAAGGGTGAGAGTGTCCTGCCCATTATTAGGGAGCAAGTGGTACTAGCACACAGCCTGGAGCTGGCTGGCAGTGGCTGCCCTTAACCCTTCCCATGATGAGACCCAGCACTGCTGTGAGATCCAAATGACTGCAGTAAACTGTGTTGCTTCTATTGTCTGGAGCATGACTCAGGCTGCCACTAAATGTTCCAGTGTCCTAGATCTCCCCCAGCTGTGGAGTCTCCTGCTCCATGACGGTTCTGCAAAGAGGGCTGTACACCCTCATCTACAGGCCTGGTACCTGTGCAGCAAACCATAAGAATTTTGCAGCTGTAGTAAATCCAAGTATTGTGTTTGTTTTCCTTCTTTAACTTTTTGCTTTCCTAGTGGAAAAGCTGCCTTGGGAGCAGAGGAAGCTGCTGCGATGGAAAATGAGCAGAGTCACGCCTAACATAGTGAAGCAAACCATTGGAAGGTCCCACTTCAGAGTTAGCAAAAGTAAGTTGAGGGAGGCAACATTGTGTCCTTCCTTGTCTCCAGCAGGGACGTAAGAAGGCAGAATGCCTGCAAAGAACAGAGCAGAAGCAATGCAGGCTTGGCACTGCAGGATGCTGGGTTCGTGTTTTTGCCTGTGTGACCTCCAGTATCCAAGATCTGTGAGTCCCAGCAGGGTCTGACCTGCCTCTTGGCTTGTTCCTGGCATAGACCACAAGGACTTGCTCCTGGGCTGTCAGGAACTGAGGCAGATGCGAGGCAGATTTGCTCTGGCTTGCCACTCTGAGGAGGCTGGCCCTCATGTAGTGCCAGGTCCAGCACTGCTGCTCTTTGTCCCCATGTACTGAGGAGGAAGGCATCTTCTCTGACCATAGCCAGTTCTCAGGGTTGGCAACCTTTTCACTGAAGTGATGTGTAGGAGAAGCATGGGGCATTTGCAGCTATGATCCATACTCTGGAATGCGATCTCCTGGAAGTATTTATGGGACTCCTGCATGTATCAGGAGACCTCTGCACAGACTATTTTGGGGCTATAATGAGACATGGAGGGCAGAGGAAGTTTTGGCATCCTATATGTCCCCCAGCAGTGCAGCATTTGTTAGCCAACTGCTTCATTTGCCAGCTGTAATGCAGAGAAGTCAGGATTCTGGGGAATTAAAGGCATTCTTTTGACCCTGTGCCTCTTCAGGTCCTTGCAACTGATCAGATTTGCAAAGATACGACCCATTTGGCTAACTGGATACCACTCACAGCCCTTGCTTTGGCAGCTTTGCAGTAGCGAGTATGAGTGCTTTGTGCTACAGTTGTGCAGCATCCCTGGCATGCTTCTGCTAGCCCAAGGACATGGGGTGCTGTGGGTTGAGGGAGTTTTGTGGGTGGCAGGGTACCTGGTCATGGACTTTTCTGGTTTTCCTGCAGAAAGCAATGACTGGCTGGGTTGCTGGGGCCACCACATGAAATCCCCTGGCTTCAAAGCCATCAGGGAGCACCAAAAGGTAGGGGCTGTTTTTGGCTGACCTCCTTCACATGCATAGAGAGTATGTTGGAAGCAGTTTGGGTGCCCCTTTTTCAGGTCCAGGTGTTTGCTGTGCAAGCTCTCCCTGCAGTGACCCTTCCAGGACTGGGAGAGGAGTCTGAGAGACAGGCGTAACTGGATGAGCACCTCTGCTGTGAGAGTGGCTCTTGTACAGACTGAGGCTGTAGCCAAATTGTGTTTATTTGTGAGCTTCTCTAAATTCAGTCATTGCTGCTTAAAGCAGTCCTTCTTCTGGCAGAACCGAGGGGTAGAGACAGTGCCCTCGCTGCCAGTGCAGCGAAGGGCATGTACCTTACTCCGGTCACAGAACAATCAGGTATGGCTTGTGGCTTGAGAACCTGCAAGGGACCAAAGGTTTGGTATCTATCACAAGTACATGCCTGTTCTGAAAAGCTATGATGCTCTAAACTATGCAGTTTATCCCTGCAAAGCTTCAGGAGTAGGTGGAATCAGTTTGGGTGCGATCTTGAGAGGGGAGCAAGGACTGTCACCCTGCACTGTATTCAGAAATATGTATCCTCTGCCAAGGGAGCAGGAAGGGGTGGGAAAGGAGTTGGGGAAGCAAAGAGATCTCATAGCATCTGTTCCTTTCCAGCTAAACCACTTCCCCGGTTCATTTCAAATTGGAAGGAAGGACCGTCTGTGGCGCAACCTGTTGAAGATGCAGGCTCGCTGTGGGAAAAAGGAGTTTAATTTCTTCCCTCAATCCTTCATCCTGCCCCAGGACATCAAATTACTCAAGAAGGCATGGGAGGAAGGAGCTAGCCGACAGAAATGGATTGTGAAACCAGTAGGTGTAAAGCAGAACTCAATCCTCTGTCCTTTTGTAGGTGCAGAGAGAAGATCTGATCCTTTCTTGTTTGTATTTTGCAGCCAGCATCAGCAAGAGGCATTGGTATCCAGGTCATCCACAAATGGAGCCAGCTCCCCAAAAGGAGACCACTGCTAGTACAGAGGTGAGTGAATGTAAACCCAAGGTTGACACACAGCCTGGGACCTCTTAGTGTCTTGTATCTCTGGCCAATTCTAGACCCCTGCCACTGTGTGGCAAAGCAGAAGTACTTGATCTGCATCTGGAGACTTCTCTGGAGACTGTCTGGTTGTCCTGCTGCTGGAAGTTTGGCTCCATTAGCTGCAGCTGGGTTTATGGAGTGCTGCTGTCTCTGTGTACATATTTGAGGTCTCAGACTTGGTTTCATGAGCTTCTGTCTGGCAGGTGGACAGCTTTAGCTCTGCTGTGATCCAGCTCCCACTGCTCTGTACTCTGGGGTTTGGCATGTTTGGAGACAAACAAACCTTATCCAGTTCACACAAGCACAGTGTGGAAGGAGAAGTCCCAGGGAAGAGGTGGCAGTTGTCAAAGATTTGTTCTTCTCAATCTCTACAGCTTCCTGAAAGGTGGTTGAAGTCAGGTGGGGGTTGGTCTCTCCAGGCAACTGACAGAACGAGAGGACACAGTCTTAAGCTGCGCTGAGGGAAATACAGGCTGGATATTAGGAAATAATTTTTTACAGAAAGAGTGATAAAGTACTGGAATGATCTGCCCAGGGAGATGGTGGAGTGACCATCCCTGGATATGTTTAAAAAAAGACTGAATGTGGCACTCGGTGTCATGGTTTAGGTGAGGTGTTAGGGCATGGGTTGGACTCGATGACCTTGAAAGTCTCTTCCAACCTAGTGATTCTGTGATTAGTAGAGAACTGGTTCAGCAAGAGCCTCAGTGCATGTAGATGTTAGTCAAAGGATTTTCTTGAAATAACAGTGTTTTCAGTCTCCTTCCCCTTCTGCAGAAAAGTGGAGTAATTAATCTTGATTTGAGGTTGCTTTATAGGCAGATTATTGTGAGGGCAGTAAAACTGCAGTGTTTGGCAGACAGGGAACTGTTGTGTTTGCTTGTTAGTTCTCCCAGTGCACTTTCCATGCAAAGAGATAAGCTTTCCTTTGGAAAATCATGAACTTCTGGGATGAATAATCAAATGATTTGGATTAAAATACCCAACTGTTTCTGCTCACTGTGCAAAACCATCTGTGGTGTACTGCATGTCTTAGATGCTCCTGAATATTGTGATCAGCGTTGTGGGTGTAGAAAAATTACTGTGCCTTAAAACTGAGGAAAATCTCTTCAAAATGGAACTGAGCAGAAAGAAACACTGCTTCTGTGCTGCAGGAACTCTTTGTGAATGGGAGAGCTGCTCTTTCTCTCTTTTTGTCTGTGATATGGTTAACTTGGAAATGCTGTGCAAAAAGGCTTCTGCATTGATCCCTTGTTTTGCCAGGGCTTCTGAATTGGGGGTTAGAGATGTTCCTGCATATGAAAACCCTTATGTGCTTACTTCCCTCTGCAGGTATCTGCACAAACCCTACCTCATTGGCGGGAGGAAGTTTGACCTGAGGATCTATGTTTACGTCACTTGCTATGATCCCCTCAGGGTCTACCTGTTCAAGGATGGATTGGTTCGCTTTGCCAGCTGCAAGTAGGTTGTGCAGGAGAGTGGTGATGGGGGCTGCCTTGCTTGGTGCCCAGGCACCAGGTACTGCAGTACCCACCTTAGCTGGGGCAGGAGGGAGTCATCCCCTATAAGGATGATGCTTAAAGCTGTATCTTGCTTGCTTAAAAAGCAGTGTGGAAACACATGAGGTCGCTGCAGGTGACTGTTGAAAGGGAATGTGAGGGGATGCTGCCTACATCCAACCTTCCCAATGAAAGATCAGCTCAGTGTAAAGCAGTTCTTGAAATACGTTGTCTGTGCTTCATTCTGCATAAAAGCTGGCACACTAGAAACTGAGATGTTTCTTCCAGTTTTCATTGTATTGCTTCAGGCTGCCACAGTTCCATCAGTGCTTCTGCTCACTGATGCTCTGGATTTTATTTCTTGAGGACATGCTGTGAGGGTGGGATTGCATTCCACTGTCCCAAGGCAGCCTCCTCTGTCTCATGTTTTGGTCCATTAGCTCTGGACCTGTGTGGACAGAGAACTGCAGGCAGCAGGGCTGGTGGATGGCTGAAAGTGGTCTGAGATGAGAACTAAGTCTGTGCCTGCCTTGTGGACCTGGGGACAGCCACTTCGGTCTTGGACAGCTTGTATTCCTCTTGCCTCCTCCAGGTACTCCTCCTCAATGGAGAGCCTCAGCAACAAGTTCATGCATTTGACCAACTACAGTGTGAACAAGAAGAACACAGAGTACAAATCCAACTCAGATGAGACTGCGTGTCAGGGACACAAATGGTAGGTGCTGCTTTTAGGGTACAAGGTAGCTCTTTCTATATCCCATTAAGTCAGACTTTTTTCAGTGTTCTTACCCAAAACTTGAACTTGCTTTCTGTATCATCTGCTCCCATTTGGGAAACTGAAAGACCAGAGCAATTTTAACATGAGTTAGTGTCAATGGAGTCTGGATGGTCTCCCTGGCTTGTGACTTCTCCTGTCCAGTGCTGCTTGATCTGTAGGTGCTGTTCATCCTGCCTGTGTCTGTTCCATTCCCTGCTTCCAATGCTGCATTCATCTCTGCTCATTCATCCCCTTTCCCTATTATGGGGGTGATGTGATGTGGTTAAAGCTGAATCTGATTGGGTTTTGTTAGATATTGAATGGGAGATGCTTAAATTGGCTAGATGGGAGCTTCTGCCCATTTCACTCTTGACTTTGCTGTGGAGACAGAGAAGGGGACAGCCCTGGTTCAGAACTGTTAATTTGTGTGCTACTCAGTGGGAATAGGAGCAGTGGTGCCATTTCTAGGCCTTTGAGAGGAGGGCTGCAATCTTACAGGAGTTCCCATTCCTTGCTTTCCCATGGGTGAATGGATGCAAGCCCCAGGAACTTGTCTCTGGTTCCATGGTGGTGTTTGAACTCTTTTAAAAATAGTGCAGGATAGAGTTCTCAATTCTCAGTCTGGGCCACTTCAAAGGGAGTTGCAGAATGTGTTTTGCTGTGGCCAGATTGCTTAGACCTAGACTTGCTGCACAGTGGTCTCTTCCTCCACTGGGACTTTCAGCAGGGTCTGTTGCCTCTCAGCAGTTGCAATTGCATGGGTTTTCCATACTTGCATGCAAGTCAAAGCTGGCTGCTCCTATATTAAAGATAAGTGTGGCTGTAATCCACTCCATCTTGTATGCAGGAAGCGTGACCTTTGGATTCCTGGCCATTAGCCACATGGTCTCACTTGAGAAATATCTGAGCATCCTTGGCTCAGTGTCAGAGTAGCTTGCAGCACTCAGTGTGGTGTGGGAAACTCCTGTAAAAGCATAGATGCTCCCCCATACTATCTTGTTACTCACATTTTTCAGAAACTTTTTTCATCCCTGAAGCCTCAGTGAAGTGGCTTTAGCTAAAACATTTTTGGGGTCTTGTTGGATTCCTGCTGAGCTGCTCTGCTGTGCTGTGGGGGAAGGCCTGCAGGAAGGGGAGGTGTGCTGAGGACATGGGGGGGGAGGTAAGAGAAGATCTGGGCCTGGCTTACCTTGCTCATGTGCTAATTTGGGACTGTGCTGAGAGAAGTCTATGACAGATTCATGTTCCTAGTAGCTTGGGCATTCAAGACCAGGGGCCAGGCTAGGGGCAGCAGCAACTAGGAACTGAGAGTTTTGAGGATGTGAGGTGGATTGCCATGCCAGGGAAGAGTGCTACCAGGGTTCTCCTCTGTTGCCTTCACCCCTAGCAGCAAGAGGCTACAGAGCTACCTCCTTTGCTTTCTCTCTCACAGGGCACTCAAAGCTCTCTGGAGTTACCTGACCCAGAAGGGAATCAATAGTGAGGCCATCTGGGAGAAGATTAAAGACATCGTTATCAAAACCATCATTGCGTGAGTCTTGGCACCCCTTGCTCTGTGTGTCTGTGAGGTGCACCCTGGCCCCTTTGACCCTTTGACTGTCCAGTCCCTTCTCACTTTTGTTCTTAATTGAAATGGTATCACTGCTGTTGGCTTCAGTATTTCTCTGTGAATCCCTCCTTTAATCCTCTTACTCCTGCTACAGTAGCTGCAGTGGGTAAATAGGTCTTACATTTCCCTGACCTGCCTGGAGGCCAGGAAGGTACGGTGTACCCAAAATTGCCCAGCTTGCCACCCACTCCCCTGCTTTGCCTGGGAGCCTGAGAGAATGATCCCTGGTGCAGGATAAATCCTGTATTCAGAGGTGGATGCTACCTGACACAGCAGGGATGCTCAGGATGCAGTGCTGGATCCATACATGGTGAGACAACAGGCCTGTGTTGGTCCCTCAGCCCACCTGCTCCCGCAGCACGTGGCTGCATTACACTTCCAGAACTGTCAACACATGCTGTGAACAGCCAGAGCTCTGCTGTCTGTCTGACTGTTGGAAATAAGCATTTTTTTCTTGGCTTACAGTTCTGAGCCCTACGTGAACAGCCTGGTGAAGATGTATGTGCGCCGGCCGTATTGTTGCCATGAGCTGTTTGGGTTTGATATCATGCTGGATGAAAACCTCAAGCCCTGGATCTTAGAAGTCAATATTTCCCCAAGGTAAAGCACATTCTGAGCCACAGCAGAGTGGATAATGGCCTTTCTTTTACTACAAAGTGAGTTTGGCATGCAATGTCCCGTGTAGCCTGTGCTGAAAGACCATGGGCTTTGAAGCCTCCCTCTCCAGATTGCAGGAATCAAAGCTCTCCCTGTCTGTGAAGGCAACATTCATCTGCCGTTCAGAAAGCTTTGCTGGGCATGCTCCAGCTAGAGCCAGGGAAGAATATGTTAAAAAAGGAAGGCCAAGGAGGGATGTGTCTTGTACAGAACGGGTGATGGCAGAGATTTCTTTGCGTGGGCAGAAGCAGTCAGCAGTTCTACTGCCTCGTGCACCATTCTTTGCTTCCTGACGGCATCCGGCCGCGGGGTGTCAGCTGTGCAGGCAGGGCCAGGAGCTGCAGTGTAACCAAGCATGGCCCCTCCTGTCTGCAAGAGTGGGTGGGCATGAGCTGTACACAGAGCCGTGTACACAGGGCTCTGGGAATGGATTTGCCTATTTCTAGCAAACTTGGGAAGAGATGGAAAAATTAACCATTTCTGATAGAAAGCCTCCCCTTCAAAGAGCTATTGTCAGGATTTTTCTCTCAGTGTCTTATAGCTGGTTTCATGAGGCAAGGGACAGGCTGGTGTTTGTATCCTGGTCAGTAATAACCCAGGGCCATCAGGCTCGACACCTCCATTCTGGCACTCAGGCTGCTGTGATGCTTCCTCTCTGCAGCCTCCACTCCAACTCACCACTGGATGTGAGCATCAAGGGCCAGATGATTCGGGACCTCCTCAACCTTGCTGGCTTTGTTCTGCCCAGCATGGACAGCGTGGCCTCAAGGACACAGACAAAAAGTGACTCTACCTGCAGGTTAGCCCCCTTCTCTGTCAGAGAAGTAGGCTTTTTTCTTAAGGATTTTTATCTGGGGGGGGGCTGCTTGGGGTCCAGCAAATGCTGGCTTCTAGCTATTGAGAGCCTGTGCTTGTGGGTGCTTCAGCTATGGGTCCAAAGAAATTGCCTTATTGCCTGAGTATCTAGTTCCTGTGGTCTCTTCAAGGCAGAAGGATTTATGCTCTCTCTGCAGGTCCGTAGTTGGAAGTGAGGCCAATGTAATTTGTGCTCACTCTGCAGTTAGTCAAGTTGTGCTCTCTTGTCCTTTCCCCTGCCAGAACTAATATGATGCTAAGTTTCACTGCTTCTCTGTTTGCTTGGAGGACTGGCTGGCTCTGTTGGGCCTGGATCCACTTACCCTCTGACTTACCAGAACTGACATGCTGCCGCCTGGAGCACCAGGAGCACCTGTTAATTTGCAAATACTGAAGTGATCAGTTCTTTAGGCAGGACTGTAGGTGCCACATGCTTCCGACCTATGGGTGGAGGTGTGCACAGTCTTACTTTGCAGCTAACATGGCTGTTTTTTGCAGAATGCTAATTCCTGGGTGTGTGTCCAGCCAGGCCCCTAATCCTTCTGTGTTTCACCACAGCTAGGGCTTATCCTGGTTTCAAACCTGATGGCTAGAAGGAAATCAGTCTGTTCTCTGCAGCAGAGTGGCTGCAGAGTCTGTTCCCTGCAGCAGAGTGGCCATGTGTCACTGAAGGATCAGCTTGCTGGGTTAAGCACTAGCGTGCAATGATGTGTGGGCATGCCAAAAGATGGGACTCTTGCCCTCTGAGTGCCCTGTGCCTTCAGTGGAGAAGCTTGGAATATGGGCCTGTTCCAGATGGGGAGCTCTCACCAGCTCATCTGCGGTGCTTTGATCACATGCTGGTTTGCCACTTCCAGTGGAAGTGCTGAAGGGCAGGTGTCCTCAGAAAAACCTTCAGGGGATTAAATGGATCCTTAACATGGTTCAGTTGATGCATTACCAGATTTCTTGCATCCAGAGGCAAGCTTGTTTAACTGTATTTTCTGCCCTGGAAAGCATATGAAGGGATTTTTTTTTTTTTGCATATGGGCAGAATTCCAGTAGATGTGTATGTTTCCCAAGCACCATGCAGCCCAGACTTAAGGTTCTGTTCTCCCTGATTGGATCTGCACAGAACTAATAAGTTTTGCAGCAGCAGAAAACAAAAGCTGTGTTGATAGATGGGTTAAAAGGTTTTCAAGAAGTATCTCCCAGATTCTGGCATCCCCAAATAGTTCAGTGGATGCCTAGAATAGATGGTGGCTTGCCAGGTATTACTAGGGTATTACATGGGAAGGCCAGGAGTTCCCATGGCATGTGGCTGAATTCGAGTCCTGAGAGTACTTGGATATTGTCAAAGGAAGTTTTTGGTCTAAGAGTTCTCTTCTCCCTTGTACAGTACCAGTACTGAGTACTTGTACCCCCATCCCTGTGCTTGCAGTTAGGAAGCTGTGTTCCAAGTGGGATGTAAACATGATATCCCACTAGGCTTCATGTGCTGTGAATCATGTCATGGTTTGTTTGATTCTTGTATCCTATGTGAGTGTGAGGTGATGGCTCACCTTTTGGGTGAAGAAACACTGAAATCCCTTATTGAGGGGCTAGCAGAGTCCTCCTAGTTTCCCTGCCCACATCCTTCCCAGGTTCTGTGCTGATGCACAAGGCCATGGATCCATGTGCACAAGGCCACTGATCTCAGAAGTAGAGAAATCCTTGGAGAAAGTGTTCTCCATGTCATTTTCATGAGGATATCATTACTCTCTCAGAAGTTGCTGGGAGCAGCCCTGCCATGACAGGACTTTGTCTTCTCTACTTAAATGCTCTATTGTCTCTCTTGTATCTTCAGTCTGGGCAGTGCTTTGAAGGAGAAGCCCAAGGCAGTATCTGAGCATTTGAGAGCAGAGAAGATGAAGAAGGCCTATTACTTGATGCAGAAGATACCTGACCAGGTACAAAACAACCTTCTCTCTTACTTGCACCATCATGCTAAGCCCATGTTCCAGCCAGTCCCACATGTCTATCCCTCTTCCCTCTTCAGATTGTGCTCTTCTCTGGGGTCAGCCAGATCATGGGGTGCATTTGGGCTCCAGTGGGTTACAAGATGGTCAGAAATAAATTGTGTTTACTTAAGTCACTGTCTCACTGACTCATCTGTACGTTCTGCATGTGCTGAGGGGCACATTACCCACCAGTCTCCAAGCAGAGTCTGAGCACTGCCTGTTCCTCCTTATGACTCTGTGGAGCTCTTACAGCCTTTGTCAGCTGACCCCCTTGCAGGTTAGTAGGGCCACTGGCCTCCTGTGCCTACTGGCAGTGTATTTAAGAGAGGCTGGGATGCTGAATTGGTGTTCTCTCCAGCTCTGTGCAGTGTTGGTGTCACCACTGAGCCTAGATTCCTTCCACAGTTTCCGTGTGGCCTTTGTCCCAGTGATCTCAGACACGTGGAGACCTCTGCTTGAGAGATGCTTCTCCCTGACATTGGGTTGCTCTTGTGTGCAGGATTTTTATTCTTCTGTCCTGGACATCCTGACTCCAGACGACGTTCGCATCCTGGTGGAGACAGAGGATGAGTATTCCCGGCGCGGGCAGTTCGAGCGGGTGTTCCCCAGCCACATCTCCATGCGGTACCTGCGCTTCTTCGAGCAGCCTCGTTACTCTAACATCCTGGTGACCCAGTGGGAGCTCAAATACCACTTGAAAAGACACAAAGGTAACTGCCCTCCAAAGCCTGGCACAGCCACCTGACTCAGGCAGGCTGCCTGCCAGCAGTCGTGGGAGATTTCTGAGCCATGCGTGTTGAGGGGGAGCTGCCTGCCTGCATACTAACCCCGAGGAAATGTGTTACCTTCCCAGACTGCTTCAAATATCACAAAAAGCTTATTCTGACTTGATGAGAGATTGTGACTGTTCTGGTACACACAGCACCAGCACTTCTAGGTGTCCTGGGCATGAAGCAGACTGGGATTTTGCCTTCATCCTGTAGCTTTGGCCTCCTGCTGTGTTTCTCTGCTCTCTTTTGAGGGAGAAACAGCTGGATTTGCTGGGCTTTGCTCCTGACAAGTGATCTGTGAAGGAAAAATTGGGCCTGTTCCCTGGTCCCCTGCAGCTTTCTAATTGATGAAAAACAGTCAGCATACAAATAGAAAATTTTCCTAAACACTAGAAATCTGGCTAACATTTCCATCCTTTCAGGACACAATTCTGTATTTTAATAAAAAACATTATCCTTTAAAGCATTTTTTAATGAGGCATGGCTGGGCTGGACCAATTCTTTCTCACACAGGGTTGTCTCTATCAGAGCATCAGTATAAGCTATTTGGGAGAGAGAGTCAATGAGGTCTAGTATGAAGAGTTAGAGAAAATAAAAAGAGACTGTGGCTCAGGGCTTTCCATCCAATATCTGATCTAGATGAAGAGGCTTCTGGAGGAGCTGGCCCTCCACTGCAGTGACTATATGTGTGCTCCTCACCTGGCTATCAAGGAGATAAAGAAGAAAAATGCTTTTGTCACTTTTCTCTGGTGTTAAAGCAGGTATCAAAGGGGTCAGTAACAGTCTTTCACAGAGAGACAGTAACATCATAACCTTCTCTGGCTGTGTTGTCAGCATGTGTCATCCTTTGCCTTGCTAATATCTTTGCTGGATGATCTTCCGTCAACTGGAAGAAAGATTCTGTCACGATCCTCACTGAAGTGCTGCCTTGAGCTTTGCTGCTCAGGCAAGGGTCCTGGTTCAGTGCTTCAGCTCCCCCAAAGAATCCAAGCGAGCAGATTTTCTCTGTCCTATCATTGCTCTTTACCTCTGAGCAGAACTCACCTCCCCCTATCCCCTTCTGTTTCCCTATGTTTCATGCAGCACTCCTCTTTCCCTAGCTAGCAAGATGCAAAGCCCAGGCTGGTGCACAGGCCCAGGTCAAGGCATCTAAGCTGCCCTGCTCCCCTTGGCCTCCAATATGTGGGGGTTTTTTTACAAGGTTCTGGGGCTTGCTGAAAGGTCACCAAAGAACAGGCTTTGGTCAGCAAAGATTTCTCCTGATATCTTATAGAAAACCACAGTAATCCCAGATGGACAGCATCAATGGACTAATTGCTCTGCTGATTCTTCAGTCTCAAGTTACCCTAGCCTTCTGCTGTGACTCTAAGGCGCTTAAATAAGAAAACAGGATGGGAGTAGTCCTGGATTTCTCAATATTTCTGGGTTGGCCAAGAGCAGGGTGCTTGGCTGTAGTAGGGGCAGCTAGCAGGAAGCCCTGGAGGAATCAGAGGCTGTTGAGTGCAGTTGAACACATGGCTCTACTTCAAAATGACCTTGCTGTGCTCTGGAGCACCACATCTTGTGTGTGGTGAGAGGATTGGTCCCTTCCAGTCGTACCAGCGATGATCTTAGCCTGCACCCGTCTTGCCCTGTCAGGGCATGAAGTCTCAGCCTGTGTCAAGCTTTGGATGGATCCCTGCAGGGAGGAGTTGATGCACTGGGATACTGCAGCTGATCATTGCTGTGCAAGGAGGAGGTTACCTGAGCTGCCCTCCTCTGGGAAAGGGGTCGATGACAGCAAAGCTGCTCTACATTTGCACAGTGGGAACTTTCACCGGTGCAGCCCAAATCAGGTACTGCTGTTGGCAGGCACTGGGCTCAGGGGGACAGCCAATCTGGTCTAATTCGGCAAATCCTGTGTTGCCCCAGTTTCCCTGTTTCGCTGAGCCTGCTGCAAGGAATGTCTTGGCTCCCTGGGAGGAAGGCAAGCACTGCAGCAGCCCACGCACTGATGTTTGCTCGTACAAAGGGTGAACGCCCTTGGTTTACCCCGTGTTTGCTGGCGCTCAAGCACGTGTTCAAGTAGTTATTGCATAGCAATGTTCTATGTGGTCAGTGCAGCATATTTGCATGCCCTGAGCTGGGAAGGCTTAACTCTCTGTAAACCATGCTGTTCATTCTCACTTACTGTCTTCTGTCACTTCCTAGGTCTGGAACTACTGAAGAACTGGTGTGTCCAAGGGTACCACACTGGGGCAGGGACGGATTTGGCCCAGATGGTGCGTATAACTGTGGGTAAGGTAGGCAGAGATGGTTGTTGATCTGCAGAGTTGGGTAGAGATCCTCCTTGTTCTGCTTCCTCTGGCTCCTGTCTTACCTGTTTGCCTTCTTCCCTCTTTGCCAAGGCCTCCAGGAGTCTGGAAAAACCCATGCTGCCCTATTTCCCACAAACATGAAATCATGAACAGTTTATCAGATCTGCAGGTATTTTGCATCTGAATATCCTTGGGTGCACTGGGCACAGCCCTACAGATTTGGCACCTGCCCTGCCCATTGTTCCTCTCTATGAGGGAGTCATCTCTGTCACTCCTGTGCCTTACAGCAGAATGCTGCTCTGAAAGAAACCCACTCTTTTGACCTCGAGATGTGCTACTCCCACTTTCAGCAGAGGGATTCATTAGGCAGAGAGCAAAGATTGCTCTGTTTGCTATTCTGGGAACAGTCTGGTGGTAGTGACAATGCGCAGCAGTGAGGCAGCTCTAGCTGAATGTCTCTAGGGCAGCCTATGGCAAAGCTCAGCAGGCTTGAGGGATTTTTGCCACGACTTCAATAACCATCCTGTTGTCTTCTCTCCTCCCACAGTGGTCATTGCCAAAGTCATTCTTCCTCCAGAAGAGTAGCATTCAATCAAATGGCTTCAGCAAACTGGAACTGGGCAGACTGGGGTGAGTTTGCACTGGCTGTGACGTTCATGGTGGTCATAGCGTGGCTTTTGGACTGGTGTCCTGGTAGAAAATTGGCAGCCCAGAAAGCAGCTTTATTTAAGGGGAGAGAAGCAGGTTGGTTTGCATGCTCTGAAGCCTCTGCTCTCTGGAGAGCCAACAGATGGGGCTGGCATGATGTCTGTGCAACTGGGCATGTCTCCTTGGCACTGTACACTCAGCTTAGATGGGAGTGAAGCTCAGAACAGCCAGATTAGGTGATGCTTGGAGCTGTCATGGTGAGAACATGCTGACAGGATATTCCCCACATTGGAATTTGTATCACTTCTGTGGACACTGATGTGGTTGACAGCAAACAGAGGCTCTCAGCTGCAGCACTGGCTGGGGGAGCAGTGAGGCCTCGGTGTCTGTTGCTTTTTCCCGGCTTCTCTGAGCAAAGCTGGGCTGCTGACAGCTTCCTGCTGAGGTGGAGGACTGGAGTTTGGGTAAGGCAAAGTGAAGGGGAGGCACATCCCTGGTCTCTCGTTCTAAGAGACAGGTAATTACTGTTCCTGTGCTAAGGGCAGGGTGGAGTTGGGTGTACACACAGACGGCGAGACTAAGCTGTGACCCTCAAGTCCTTTTGATACTGGGATACCTGTTGGGGTCAGTGGTGCTGCCTGGGATGGGAGATGAAGTAGGTGAGCCTGGCAGCCTTATTTCTGAGTCCATGTGTTGTGATAAAGCAGATGATTATTGCACCATGGTTTTTATGGTCCTTTCTCACTGACCCTAAGAGGCTCAGGGTCTCCTTTTTGTTGCAGCACATGCCTTCCTTCAGCTGGTGAGGATCTCACAAGATGCCTGGAGCCCAGTTCTACTCAGAGCTTACCTCTCAACAAGTGCACTGATGGAGCCAACCAGAGACCTGCTGGCTGCGTCTCTGACACTGCCCTGGTGATGTGACTGAGCAGCCACCGTCCCTCCCTGGGGACACATCAACCTACCTCAAAGGAAGAGACAGGAGCTGGCTCTGTAGAGCAAGGACTGTGAGAGCCCCTCACACTGCACACTTGTTTTAGGGCTGGTAGTAGAGAGGGATGTTTTCCTGAGCAAAGAGGAGATCTGTTTGAGTTCAGTTTCAAGTGACAAATGGCAAAGCCTGAGGAAATGAGGGTTATCTGCCCTTTGTCCTAGACTGTTCTTAAAGCCTGACATGGTTTCTTTGCTGCCTGGGAGCTGGCTGAGCCTGCCCTTCTTGTCCCCAGTCAGCACAGGGTGAGCCTTTGGTCACCTGTGTCTCTGTCCTGAATTGCTGGCAGCTGAGTCTGCTCTTGCCCTGCTGCAGCCTGGCCCCTGGAGATAAGTGCCCAGTCCTCATGCTTGGGAGGGGGTAAAACTGCCCAGTTTTATCCTTTCTGAATGTTTTTGCCACCATCCTGCCCTCCCCAGCAACAGGCCCTGCAGGAGACCTCAAGCTTGCACATTGCAGCTCAGGAGAGACCACGGGTACCAGTGTGGCTCCAGTTTGTTGTGGGGGCAGTAGGGCTGCTGGGGAGGGAGGATCCTTCTCAAGGCCATTGGCCCTCTGGTGTGCCCTGCAGCATGTGTGCATGGACTGCAAGCTAATGCTCTTCTGGGTCTGCTCTCTATTTTCCCTTTGTTCCTCAAGGATTTCTATTAAATTTTAACACTCAACTGATCTCCTGGTTCTCATCTGCCTTCCTTTCCCTGACCTCTTTGTGTCTTGTGGGAAGCTCACCCCTTCCCATGCTTCACTGGGCTCTAGTACAGGGAGGATTTGTGCTACTACCCCACTTTTCCCTGTCCTTGGTGATTCTTGCTGCCCTATGGCAGGTAAATATGTCCCCCTGCATGGAAGAGCAGCTTCCAGTATAACTGCTGTGGTCTAGGGTATTGATTGTGTCTTAGGGACTATCCCATGCATCATTAACCAAGGGGAACAGTGCAGTCCAGCTTTACAAGAGGAGTAGGAAGCTCAGAGCTGGCCCTTGCTGGGTCAGGGTTCTGTCCCCCCAGTATGGTAGGTGAATGCTGGGTGCTTGGGCAGGTTCTTGGGGCCCAGAGGAGGTGCTGATGTGTGGGCCCTGGGTCTGGTAGAAAGCCCTTCCCTCCCCTCTCCTCACAGCCCACCATTTCCCAGAGCTGGGCCCTGTTTCTCTGGTCTCCTTGGTGACAATCTCATCTCTCCTCGGCTTCTCTCCAGCACCTGAAAATAGCCTCCGAAAGTGGAGATGCCTGCTGCCAACACCCGCGATGGCCAGGCTGGAGCCAGGCTGCTCTGCACAGCACAGCTGTAAGGGCCTGGGCCCATGGGCCCCTGCACCACTGCAGGGTTTGGGCCACCCGGTGAGACAGCACCGAGGCCCCGGCCTCGTCCCTCCTCTTCCTGCCTGCTGTGAGGCAGCACCGGGGAGCTCCTTGTACCCCGCCGTGGGCCGGTATCCAGCTGTCCCCTGCAGCCAGACACAGTCCTGTCCCTTTGGCCCTGTAGCCACCAACCCTGTAGCTCGCCTGCAGCTGACCCGGGCCAGCCTGACAGCCTCCCAGAAATAGCAAACGGAGCCGGGAGCAGGCAGAGGGCGAGCAGGAGGGGGCGGCAAGGAAGGAGGTTACCCCACGGGTCGGGCTGCCCCCCTCCGTGGGACCAGGGTCGCCGCGGACAGTGAGCTGCAGCAGGACCCCGGGCAGGGACAGGCAGGGTTGGGCAGCGTCGAGGACAAAGGCTGAACCCAGCCGTTCTCTTGCATCCCCGTGGAGAGGAGAACGCTGTGCCCCCCACCCGCGACGGGGCGGGGCAGAACCGGGCAGGCTGAACCGCGTCCCGACGGCTCGGAGCACCGCTCCTGGAGGACGGGGGTCCACGGAGCGGGCTGTCCCTCCGCTTTCTGTCCCCAGCCATCCGTTCATCGCCCCCTCCCTCGTGTCCCCAGGGCCAGTGCTGTCCCCGGGGCCGCGACCACCTACTTCAGCCCGGGGCTACGGGGTGGCTGCGGGCGCTGCTCGGTGGTGTCGGCCGTGCCCCCCCCTCGGCGGTGGCGGTGGGGGCATGGCTGGCATTGCTCGCTGACACCCTATCTGCCAGGGCCACGCCAGCCGCGGGCCCAGAATAGCAGCGCTGCCCCGCAGATAGCATGGAGCGGCTCCGTGGCCCTGCCGCGTCCCAGGTACCGTCAGGCTGGGTGGGGGGCGCAGCCCGACAGACCCCCGACTGGGGACAGGCCACCCCTGGGGTGGGAGAATGTGGGCGGCTGACGGGCCCCTTCCGACGGCCATGCAACCATGGGACAAGGACGTCCTTGTCCCAGCTGTGCCAAGCCCCTTGGGAACGGTTGGGGTAGGTGGTGCAGAGTCTCTTCCCTCTCGATGTTGGCTCTAGGCTCCTTAGGGAGTAGTCCCTATCCCTTGTGCCTTCGTTATTTTAGAGTGGCCTGTGAACTTTGGCTCTGTCAGGCAGCTTTGTGGCCGGGGTAGCTCTTCCCTCTGCACGTGCTGCTGTGTTATAGTAGGGTCTCCTGGGAGCAGGGGGAACGGGGTCAGCTGTCCGGCCCTGTGGACTCCCTTCTTCCTCGGGCTGCCACTTTGTTAATGCAGGTTTCCTGGGATGGATCTGGTCCCTGGGAGGGGCCAATGGGGTTGGCGAGGCTCTCGGCTCGGGAAGAAGCAAGAACGGAATTTACACCTTAGGACTGGGAGAGGATGGGCGCAGAGCCGCTATGGGACATGCTCGGCTCCAAAAGCAGAGAGGGAAGGCAGGAGGTCCTGCCATCCATGCCTTGTCCCGCTCTGGAGACCCCTGCTGTCTCACCAGAGCAGGAGGACAAGCTGCTTGTCCTGGACTGGAGCCACCATGGAGACTGCGGGCTCTGGGGGTCCTGGGCTGGTGGAGGGTGTGCACACCCCTACTCTGAAAGGGCAGTTTTCTCCTCTTGGCTTGGGTGGGCCAGAGCAGCTGGGTGGGTGCAGGCAGAATCCATGGATGGGGAAAAGACTGGATTGAATCCTGCTGACCCCTCCTCACTGTGATCCTTTTCAGGTGGCGCTGCTGGATGCTGTTGTGTGCCCTGAGGAGGAAGGTGCGTAGCAGGAAGAGTCTAGGTGTGTAGGAGGGGGGACTGCCTTACTCATGTGACAAGTGTGTTGGTCCTCTGCCCACTCTGCCTATACCCCTCTCCTCAGCTGCCCCAGGTCTGGAGAGCTGCAGTGCTGCGTGCTGCACCTGTGGAATGGGGAACAGGCGGGCTCCGTCGGGAGCATCCCCTGTTCCCCCCAGGTGGGAGGGTGCTGAGACCCAGCAGAGCAACTCACTGGCTAGGGCTGGGGTGACTTTGCCTGCAGGGTTTCCAAAGGCTGTATGCCCCAGGGAAGAGGAAGATGAGGAGGAAGAATATAGGAGACCTGTCTCCTTCACACTGGGAAATGAGATACTGGGGCTGGGCCCGGGCCCAGAGACCGAGTTTCAGAGCCCTGATGCTGAGGTCTATATGCACTTCTTGAGGAGCCACTGCTGTTACGATGCCATCCCCACCAGCTGCAAGCTCGTTGTCTTTGACATCTCCCTGGAGGTGATAACCTGAGGGATGACTGGGGATGGGCAGTGAAGAAGCAGGCTTGGGAATCCTCTGAGCCCCTCTGCACTCTGCCAGCAGATCAAGAAAGCCTTTTCGGCACTGGTGGCCAATGGGGTGCGTGCTGCCCCTCTTTGGGACAGCAAGACGCAGAGCTTTGTGGGTGAGTGCCAGAAGCAATGCCTGACCCCCTCCCCTGCCTGGCAGAGTGGGTACAGGCAGTGCTGCCAGCCCTATGTGTCTCCACAGGGATGCTCACCATCACCGACTTCATCAACATCCTCCACCGCTACTACCGCTCACCTTTGGTGAGTGCCGTGAGGAGGGCTTGGGGGATCACGACATGCATGGGGCAGGGGGTGGCTGTCTCCACCAATCCCACTCCCTTCTTAATCACTAGACAATGGCCAGGGGATGATTCTGGGCCAGACCAGCATCCACTTGTTGCTCACCTGCTTGGCCCCCAAATGTAATCCCTGTGCTTGGGTAATGGGGTGCGATGCCCAGGGAAGGGGGCAGTGTCTCAGAGTGCCCTCAGTCCCCCATGGAACCGCCATGACCAGGGCATTTCCCTGCCTTCAGGTTCAGATCTACGAGGTGGAGGAGCACAAGATTGAGACCTGGAGAGGTAAAAATCATGGAGGTGGCTGGGCTGATATTGTTGCACAGGAAGTGGGCTAGGGGGTTGCGGGGCTGCAAGAGAGGGCTGGAGGACTTCCTCTCATAGCTCTCTCCCTTGGCAGAGGTGTACCTGCAGGGCTCCCTCAAGCCACTGGTCTACATCTCTCCGAGCAATAGGTGAGAGCCTGTCTGCTGGGCGAGAGCACACCCCTGGGAGTGGGGGTGTGTGTGCACCTGAGTACAGCCCTATCCTACCATGGTGTCTGCATCACCCACAGCCTCTTTGATGCTGTCTACTCCCTGATCAAGCACAAAATCCACCGCCTGCCTGTCATTGAGCCTGTCTCAGGCAATGTCCTGCACATCCTGACGCATAAGCGCATCCTCAAGTTTCTCCACATCTTTGTGAGTGCTGGGGCTGCTTGTGCACACTCATGGCTGGTGTGTGGGGGCACAGACAAGGGTGTCAAGGTACATGCATCCAGCCCAGCCATGCCCTCTCCCATTGAAGGATTCTACTATCCCCAAGCCACGCTTCCTGAAGAAAACAGTGCAGGAACTGTGCATTGGCACCTTCCGTGATCTGGCTGTCGTGCCTGAGACTGCCCCAGTCTACACAGCCTTGGAGATTTTTGTGGATCGCCGTGTCTCCGCCTTGCCTGTCGTCAATGATGCTGGTACCCAGGGAGGGGGAAAAGTGACATCCTCATCTCCCTCTGCTAGCACAGAGGGAGCACCATCCCTACCTAAAACCACTCTCCTGGCCCTTGGGCTGTCCCTTGAGGTGTGGGAGGAACAGGGCAGGTGGTCCCTAGGGCTCCTTCTGCAGCCTCTGCACTGTTTCTCCTTTCAGGGCAGGTGGTTGGCCTGTACTCACGTTTTGATGTCATTGTGAGTACTCTGTATGTGCATGCCCAGGCTCAAGTTTGGCCCCTTGCATGCACTGGTGGGGTGCTCACACCTGTCTGTGCCCATGCAAACCCACTCCACATGCAGAGTCATGCATGTGCCAGTGCACATCTGCTCTGTGCATCTCCTGGGCTCAGCGTCCCTTCTGTGTTGGCAAAATGGGGTGCAAGGACACCTTGAGGGGCTGAATGGGGTCACATCTATCACAGCACCTGGCAGCCCAGAAGACCTACAACAACCTGGACATCAGCGTGAGGGAGGCACTGCGGCAACGCAATGTCTGCCTGGAGGGGGTCCTCACCTGCTACCCCCATGAACCTATGGAGGACATAATTGACCGCATTGCCAAGGAGCAGGTGAGTGGCCAGGGTGCCTTGTGCCAGCCACCACTGCCAGCTGCCCAGCCTGCCTGTGATGCTCTTCCTGCACCCACAGGTCCATCGCCTGGTTCTGGTGGATGAGAACCGGTACCCACGGGGCATCGTCTCCCTCTCTGACATCCTGCAGGCCCTTGTGCTCACTCCTGCAGGTATTGATGCTCTTAACTCTTAGCCCACGGTGCACCATCTTTCTCCACTTGCACCCTCAATTTCTCTCCACTTCAGGTAGGTGCCACCCCTCCACTGCTGTGTGCCTGTCCTCTCCCTGCTGCTGGGTCACCTGCCTCTCTCCCATCCAAAGTGGTCCTGGGGGATGGAGGAGGCTGGGCCTGGGGTCTGGCAGCACTGGGTGCCCAGGTGGGGACCAGACCCAGGGACCAGATGCTGCTTGTCCCAGGGGTACACCAGGGATCCCTGGTGACTCTGAGGAAGGATGGGGGCACCTTCCATGGAGACACTCCACCAGAGCCCCATTCAGGCAGCATGTGGAATGCAGGTTTTGCAGGTCCCTGGGCTTTGGGCTGGATGAGGGTTTTGGGGTGTCATGTACCCCAAGACAAAAGACTATTTTTGATCTTGCCTCAATTCCCCCCATGAGACCTGAGCACCTCCAGTGCCATTCCCAAGGGACACAGAGCGGACAGACCCCCACTTGCACACCCCAGACATGCTGCCCAACACTAGCCATAAGCAAAATGCTGCAAACCCATGGGGCCCACTGGCAGAGCCCCCCACTCCCTCCACTTGCAGCAGCTCCAAAACTGTTCCAGAGACAAAGCTCACTACCAGGTGGCACTGGAACCACAATGCATGGCCACCTGCAGCTGGCTCTGCTCACACACTGCCTAGTGAATCCTCACTAACTATGGGTGGGCATGGTCCTGGCACCCACTGTGGCACCTCTTTAGGGGTGAAATGAGAGGGGAGCTGGCTCCAGTTCCCAACTGCTTCCCAAAGGTAATTAGGCTTTTTGGGGTGGTAGTGGGCAATGGGTTGGGACA
Source organism: Polioptila caerulea (assembly GCA_013397295.1). Classification (NCBI taxonomy): domain Eukaryota; kingdom Metazoa; phylum Chordata; class Aves; order Passeriformes; family Certhiidae; genus Polioptila; species Polioptila caerulea. The sequence goes on from VYXF01003274.1 coordinate 1,695,104, forward strand.
GGTCTGTGCCTACCAGTTCCCCCAGGAGTGCCCCGTTGCTCTGCACAGAAGGGGACGGGGTATGGTGTGTGTTAGCCACGCCTGGGATATCCCCCTTGCCCCCCTCCCTCCATTCTCCCATCACAGTGCCTTTGTTCACATTATCTCTGGTGCCCACAGCTGTGTCAGGAGCTGCAGGGGTCCACTGAGATGTCCCTCTCCAGCCAAGCTGCCCTCCCTCCTACCCCAGGCCTTGCATGCAAGCAAGGAATGGAAGACAGACCCCGGTGTCCACTGGGATGGTTGGAGGGGCCATGTCACAGGGTGCCCAGTCCAGCACTGATTTGGGGTTATGGTCTCACACGGTCTCTTGCCCCACAGGCATCAATCGATCCTCACTCTGAAGACACCAGGGAAACGCCACTGTCTTGTCGGACTCAGGGATCTCTTGTGTGACCTGTGAGAAGGAGGCTTGGGCCTGAAGGCTGTCTCTGGGGAGGACATGCCTGTTCACCCCAGTCCTCGGGCTCGTCTTGAGTCCAGGGCTAGATCCTGCCAGTCTTGGAGAGGCAGAAACACTGAAAATGGGACCCAGGTCTGCCTCCTGCCAATGAGCACACAGTGATGTCAGTGGGCACTGTGCTGGAGGGACTGCAACATGCCTGCAGCTGGACAGAGACCCATATAGCCCCAGAGGACCTGGCCACCCCTCTGCCATCCTCCTGATGGATTTGAGTGTTTCTATTGTGGCTCTCTCCTACTGAACACAGTCCCGCTGTCTATGCCCAGTGCCTGGTAGTGTAGGCTCAGCTGCACACACAGGCTTTTTTATTTTAGGGCTGGAGCTCTCTGGCAGAGGCACAGTCTGTGCCAGAGCTGGATGGGCACTTGCATGGAGACCCTGTGCACGTTTTGGGGTGGGCAGGGGATATTTATTTATTTGTTAGTCTGTTCAGCCTTGCTGTAACAAAGCAACCTGATCCAAGAACTGCCTCTTGTCTTTCTGGGGTAAAGCTGGGCATGACTCCTCTGGAGAGAACCAGGCTGGGGAAGAGGTACTGGCTGCTTGTCAGCAAGTTTAGCATTGTCAGAGTAGCACCTTTGCCCATGTGGATAGAACCAAGGGGATGGGGACACAGGGCATGCAGTCTTAATCACCTTGGTGGCGTGCAGGTCCCTCCATGGACACACTGAGGGACAGAAGATTTGGTACCAGCAAGGTTTTTGCCTGCTGTTTCCCTCTGTCCAAGGAGGGAAGTATTAGGGGTTCACTGTTAAAAATGTCCCATGCCCCATCCTTTGAGGACTCTGGGCAAATGGCAATGCATCCCTTGCCTGTGGCTGCTACCAGCTGTGAGCCTTGCAATGGTCCTGGCTTGGGAGTAGGGGACGCTGAGCTGATCTTTCTCCTCCTGCTTTGCCTGCAGCAAGCCCTGCCACTCCCGTGATCCCCTATCAGCATCTCAGTGCAGTAAAGTGACAGTGGAAAGTTCCAGGAACTAAACACCCCTCCTGTGCTGGCTGGCTCTGCCAGGGGATGCAATACCAGTGCTGGGTGGTAACAGGCCTCCTCCCATCATGGGGAATGTGCTGTGTTATTGCTGTGCTTTCCCAGGACCAGGGCTGGCTCTGTCCCTTGGGAAAGGCGCAAACCCCAAACACCACCAGCACTTAACCCTCCCCTGGGGGCAAGGGGAAAAGTGAGGCACAGAGAAGCTTCTGAGGCCAAGGTCAGCTGTTCAGAGAGGACCCAGATGTCCTGGCTCCAGGCACAGATCCACGCGCAGCTACACAAGGACGGGATGAAGGAGACACTGAATGGCTGCAAGCCCCCTCCCTGCTTTCCCCCAGCCCCAAAAGAGCTCCCAGGCTCCTGATGCAGCCCAGCTGGGCACGGGATGTGGGGGACACAACCCCCTTGCAGTGTGTCAAAGGCACAGCAGTTCCCCAAGCCTCCTGCTGATTTTGGGCAGGAGGATACTAGTGCCCCAAGGGTGATTTGGTGGCAATCTCTCATCCCCCCCCACTTTTCCCACTGTGGGGCTGTGAGACCCCTGGCCCAAGCTGGCCAGGGAAAGGGTTTGCGTTCCTGTCCTCCTTGTGGGGCAGTAAGAGGGATCTCCATTCGGCACCCAGGGTGGGGGTGGACGTGCAGTCAGGGGGCTCCTGGGCGAGCGATGAATTCCAGGTTGATGGGCTTGTCAGCCACCAGGACAATGCGAGACACAGATGTCACTTCCACGCCACGGGGGTCTGGCCGCACCTCAAACGCCTGGATCATCTGTGGGGAGAAGGGGGGTTGGCAGTGCCTTGGGGACTCCCTGGGACTCCCATCCCACCTCATGGCAAGATACCTGAAGTGGGGAGACCCCTACTTACCCTGGCAAGGGCCAGGTGCATCTCCAGCTCAGCGATGCGGCGTCCAACGCACGCACGAACCCCGTAGCCGAAGGGGATGGAGCTGAAGGGGTGGTGAGGGGAGCCGTGTCCCCGGAGCCAGCGCTGGGGCAGGAACCGCTCAGGCTCGGGGAAGTAGGTCTCATCATGGGACATCGCGTAGTGTGCCAGGACAAAGAGGGTCTGCAGGGCAAGAATTGGGGTTTAATGACCCCACTTGGACCCACTGAGTGCAGTGGGGGTCCCCACAGCACCGCCTCCACTCACATTCTTGGGAAAGAGGTAGTCTCCGATGACAATGTCCTTCTCATAGAAGACCCTGGCGTTGGTGGGCACCACAGGGTAGACTCTGGGATATGGGGAGAGTTAGTGGGGGAGCAGGACTCACCTGGAGATCCCGGAGAGAGCGAGATGCAGGCAGGACAAGGCTCAGCAGCTCTCCGGGGGAAAAGGTGAATATTTGCTGTCCAGAAGGACTGAAATCCAGCCTTGCATCCTGCCTGGTTGGTGCATCTGCCCTAGAGGAGGGACTGGTGACCAGGACCTCAGGGCAGGGACAAGGCTAGGACGTACCTCAGAGTCTCCTTGATAACGGCCCGAAGCATTGGCAACTTGGGGATATCCTCGGCAGCAGGAAACCGGTCAGCAGGCACAACAGCTTTCAGCTCCTGGTACAGGGTCTCCTGGATATCTGGGTCCCGGGAGAGGTGGTACAAAGCCCAGGACAGCGTGTTGGAGGTCTGGGGGAGTGGAGCACCAGGGAGAGTGAAGGAATTGGGGCCAGTACCTGAGCAGCCTTGTGCCTAGCACAGCATCAGTATGGCACCAGAGAGCCCCTGCTCTGGTGGGCAGAAAAGTCAGAGGTGAGGGGCAGCAAGCACAGGGGAAAGGGAGGTAGGAAACAGGGCACAAAGCAGAGCAGAGGACAGGATCTGTGCTGACCAATCCCTGAGGGTTTGCCCCTGTGGGGCATCAGCCTCTCAGCAAGCAGGCTAGAGCTTGCAAGGGCTGGGTGGAGCATGGCTCTGTGGGTTCCCCTGACCATGGAGCTCAGCAGGTATCCCCTGGCAGCAGCTGCCTAGCTCTCACCGTGTCCACACCGGCCAGCAGCAATTCAGCCACACTGCCATAGACCTCATCCAGGCTGAGTCTGCCACTGGCCAGCAGGTAACTCAGGTAACCAGACACTTCCTTGCCACGCTCCACCTGCCCCTCCAGCTCCACCATCTTTCGGTCAATCAGTGTCTTGCCTGTAGGGACAGAGAGTGGGAACCAGAGCTGACAGAGCGAGGGCTGCCAAAAGGACATTTGGCCAGGGACTGCCCTGCTTTTGAGGGTCCTTAGGCAGTCCAGTGCCACCACACTGGACCCCCATCGTCTCTGCTCACCGAAGGCGAAGATGGTGTCCCAGCTGTCCAGGTAACGGTCCCAGAAGGGCAGCACCTTGCGGCTCCATCGGGGCAGGACAGTGGCAAAGATGGAGTTCTTGAACATGAGGTTGATGGAGTCAATGAAGCGCTGGGTCTCAGCAGGGACCTGCTGCTTGAGGCACCCGATGCGGGTCTCGAAGAGGATATAAGAGATGCCTGTGGGGGACAAACAGCACCCAGACCTCTGGGGGAATGGGGAGAGTGGGACAGGGCAGGGATGAGAGGAAGGACACCCCTACCTTCCAGGGCAAAGCGGTAGAGCAGGTTGGCCACGTCCCCCACCAGCACCCCCGAGGGGCTGCGGCTCCGCTCCTCCCGCAGCCGCACCATCAGGTCTGACACCACCTCCCCGATGGCATCCGCGTACAGCAGCGCCTCCGAGGGCTTCAGCAGCCGCTTGTTGAGGACCTGGCGCAGGCGGTACCAGCGCTCCCCTTCCCTGGATGGGGATAAAGCTCAGCGCCGGGGGCATGGACAGGCAGGGGGCAGTAGCTGGCAGCAGTTCCCCAATCCCTGTGCACATACTCCCCACCCCAGGCTGAACAATCCCGGGGTCATTCCACCTGTTGTGGCCATTCCACCTTTCTGCTTGGTGGGGACACTCAGCTTGCAGGAGTGGGAGTAGCGCAAACTGCCACCTGCGCCCTACACCTAAGGAAGGGGCAGGAGATGTGTGCTGCCCCAGAGAGCACAGCCAGGGCACGACTCACTCGGTGAAGGGTCCGTAGGGCAAGCGCCGGGTGTCCCGGTGCTCCTTCCACAGGGCCATGTCGCTCCGCATCGGGTACTTGCCCTCCTGCCGTAGCAGCTGCTCCAGCACCACTGGGCTCCCAATGTTGATGTTCCTATAATGTCCGAAGGTTGACTTCCAGATAGGTCCATAAAGGCGTCGGGATATCACCTGTGATGCGCAAAGCATGGCAGGGTCAATGGGACGAGCTGGGTCAGAGCCTCCCTGCCCCAATGCTGCCCTGAATGTGCCTATTTGCACCCATCCCATGGACCCTTCAGCATCATCTGAGCTCAAGCACCTGCCTCTGACACCCCCCTAGCTGGCAGCACTCTTGAAGTAATCTGCAGATGGCCTGGGCTGGTGTCTCTGGGCTCATTTCCTCTCCCAGCACTAAGAACACCAGGCACTGACCCCCCCAGCACAGACTGGCACATCCTTCATCCACCCTAGAGATGAAGAGAGAGCCTGGTGGATCTTTTGGGGAAGGAAGACCAAGAAGGGACAGCAGAGACAGAGACATCTGCCAAGCACAGGACTGTACTGAGATGCAGGACCATTGCAGCAATCACCAGCAGGACTAAGTCCTCCTGCTTCCAGCATGGCATCAGCTCTGCTGGGGAAAACAGTCGCTGAGTGGGTCCTTGAACCCACCACCCAGTAGGGGTGGTTAATGATCAGCAGTGGGAGGGCAGCACCAGGCTAGGGCATGACTAGGCTGCTCCCAGAACAGGCTGTCACCTCCAGGGCATGGCCCTGGGGCCACAGGCTCACAAGCCAACTAGGGGACATTCACCAACATCAGCCCTGCTCTGGGCCCTGTTGGCTGCAGCTCCCCTCCCCTTGTCTGCAGCCACAGGTGCCATGTCTGCTTCCCTGGCAGGAGCAACATGACCTCCAAGCGCATCCCTTGGGGGCAGCTGGGCACCCCTTTGTACGTGGATCTGCACAGGGCCATGTCCAAAGGTCACTTTCCATCCCACGCAGGCACTGCCAGAGCCCCTGCAGAGCAGGGCCAAGCATGGGGGGGATGCAGGGGACTCAGCAGGGAAGCCCTGGTCCCCATTCCCCGTGGTTGCAGGGATGCACGTGGTACAATCTCCCTTGGAGATTGTCTGCATCGCAGCCTGCGCCTGGATTCAGCTGGATTCGTCACCACGGGGAGACGTTCCTCGTGCATGGTGGCAGCAGGAGGGGGAGGGATGGCCTCCCTGGTACTGCAGGCAGCTTGTGGGCATGGGGCAGCTGTGCCCCAGCTTGAAGCCTGCCTACCAGCATCTGCTGGCAGCCAGAACCCGAGACAGTGCAGGCCTTGGAGAGCCCAGCTGTGAGAACCTGGAGCTCTCTGGATCTGGGGAAAGGCACCTCCAGAGCATGTGGGCATCTTTCTGCAAAGCCAGAGTGTGCTTGGAGTCCCAAGGGCAGGAGGGAGCAGGAAGGAGCTCCAGTGCCTACATCCCGAAATCCCACTGTCCTGACAACCCCTTCTCCAACCAGCAGTGCCTGGTGCTCTGAAATGCCAGGGAGGCCTGATCCCGCATGCTTCTCTGGCTGGTCAGAGCTACAGGGCGCTGGAAGACGCCGCCTGGCTTACGGCCAGCCAAGCCCATTGCTTGCTTCATCCGACGTATGAGGAAGTGTTGACCGAAGAAAACAAATACCTCTGCCTACCCCTCCCCTGCCTTGGTATTATCTCCCTCAAAACCTCCCCGGTCACCTGCACGCAAAACCGCTGCTCCCTCCAGCTGTCACAGCCGGGAGCCCGGGAATGCGAGGACCCTGTGAGATGCCCCCGAACCTTTGCCCTCGGCCGGCTGGGGGATGCTGGACCCTCCCCAGGTCACTCTGTTCTGCTGGCCCCTCTCAGCCCGCTGGCCTCAGCATAACCCTACAGTGCCGAGTGCCCCCCACCGCCCAGCTCCTCTGCTCCCCTGCTCTGCCGCCCCCGCTCAACTCCCTTCTGTCCCTTGTCGGCAGCTGACCCCCTCCCTGGAGCCCATCTCCCCTCGCTCCCAGCCCGCACCCACTCCCTCCCTTGCAAAGCCCCCCGGGTACAGCATCCTCCCTGCAGCCCCC
>VYXF01003274.1:1708752-1726733 GCA_013397295.1 Polioptila caerulea
GGGGGGGGAGTGGGGAGTGAGCTGCGAGAGGCGAGGAAAGGCAGAGACAAAGGATCAGCTGTGGTGGTGGAGGCTGCTTTGGAGTGGCAGTGGCACCCCTGTCACCCTGGATTAGTATGACCACTGTCACCTTGTGCCCTGAAGTAGGTGGGCCTTTGGGTCTTGTTGCAGAAGGGGACGCAGCAAGAAAATTACTGGGGCTGAGTGAACAGGAAACCACTCCCCACCTGCTTAAGCAGGTCTTAGCATCTCTGTGCCTCAGTTTCCCCTTGCTAAAGGAGACTTTTTATGCAGCTGCGAGAAAAGCTGTGAAATAGGGGCAAACTCCTGGCACACACCCCATCCCAGCTCCTCTGATCCAGACACGAGGCAAGAAGCCCACCTTTGTCCACTCTGCCCCACCAGCCCCTCTGAGGGAGCTTTGCCATAGCACCCAGGCAGTGGGGCCAGTTCCCATAAGTGTGCTGAGGGCATCACAGCCCCCCCGGCCCCCTCCAGCCTCACGCAGAGCTGACATGATAAGGCGAGTTGCTGAGCACCAGCCGCACCTGCTCGCCGAGACGGCACCCCCCCCTCCCGCTCCCCTCTTCGGGCCAAAATCAAAGGGATTTTTCTGCCCTTAGGAAATCAGATAAAGGCTTCTCACCTGCCCCGCGCTGCCTTTGCGAGGAGGCCAGGCGCTAGGGGCGGAGGGACAACAGGCACTTTCAACACGCCGGCAGATGAGCCGTGCGTTGTAGCGAGCTCTGCCGGCAGGGGCTGGGCCCCTCCGGGCAGTGACAGCCTCGCCCAGCCCTGGCAGGGATGTCCCCCCTCCACGAGCTACTCGTTTCGGACTATCCCCCTAGACTAGAGGTGATGGGGTCCCTGTAGGACAGCTAGGATGGGCTGGTGGGTGAAGGCGAAAGCCAACAGGGACAGGACATGGTGCAGCAGCCCAGATGCAGTGTCCAGGGCAGGGAAGGACCCCGTGTCCCTGTGTTCCCATGCTGTAGAGAGGCCAGCTCGGTCCTAGTCACCGCCAAAGGTGCAGACCAAGAGCCCATTTCCTATGTGGGAGGGCAGAGAAAGTGCAGGTGTGAAACCTCCAGAGGTGGTGGGAGTCTCTTACCTCCTGTGCTCAGGAGGGAAGGAATTGCACCAAGCTGCAGATGGGGACTAAGTAATTCACCACCAAATGCTGTTAGCAGGGAGCAGACATGTCCAGGAGAAGGGGTGAAACCGCTGGTGATCCAGGCAAGGGGGATAGTGATGGGCAAGCCAGGGGCTTGAGATGGGCAGGGTATGGGAGACCATGAAGGGGGACAGAGCACAAATAGCTCTGGAGGGAGGGGTGATCTCACCAGCACAGCAAGGGTGCTCTGCTTTGTCCATCATGGGTGGAAGACACCCCCTTTTCCCTTGGGCTGTCTGGTTGCTCAGCTGAGGTGGGCACAGAGATCAGGTAAGACTCCCCCATGGTAGCTGTCCCAGGATCCATAGCCCAGATGCTGCTGGGCTGGGAGCTGCATCCTGAACCTCTGCTGGGAGCCAAAATTGGTGCAAGAGGAATCAGAGATGCAGAGCGCTGGGAAACCATTCCTGAAGCCCCTCTGTGGGGAGAATTGGTGTGGTAGGCTATGGGCTCCTCCTGTCCCCAGCTGCTCAGCCCTTTTGTGGCCCCCTGCTACCTTCTGGCACGTCAGCTTCCTCCTGCCCCAGGCAGCTCCTGCTGCTCCTCCTGTTATGATCTGGTGCTGGGGACTGTCCCCGTTCTGAGTCCTGGCTGCACCTGAAATGAAATTTTCATAAACAAGATGTCCATCACCGTACTCTTCTCCTGGTCTCCTTGCTTCTGGGGCTGGCTCGATCATTCTCCTTCGTGTCCCACTGTCCCAGGTGTGTCTCTCCAGAGTGTTGGAGCGAAGTCTTGGGAGATACCCGTGAGGGGTCACTCCTCCAGCTTTCCCTGGCGGGACAGACTGTTCTAAGGACAGGCAGGGTCATGGAGCCAGGGTTGTGCCAGGCGAGCCCAGTCCAGGGCCAGGGGCCAGGAAGGGTTCTGCTGGGGGCAACACAGGGATGGCGTCCCTGTGGTTTGGGCAAAGCCATGCCAGGCGTGTCAGGGTCGGGCAGGAGTGTGACAGGAAGGCGCCGGAAACACTCAAGGCCAGGTCGGGTTTGACAGGGCTGTGGCAGGACCCCGAGTGGAGCCGGGCAGGGCTGTTCCCCGGCAGGGCCGTTCCAGGCCAGTCCGCAGCAGGTCCCGGGGCTTCGGGGGCAGCGCTGTGCCAGCCAGATCCGCGAAAAGGGCTGCACATTCAAACGCGGCGGCGGGACGAGTGGCCGGACAGACTGCGGCCACCGTCCCCTACCGGAGGGTGCCCGTGGTCGTGGCCGTGCCCACATCGTGTCCGTGGCTCTGCGCCGGGAACGGAGCCTGGCACCCGGGAGTCCCCCCGCCCGGCCCGCCCTGTCCGTCCCCCCGGGCTCCGGTTTCCCTGTCGGAGCAGATGCTTTCGCAGCCCCGTCCCTCCTCCTCNAGGGAGACAGCGGGCACCCACCCACCCGCCGGGGCCCCGGCCGGACGTCGGGGGTGCCCGGCTCCCGGCGAGTGGCGTGGAGCGAGTTCGACGCTTTCCTCAGTCCTGGCAGGATGCTGCCTTCCTCCCGGACCCAGCTGGGGCTCTTTTTCATCCTCCTCTGCCCCGCTAACATCATCGGGCTCTGGTGGTGAGTAGGACATCCCGGGGGGGTGGGTAAGCAGGAGGGTGCGCAGGGTATCCTCGATCTCCGGGGGTGATCCCCCTCCAGCTTGGGGACAACAGAGTCTCCTACACCCAGGCACCACTTGGGTTGGAATTGCTGCTCACTGGCTGTTCTGATCCAGACTGGGGCAACCACATACTGTCAGGGTTTGGGCACACAAGTGTGTTGGGGGCAGCAGACTGGGGGATCCCCAGGAATACAGGGCACACTGGTCCTGTGGTGAGAGTTGCACTTTGCCTCCCCGCACCCCCAGCCCACAGCCTGGGAGGATTGTATGCCTGAGGGGTGGGCAAGGGGGCTTAGTGGCTTCCAGACCCCTCCAATAAGTCAAATTTAATTAAAAGCCTCAGGGTCCCTACGGTGTCCCCCCTGAATGGTGGCCTGGACACAGCAGGGACAAAACCCCTGTTTGTAATGGTGCCCTCATCAAAGGCAGAGATGGTGCCTTGCGGGATACCAGAGGGGGTGGGGGATTCATTACAGGCACAGAACTGGGACCCAGCCTTGGAAAGCCCAGGTATCTGTCGAAACATGAACTATTTAAATCTATTAAGAATTTCACCCAGCCTGTCTTTATCCGGTTTTAAGTGCTTAGATTCCAGCTCCCCGGCGTGCCGTCCGGGCTATCATTCATTATCTGAGGCTATTCGTCTCCACATTGTCACACTCTTTTGACCCCTAAAATAAAGCTCTCCATAAGCCTTTCCCCTCACAGTTCCCTGCCTACCCACCAGTGATTTATTCCACATCTCCATTCCCTTTGCTAGCCCTGGCTCTAGGGCTGCAGTGGGGGTCTTTGTGAGTATAAGTGGTGCTGTTATAGTCAGTTGTACATCAGCTGAGAGTTTGTCCCTGGAGCCCAAGCGCTGTGTTTATTGCTAGGCAAGGGTCTAACATGGGTGTGAGAGGGACTTGTCTTGGGTTTTTTTGCCGGAAGAGGGGACAGTGAGGTAGGGCAAGCGCTGGCCAACGCAGTGTGCTTGTGGAGAGTCTCCACACTCCCTGTCACCTACCTCAGCGTAGCTGTGCCTTTGCAGGGCATATGCCCGCCTGCTGCCTGAGACCTGCTGTTTTCCCCTGGCTAATTCTCAGTCACACACACAGCTGTCCCTTCAGCTGTCCTGCTTTCTCTGCCCCATCCTTAGCAATATCTCCAAGTTCATGCCCTGTGCTCCAGCTTTGAGGACATCTGCCCATGACTGGAGCAGGTAGTGGTGAAGCAGAAGCTCACTTTGCCTTTATTTCAGGGGCAGGCAGACAGCACCAACAAGGACAGGGTGCTGGGGTACTGGTGCCCCTTGCCCCTGGTGCTCAGAACTGCATCTCACCGTGGAGTCTGGGTCCTGCTGGTGCCATGTGTGCACAGGCAGCAGCGACTTCGGGAGATTAGCAGGATTTGGCAGAGGAGAGCAAAAGGTCAAACTTGTTTTTTCTTCTTTTAAAAAAGAAGAAGAAAAGGAACCTTTATTTTAAGAATAATAACTCAGCTGCCTGATGCACAGCGAATGCACTGGGCAGTGGAGTGGCTTCAGGAGCATCACCAGCTCACACTCTGCTTCACTCTGGAGCCAGCGAGCTGGGAAGAGGTGGTGGGTGGATGAGGCCACCAGCACCACCAAACAGATGTGCCAGGCTTCCTGGGACAGGGCATAGGAGCAGCTGGGTGATTTGTGAACTGCTTCCCTCAGAGTTTGGTGTTTTGGCCCCTGGCTGAGGTCATCTCAGGGAGCCCTTTCTGTATGGGGCAGAGGAGTCTGGGCACTCATGACAGGCATCTTCCTATATACCTGCTCCTGGTACTGGTCCCCTTTCCCAGGTCTGGGTAGCACTGGTGTCTGCGGGTTTTGCTGTTGATGGGGAGAGGTTCAGGGGAGCAGCTACGTGTTGTGCCAGAGTTTCTGGAAGGCCTGGGACTGGTGGCATTGATAGAGCTGCTCCTTACTGTCACTGATGCATAGGGACTTCGGTGGCACGCCTTTGCGTGTGCATCACTGGGCACTTGTGGGTACTTAGCCAAGGGGGCATTTTCCCCTTGGAGAAGAAAGAAATCTCTTCACTTCCCCGTCCCATCCTTGAGTACATTATCTCTGGGGGGGGGGTTGCCTGTTTAAGCCAACTTTTTCCCCCACTGATGACCTAATTTGTGAGTCTGGTGTGGTGGGCTGTAGCTGGGCTAGATCTCAAGAGGCACAGTCCTAGCTCAGGCAAGCAGCCAGGCCTGGCCACTCACAGGTGGTAACTGTGCCCACTGGGATCCTGGCAAAATCCTGGAAAAAGATTCAGGTATGATGTACAAGCACTGACATCCTGCTAGTGACATCATAGCCTGGGAAAGAGCATCCTCATTGCGTTGGGATGTCCCCAGAGAGCTCACAGAAGACACAGACCTTTCCATGGCAAAAGGGAGCAGGCTGTGGTCAGTGCCAGTGGAGGATATGTCACTCACATGCTGCTGGCACCTTGATTAGTGCCAAGCTGCAGGGAGTAGGCTGTCCTTGCTCCCACTGGCTCTGTAAATTCTTTTTCTTCTTCCTCCCCTATTCTTTACACATTACTCGATCAGCTCCTTGTGCAACAGTGATTTCTCTCTGAGCAGGACAAGTAGGGACTGCCTGGGGCTCCTGGGCTGGCCCAGAGGCTGCAGAGATATAGAGCAGGCAAACTCAGTGCCTGAGGAGCCTCAGGCATGTTCAGTGCAGGATTTCAGCCAAGCCGGTTTGCAGTTGGGCTGTGCTTGCAGGAACAGAGGCACTCAGGGGATGGGGGCAAGCAAAGCCAGCTTCCCCAGTGCCTGTTGGCTCTCCATGGGCATGGCTCAGAGAAGCTGTAAGATGGAAAAGAAAACAAGGGAGAAAATAATCCCAGCTGAAATGTGCTCTGCTCCAGCTGAGGGTCTGAGGGGGCTCAGAGGAATGGGCACCTGCCCTCCATCCCCTTCCCATTCATGCACAAGGGCAGCACACCCCCAGATTTTCATGGGACATCTCCAGAGTTGTTCTGGGAGGACCCCTCCCACCAGCCCCTGTGGCTGTACCCTTGCTTAAGGGGGTCCCAATCTCTGGTCCCTCAAGCCACACATGGTGGGTGGTTTTATGCAACAGTGGTCTCTCCTCTTTCACTGCCCTGACCAGCACCCACACTGCAAGGCTAGAGCCTGCAAGGGCAGGGCTGCAGGGCCCTGCCTGCACGCCTCGGGAAGAGCCTTCTGAGTCACCCCCTGGGCTTGCTGACCCAACAGACTGGGCTGCCCAGCCTCTCCTGGCATGCCTTCTCCCCTGGAGCAGCACCATAGGGGCAGAAATGAATGTCTCAGTGGGAGAGCCCCTGCCTGGTGCCATCTTCCTGTGCCCTTGATGGGGCAGTAGCTGACTTGCTGGGTTTTTCAAAGGGACAACGTTTCTCTTTCACTCTTTGAGATGACTGCTGACTCCAGCATTGGGCTACTTGTTTTCTCCCACAAAGGCAGCTGAACTTTTGCCAATGCCATCCCTTGTCCCTCTTCCTGGTCACATCCACTTTCCCATGGCGACATCCAGGCCCCCTGGCCATGCCCCACACATGTCCCCAGCTGGAGGGTTTGTCTGGGCTTTGCATCAGAACCTTGAGTGCTTCAAACATCCCTCATGCAGGAGGGAACTGGGCACACCCTGCCATCTGCTCAGGCTTTGCAGGGTCCTCCCACAACAAGCGGCACCCACATTTGGGCATGAACTAGTCAAGCCCTCACACTACCCCAGCTCCAGCCTCTGTCAGCATTCAGAAGAAGGACACAGTGACCATGAGCGGGTAGACTTCTTTCTTCTTATCCCAGCCCTTCCAGGGTTTGAACATGGCTTTAGGACCACCACCTCTGCAGGTGCATGCTCTCTCCATCCCCCCAGTACCTGCAGCACAAGTTTGGGCAGCTTCTGCTCACGACAGCCTGGCCTCAGCATGACCCTGCAGCTAGCAGGTCCATGGGTTGATGCAATGTCATGCCAAAGCCTCCTTCCTTTAGGCAGCTTCCCAGCTGTTTGCATGCCATCCTTGCCAAGGAGGTGTAAGGAGGAGGGCATGGAATGGGGTCCCCCTTCTCTTCCCAACCCATGGCATTTCCTGCTCCCTCAGTGCCCCGGGTGCTGCTCGGCAGCCAAACCCTGGCTGTGCCCCCCAGGGCAGTGACTTGCTGCTTACTCACCACACCCTCATGGGCCTCCTGCTCTGCTTCCACACCCAGCTGCCCCGGTTAGTGGCAGCACCCACGCATCGCCCCGGGTGAGGGGCCGAGTGCCCGCCACACGCCTGCATGGGCTGGAGGAAACCTGGATGGGTGAAAAGTCATCTGTATGTCCCCCTTGCCCTGTTTGCAGAGCTTGGAAAGAGACAGGCTCCCTTTGGGTTTGACTTGTAGGCTGTCACTCAGTGTGACATCATTGTGTGGGGAGTGAGGTGACCTATGTCCCCAGGGCTGTCATCCTGCAGTTCTTACCTCTCCAGGTGGGTCCAGAGTTACCTGTGGGCTCAGAGTGATGACCCGGGTACCCTTGCATCGCCCTGCCAAAGGCTTCCAGAGACTGGGATAGAGACCTGCCTGAGGCAAGACACAGCTTACTACCCTAGGGCAGAGTCCCCTTGCCACACAGGAGTGCCCAGGCAGCAGTACTCAATGGGTGCAGGCCTGTCAGATCCCACATGGAGTTGGAGTGGTTGGCATGGCCCAACCACTGTTCTCCTGCTACTGCGACTTTTGAAAGCTGACTATCCTCTTTCTCACTGCATAGTTCTACCAGCCTCACTCCCTTGGCTTCCTGCAAACCAGGACTCCACTGGCTCCCGTCCATAATGGTCTGCTGGCAGGGGCCAGAAGTCCTTCTCCACATCATCCCCATGCCTCAGGAGAAGATGATGACTTGGCCCAGGCTCCTTGGTCCATGATTTTGGCTGGGAATGAGACTGGGATATACTGGAAGCTCCATGACTATGAGCTGAGCTGGCAAAAAGTGGTGATTATGGCTCTTAGGAACCCCCGGCTCTGTTACAGCAGGCACTGCATCCAGAGCACAGGGGTTGCATCAGAAGCCCCAGTGACTCCTGTTTGACATGTATCACTGGGACTGGGCTCAGGCTGTGGCTGTGGCAGCCTTCGGGCTTTTAGCAGCAGGTGGGCAGTGGTTTGCAGCCCCTTCTCTGTACCTCAGTCTCCCCTTTCAGCAGTGGGGGTTGTTCCCCTTGCACAGGGGTGCTGGGAGGTTGGAAAGTGGCTTTCGGGGCGAGAGAGAGCCCCCCAACAGCAGCTCTGGCAGCCAGCAAAGGGCACCAGGGGCAGGTGGGAGGGATGCTGCTGTGCTGCTGAGCCTGGCTGGGGGCTCCAGGCAGGAGGTGACAGGGGGCCGGGGTGCCCCAGGCAAGCTGAGGGGAGCCGGACTGGCGACCCTGTTCCTTCACCAGGGCAGGGGGAGGAGTGCCCGGCAGCAGAGGTGGGGCACCTTAATTGTAGATGCGGGAGGCCTTGGAGCGGGACAAGCTCAGGCAGATCTGGGCCCTGCGCCGGAGCCCTTGCCAAAGTGGTAGCAGTTTGGCAGCATTTTTCTTGCCCTTGTCTCCCCCCATTCTCCCCCCCCTCAGAACCCTCCAAAGCAAAACAGCTCTTGGGCTCCCGGCAGCCTCCCTGTGCCAGAAAGCGGAGCCCAGCGGAAATTAATATCGCGCTGGACTTAGGCAGCCCACCCCACGCCTCGTCGGCATGGACAGAAAGCTCCTGCGCTCTCCCGCCAGCCTTGCTGCCGCCTGGACCATGGGTGGGGACCCCCGCGGTGCCGGTGAGCCCCCATCATCCCCCAGACCCGCGGGGCTGAGCTCTTCTTCCCGGCCTGATCCAGCGGGCTGGGGTGAGCCACAGTTCAGTATTTGATCTGACGGCCCCGGGGGGCTGGCGCATCGTTTTTATATGAGTACAAAGAGTCATCTCTTAATGAAAGTCCCATCCCGGCTCCCCCTCTTCCCCACCCCACCAGCTGAGGCAGCCAAACCTCCGCCATCCTGCTGTAGATGTCAGGAGCCTGTGGTCACAAAGGACAGCAAGCTTGGAGACCAGCATGGAGGCTTGGATCCCTGTGTGGTCTTCATGGGATGGGACTGGACAGATTTTCTGGTCACTTTTGACATGGGCCTCAGTTTCTCCATCTATGGAGGACCTGTGCCAGGCAAGCTCCGTGATGCATCCCTAGCTGCCCCATCCCTTTGCAGAGGACCATGTGAATCATGCAGCAAAGGGAAAATGAGCTGCAGGGAACAAAAGGAGATCGATTCTCCCCAGCAGGAGTGTGGGCTTGCCTCAGTTTCCCTGCTGGAAGTTCTCTTTCCAGGCTATGCCTCTCTGTTGAGCTGTTCAACCTTTAAACCTCCAGCCAAAGCATAAGAGCTCCTTTTGCAGGCTGTGCAAGAGGGCACATCCTCCCCAAGCCCAGCTGGGGTCTGGTGGGCAGGCAGATGGGGAGCCTGACATGAAGCAGGGGGACCCTGGCAGGGCCTTGAGCTTCAGCCGAGGGGCTTGGGGGGGGTTGCACTGGGGACAGGATTGCAAGCAGAGTACCACAGCCTGGTGTCCCAAACACAGCCCCCCAGCTGCACAAGAGTGAAAAGGAAACCCAGAACACAGTTAAACACTGAGATTCAGCTTGTGATTTTTGAGCCCCTGGGGCTTGGCCAGACTATAAAGCTCTGGGTTTGGAAGCTGTGCAGCTGATGCTCTCCAGTGAGGGGGGCTGAAGGCAGCATGAGCCGCCCAAGCACTGCTCCCCAGGGAATCCAAGGGAATGTAGCCTCCCAATCACCAGGCATATCCTGGTCCTGGGCTATGCTGGGTCCAGCCCTGAGGTTCTGTGGGCATCCACGGCCACAAAAATCATATTGTTGAGCAGGATGAGCTCTGAGCCCACAGGAGCAGCACTGGAGGCAAGGGTGGGCTGAGTTTAGGGTGTGCTAAATTGGCGTGGCCCATGGCTCCAGAGTTGCCCATGGCAGAGCCAGAGCATCGCCTGAGCCAGCACAAGGCAGGGTGCTGGCAGTCTGTGCAGCTGTGCGAGCTGTGCCGTGGAGGGCACTCCAGGCAAAATGTGTGGGGAAAGTACAGGAGTTTCTGTAGCTGACGGCACACCAGGGAGCACAGTGTTGTGCTCAGACTTTGCCTCCAGGGCCAGGGAGCCAGGCACCTCACTCCAGCTGTGCTGGCAAGGAGGAGCTGCCTCTGACGTGGGCCCAGCCAAGACTTGCCCTCCCTCACTGGCATTGGCAAAGCTGGCGATGCCACCTGCATCCCTCCCATGCACTCCCGCACCCGCCTGCGGCTCCGTTCCCTGGAGTCAGTGCCTGGATTTGGGGAGGTGACTACAGGATCCTGGCCAGCAGCCGAGGGGCTTTATCAGAGGCAAGGTCACTCATCTAGTCTCCCACGGGGTAAAGCAGTGAGCCCCCGTGGAGAGGGGGAGACACACCAAGAGTGCTGGCTGGGCTCCTTATTGGGTCCGCAGCTCTGGGAGACGCAGCTGCATTGGGCGTCAGTCACATGGCCAAGCCAGGGCTGGGTTAGGTCAGTGCCAGCCCCGAAGAGCAGATGTTGAGTAGCACAATATTTCTGCCATCTCATGTCAAGGACACCATCATCACCCCCACGGATGTCCCCATGGATGTCCCCAAGGATGTAGAGTGGTATGTGCCAGCATCATCCTGTACCCTGTCCCACAGTTGGAGATCCCCCCGCCCCATTCACCGAGTGGATGGACAGGGCAAGGTATTGCCTGGGTGACTCACCCATACCTGTTGTCCTGCCCCCACTGCATATGTCTCTCTGTCCCCTTGCCACCCAGGCTCAGCATGGAGCTGGCACTGCCCTGCAGCCTTGCTCCATCCTTGAGGGTAGGTCTTGTTCTGTCCCACCCACACCCTGGTCTCTCCTGGGCTTGGGTGCTGGTTTTGCTCTGCTCGCTGTCCCCTCCTGCAGGGCAGTGGGGAGCCCCCTGGTCATGGACCCCAACAGCATCTGCCGCAAGACGAAGCGGCTGGCGGGGAAGCAGGCAGAGCTGTGCCAGCTGGAGCCAGAGATTGTGCAGGAGGTGGCCAAGGGCACCAAGCTGGGCGTCCGGGAGTGCCAGTACCAATTCCGCTTCCGCCGCTGGAACTGCACCAGCCACAGCAAGTACTTCGGCAAGATCCTGCAGCAGGGTAAGGCCAGTGCTTCCTCAGCTTCCCGTTTCCCAAAAAGATCCCAGCCTGGTCATGCACCTCCCTGGGACTCCTGGAGCAGAGTCTTGGCGTGCAAAGCTGTATGTGTGTGTGTGTGCATGTAGGGGGTTGCTCAGTGCTCCCCGGTGCAGTCATGCCGAGGTTTTACTGCCGGGACATGTCTCCCTGTGTTGTAATGAAGCAATTACCAGTGCTCCCAGACAGTGCGGGGCTTCATGAAGCCCAAGAATGCACCCTCGTCTGGCAGTGATTTACTGCTCCCCCGGGACCCCAGGGTGTGCTGCGGGAAGGGGCCCGGGTGGGAGGCAGTGTGCAGCCATTGGGAGCTGCCCCTCACCCCGTGGGTGCCCTTCACATCCCTCCTCCTGGCCTCGCAGGCAGCAGAGGAGAGGAGAGGAGTGTTTGTCTCCTGTCCCTGTCCCTGGATGGGCACCCTGATGTCACCCTGAGGAACAGGGCTGGGTGGCAGGAAGGTATGTTCAGGTCTCAGACAGTGCATACAGTGGTCCAAGCCAGGCCCAGCTGGGGCAAAATCAGCAGGGGCAGAGCAGGAGGGCACCCATGAGTGTGTAAGGGATAGGAAAGCCCTGCCATGCTCCTCAGGGAGAGAAGCTGGGAGTGGATGGTGCTCCAAGCAAGGAGGTATGCTTGGAATAACCTGGGCTGGTAAGATCACTTACTGGGAGGTGAGTTTAGTCCTGCCCCTCTTCCCGTGTTGGTCCCTGTGCTATGACAGAGGAAGATGCTGGAGCAAGCCCCAGCCTCCTTAGCCATCACATCTGTTGGTGCATGGCCAACCCGAGGCAAAGTGGGCACGTCCATGGGCCATGCAGGGGGGTCAAGGTGGCATCCCTGGGGGCACTGGAAAGGGCGGAGTGCCCTGGGCACCCAGCTGACTGCAGGTACTAGTGGGGGTCACAGTTGAAGCCTCGAGGGAGACACTGGCCCATGGGAGGGGGATAGGCTCATTTAAAAAGCTGATTTGCAGATGCAGGTTCCCTCCAACACAGGGAGGTGTATTCAGTCAACAGGCAGAGAGTCAGAGCATATGGGGGACTCTCCTGCCTCTGGAGTCACCTATTTTCATGATAACCTGGTAGTGAGGCCAATGGGACCTGTCCCAGGCAGGGATTTGAGCTGGAAGGGGGTGGTGCCAGAATGCAGGGCCAGACCAGGTGGTGAGTTAAAGGTACTGGCAGGTGAGCAGCTGGGTACCCAGGAAGAGCTTGTGTTGGGGGAGGCACAGGCACATCAAGCATGGGGATGCCGAAGGAGCCAGCACATTGGTCCAGCCTCACTGCTGGGGTGGTAGGGGTAAGCAATGTCCATGGGACAGTGGTGAGTTTGCAAGTCCCTAGCACTCTGACGACATGGGGCATCCCAGCTAGAGGTGTGGAGTTCCCCGGGGCAGCAAGATGGGTGTCAGAAGTGCACCTAGAGGTGCAAGCAGGCACCAGCCTCCCTCTAAGCCTGCAGGGACTGCATAAAGTATCCCAGCATTTTTGGAGTTCCCAGCTCTATCAGATGAGTTCCTCTCATGCAATATACTTTTCTATCCAAGGATGCTGCAAACCTCCCATTCCTGGCCATGGCCTCCCTGGCACAGTCATGGCTGTCCCCTCTTCCCTTGCTGCCACCTGTGCCAGGTGTGGCATGCCAGGGCAGGCTGGCTTGGGGGCAGCCACGTGTCTGGAGTAACTGTCAGAGGAGCGGCATCCCCCCAGGGCCCGGCTGGCAGGGTGGCATGGAGACCTCTGCCAACTTTGGGCTGTCTGCTGCGGGTTCTGCCAACCCCAGGTGGGAGCAGGAAGGTGGTCGGGTGGCTTGCCGGGGCAGGAGGGCCTTGGGAGGGGGTGGTATCCCCTCAGTGGCACTGCCAGAAAGGCACCAGTGTGCCCAGTTCCTGCTACTGCATGGACTTTTGGAGGAGCTGCTCATGGAACTGGTGCCCTGGTATCCCAGTTCTTGCACCCTCCCCAAGTCAGAATACTGAAGATGGAGGGATGGGACCCCCCCCAAAACCCAGCTTCCCCTCCCTCCCCAGGAATCCCCTGCAGGCCACCACCCTGGGCCAGCCCTGCCCTGGCATTTGGGTGGGCAGGAGTTCGGCTGGCATGGAGCAGGGGGAGCGCGGGAGCCCCCCAAGCAGGGCGCCGCACCCCTGCTGCCAGAATCCCCCGCTGGCTGCGGCTGCGAGCGGCAGGTCCGGGCAGGGGAAAGATGCTTGGAATTCGTGTCCCGGAGCAGAGAGAGACAGGAGCAAATACTACTAATAAATAATCCTGCAGGGTGGAGGCTGTGCCGGTGAAGAGAGGGGGCCAGGCAGCTCCCCATGGCAAAGAGGGTATGGGGGGGAGAGCAGGCAGCACAGCTTCATCACTGCCACCCTGCAGAGGGTGAGTGGCACCCTTGGGATCCCTCTCAGTGTTTGTTTCCAATTGCCAGTTTGGAGCTGGGGCTGGGATTTTTACTGCTTGGAGGGATACTGCACAGTAGTGTGAGGAAGCTATGGGTACCACCTGGTCACCTGGGACCACCCTCTGCTCTCTGAGCTTCCTCTTTCCTATGGAGCAGCACCCAGACTTGCAAGAGGAGGTGGGAGATTTGTTACCTCTCCACAGCTGAGTGGAGGAACACTGTCCCCCACAGTCTTCAAATCTTTTGCAAGAGGCAGCTCATGCTGCAGGCAGCCTGTTCCAGGGTGGGTGCATCAGCCAGGCAATAGCACCGAACACCGAAGAGGAAGAAGGGGGGGCTCTGAGCCCCTGGGATGTAAGCCAGGGGGTGGTGCTTTGTTTGCTGGAGCTGACCCCACATCTCGGCCCTGTCCATTCTCCTGCAGATATCCGTGAAACAGCCTTCGTGTACGCCATCACGGCGGCTGGGGTGAGCCACGCCATCACGCAGGCCTGCAGCATGGGTGAGCTGCTGCAGTGTGGCTGCGAGCTGACACGGAGCCGGGCCCCCCCCTCGCCCACCGCGGGGCCAGGCACAGAGGGCACTGCCTGGGAGTGGGGGGGCTGTGGGGATGATGTGCAGTTTGGCTACGAGAAATCCCAGCAATTCATGGATGCCAAGAACAAGAAAGGCAAAAATGACATCCGAGCTCTTATCGACCTGCACAACAACGAAGCTGGGCGCTTGGTAAGGCCCTGCACTCCCTGTACCCTGCACCCCTTGTACCCCTACCCAGCCCTCCACCTTCAGTGTCCCCAAGCCAGCTTTGGCTGAAATATGACCCAATACCTTTTGGGTATCCTTAGCAGGTGCTTTGGAACCAACCCCCCCCGGGCCACTCTCCACCCCCAGCCCCACCCCCGAGCCGAGGCAGGACCAAGAGGCAGGGTTTTGGCTGGGGGTGCTGGGCAGCGAGAGAGGGAACCGAGGGCTGAGCGTCGCTGTCTCTTCCTCAGGCAGTGCGCAGCTACATGAGGACAGAGTGCAAATGCCACGGGCTGTCGGGCTCCTGCACCCTGCGGACCTGCTGGAGGAAGATGCCCCATTTCCGAGAGGTGGGGGATCGCCTGCTCGAGCGCTTCAATGGGGCTTTCAAGGTGATGGGAGGCAACGATGGGAAAACACTCATCCCTGTGGGTGACAACATCAAGCCTCCCGATAAACAGGACCTCATCTACTCGGCTGACTCACCTGATTTCTGCTCGGCTAATCGTAAGACAGGCTCGCTGGGTACCAGAGGCCGTGTCTGCAACAGCACAGCCATGGACACGAGTGGGTGTGACCTGCTGTGCTGCGGGAGAGGGCACCGGGACGAGACGGTGGTGTTGGAGGAGAACTGCCTTTGCCGCTTCCACTGGTGCTGTGTGGTGCAGTGCCGCAAGTGCTCCGTCCGTCAGGAGCTCAGCCTCTGCATCTGACAGCCTGGGGTCAGGCGAGGACAATTTGGGAGGCCACCTCCAGGCTCACAAGGCCCCCTGGGACCGAGACAGGTGGAGCCAGTGGCAGGGTCAGCGTGGGTGAGCTCAGCTCTGTGCTCTGGGGAGTCCTGCCTTCCCCAGAGGGCAGCATGGGGCTGCCCGGCATCCCCAAGGGCCCGTGGTGGGAGCTGTGGGCACAGAGCCTCCACTAATAAAGCTATTTAAAGCCGGTATGCCACAGCGCTTCCTGGGGAGGGCTGAGAAGTGCTGACCACCGTGCTGGAAGGGGACTAGCCAGAGAGCTGTCTTGTCCCAGCTGTGAGTCCCAATCAGTCACACTCCTGCCAGCCTCTGGCCCTGCTGGGACCTGTGGCAAAGTCCAGCTCATTTTTTTATCTACTCTCTGATTTTCTCTGTGGTTGTCAAGCCTGAAGATGAGTGTGGATGAGGGCGAGTACTCTCCTGCCCTGCTCTGCTGCTTCCATTGTGTGAGTGCTCTCCTCCCACCACCCACAGCTGTCATTGCTTGGGCTGCCAGTTTGTGTCCCACCACCATCTGACCTGGAATGTTTGCAGTCCACAGCTCCTCCACTCATGCCTCATGCCGGAGGTACATCTATCTGCCCTAACACTATGGTGTTGTGCTCTGACTTTCTTGAAGGGACCCTGTATTCCTTTCACTCCAGCCACAGTCACTGCAGTCCCCACTGCAGAGCCTGGCACACAGAAGCCCTGGACAGCGCTGACACTGTTGGCTTGGTGGCATGCAAGGCATTCACTTGGCATGCCATGGGCCACGTGCAACCCCACCTGGATGGCAGGGTGCCAGGCATGTACGTCTTTATAACCTGATCAGCCTGTGCCCCTCATGGACAAACACAGGGTGAGGAGCAGCCTGCCTGGCTGCCCAGCAAGGCAGGCAGCCAAGCCTCTGTTCCAGGGACTCCAGGGATCTCTGAGGGTGTCCCTCCCATGCTACAAGGAGCCCACAGGAACTGGTTTCTCCAGGGCTACCCAGCATAGAGGTTTAGGTAACTGCAGAGTGGAATATGTGTGTGCAGTGCCTGCTCAGCTGGCAATGCCCCACTGGGCTGAGGATGCCCAGAGGGATGTCAGCAGGGTGAGAGCCTGGGCAGAGATGACCACGCTCCTGTGCCTGCCCTCCACGTTGCAGGAGTGCTGGGCACTGGGGGCTTTCCTGTTGGCCCCTCTTCAAGAGTGCTCTAAGCTGAGGTAGCTGAGGTGGGAAATGCTCCATGTGCTGGGTACTGCCAGGCAGGGTAAAAGCAGAGCTCACAGTGCTGGGCAGACTGCAAGGCAAGGGAGGCTGCATGGGGTGCTGGAGATGCCCACCAGTGGGTCCTCCTTCGCCCACTCCAGGCAGCCAGCAGGGAAGGGCAGGAGAAGCAGGGTGCTGGTGAACCATTAACTTCGCCCAGCAATCACTGGGGGGGGGGGGGGGGGGCCAAAATCTCCCCGGCNGTCTCTAAATCTACCAGCTGCAGCTTTGCAGCTGGAAATTCCCTTCTGACTTGGCCACGGTGGTGCTAGGAGAAGGGAGGCATACAGGGCTCCCAGGAACTCCTATCCCCATGCCCACCATGGGAGCACGTGGGTGTGTGTGTGAGCAGGGTAGCGTGGGTGCAGGTGAAGGTATCTGTGCATGCAAGCAGCTTGATGTGTGTGCATGCACAAGTAGCATGTTTATGCTTGTTCATGACCATATGTGTGCATGTGAGCTTGTATAACCCATCACTGTGTGTGTGAGCCCCCTGTGGGTGTGTAAATAAGTTGGCTTGTGTATTTTCCCCTGTCTTTATGAATTCACAGCAAATTGCCAGTGTGTGTGTCGGTGACACTGTCCCCACGTGTGCCTGTGTAAGAGTATGTTTGCATGTCATATTGTGTTTCCTTAGGTGCATATGGGACAGGGAGGACATGTGGGTGCCAAATGGTCCTCCAGGAAGGGAGCTGGAGAGTTGCAGGAGCTGTGTGCTGGAGGATGTGCAGAGCTGTTCCGTAGGCTCTGCAGGTCCCTCTGAAATGGATGCACTTGAGCATACCTCAAGGCCTGGACTACCTGTCAGGACAGGTCAGTTCAGGCAGGTCCAGTGAAACTTTGGGCCACCCCTGCTGTCCTCTGGAACCAGAGCTGAGACCATCTGTAGAGGCATTGTGAAACCCTCTGTGACATGTTCAGAGTCTGAGCTCCAACCTTCAGCAAGTTCTTTCTCTGGATTCTGTCTCAGCTCCTCCACAATGGGCTGCTTTCATGCTCCAGGCTGCATGGACATGGTTCTGGAGATGTGGCAATGGATAAACCCCTGGGAAGACATTTAGTACTTTTGAGTAAGGTGTCTGACCTGTGTCCTCTCTGCCATTGCCCCAAATCATAGCTCCTGAAAGATGGAGATCACAGAAGCCAAAAATGTGGAGGGGAAGCACATGGTCTGTGCTTGTGGGGTAACTCTTCTGCACATCTCTGTGCACGTCCGCACTGTGTCTGTGAGCCTCTCATGGGTGTGCAAAGCAGCTGAGCTGTGTGTCTTGTTCTCTAACCAACTGGAGAAAGGGACAGCTCTTGTGGGGCCTGACAGCTCCTTGCCACAGCTCCCTACTGCTCCTGATTTGGAAAAGCCAAATCCATCCCTTTGATAGCCAAGGGAAGCCCTGACACAGGCAGATGCTGCCAGTAGCCTGTCAGGGTCTGGATGGCCTAGTGGCCTGGAGAGGGATGAACAGTCAGCAGAGCCCCCTAGAAATCTCTCAGTTCTCCAGACCTCCACAGCTCCCCAACGGCTCCCCATCCAACAGGACCTTACCCCAGATTTCTAACACACCCCATCAGCCCCTAAGGGCAGTTACTCCCTCGGTCCCCAGAAGTGCCCCAGGAGTCCCGCAGATTCCTAGAAGTCCTGCAGCCATCCAGGCCCCCAGGAGCCTGCTGAAGCGATCAAGACCCAGCAGCTCCCGGCCTGGGGGGCGCAGCATCCCCGCCGTCGCCTCGGCAACCCGGGATGCGGGCGGGGCGGGGCGGGCGGCGCGGCGGCAGGAGGCCGCCAGGGGGAGCTGCGGCACGGCCCGGGGAACGTGGGATGGGATGGGATGGGATGGGATGGGATGGGATGGGATGGGATG
>VYXF01003274.1:1734951-1750902 GCA_013397295.1 Polioptila caerulea
TTGGGACTTGTATTAATTAAAGCAGCAGCCGCTGCAGCCTGTGACCTGGGGGCCTGTCACCGTGAAATCAAGTTTAAATCCAGATTTAAAGGGGGAAGAGAGCTGGGGGGAGCGCTGTATCCTCCTAAGAAGTGTGACAGTGACAGCTTCTTGCCGGTCCCCGGCCCTACTGAGCCCTGGGTGGAGCAAGAGGCAGAAGGACCTTCCCTCTACTCTCCGGAGCCCCTGCCTCAGTTTCCCTGCAGTGCAATTGGGAAAAAGACCGTGTAACATCGCCCCCATCCCGGGATGCCCTGGAAAATGATGGCAGACGCTGTGTCAGGCTCAGGACAAGCAGGGAATGAAGTCGTTGCAGTGCTTGGGGCAGGAGCTCCTGGAGCTGGGGATGGTGGTAGCTGCGTCCTGCTCTGCATCTTTCAGGCAGGGCTTGCTTGACAGTGGGAATGAATGCAGGAAGCAGGGAAGAAGATTTCCCCTCTTGTGCAGGGGTTTTGGAGGGATGCTCTCCCTTTGTCTCTCTTCTCTGCTCCACCTCGACTGTCCGAATTGGAGTCAATGTGGATTTGCATTGGGGCATATTCATATACGACCTGTGAAAGTGGTGGGATGGGTATACACACCCTTGGGAAGCTGGAGAAAGCAGCAGCCTGATCCTGACAGTTCTCCCTCTCCCCTGAGCAATCTGTAATTCAGCAGAGATTCTGGGGCTGAACCCTCTCTCCAGAGGCGGGTGAGTGCTGAGCTGGGGAACTCATCCCCTGCTTCTGTCCATGTTCCTGCACCAGAACTGCAGGGTTTGAGGGAACAAAGAGAGAGCAACTCTTCTCTCCAAGACCTGGCAGCTGCAGTCCTTCCATCATCCTCCTCCAAGTCTTGTTTCTGTAATCAAAGTTCACAGGGCTTTAAGCTCCTTGCTTCTCCCAGGGACCCAGCTCTTCCCTGTCCCAGGGAACAAGGGGAGACCTTCTTGGGGAGAGCACTCAGCAGGGATCATGCCCTCCTGAAAAAGCAGTAGGGTGGTGCTGAGCTCCTTGTGGACCATGCTGCAAGATGCTGGATGCTGGGCATCTTGCTGTCTGCTGCTTGCTTTTTGGGTCTTCAATTTGGACACTGTTTATCCCAGAGTCCTTCAAGCCATTTCCTGGAGTTGGGCAAACACTTCCTACTGTCCCCTCCTCCAGATTCGTCCATCATGTGTACTTCCATATTAGCTCCAGGCATTTCTTTCTGGACATGCTTTGTCTCCCCACATCCCATCTCCACACACTCCATCTACGTCCCCATTTGCCCAGGTAACATCTCTATTTGTACAAGTACCTGTACCCCTGTCGTGGACCATGTGCCTCTCATTGCACCCATCCATTTGCATCTCTCTGTGCTTCTCTGGCCACAGGCATCTGGTTCAGTGGGGCTAGGATGTGACAGTGGACTTAGGATTGCTGCTGGGAGCTTGAGGATAGTTTGCTCCATATTTCACAGCTGAGCTGAAAAGGCTGATCATTCCCTTTCAAAGAGCAGCAGTGTTGGGGGGATGCAGGAGATGCAGGGAGGGGATCAGCCAGGAACAGATGTGGAATGGGCCACCTGCTCCAGGGTCTCTCAATTCTCCCAGGGGGAAACCCATACTTTCTGTGGAAGGTGAGCTGGGGCAATGTGTGCTGAGAGTCTGCAGTGCATGGCCAGTGTGGGAGATCCCTGGGGGAGCACACAGAGAGAGTGCAGTCCTGGGAGATGCTGGGCTCCAGAGGCAGGATGGCCAGATTTGACTGCTGCTGGTCAAAGGCTGCCAGGGTGTCTGTACTGTACTTATGTTGTTGGCGGGCACTGCAGCCCCAGTGCTGCTGGTTTTCTCTGCCCGGGTAAGCTGCCGTTAAGCACAGGGTTTTTCCAGCCTTCCCTGTAGGCAATGGGCACAGCGTGGATTGAGGAGCATCTCTCTTCCCTGTGTGTGTCCCCCACAGACTTTTCCCCTTCCCCAAATGGAAAACCAAGAGATTGACACACTGCTTGCTCTGAGCTCAAGGGTGTCCTTTTCCCTCCCAGCTCCTGCTCCAATGAGATCCTGGGCCTGAAGCTGCCATCAGAGCCAGTGTTGAATGCCAACACGGTGTGCCTGACCCTGCCGGGGCTAACGCGGCGGCAGCTGGAGGTGTGTGTGCGCCACCCTGACGTCACTGCCTCGGCCATCCAGGGTATCCAGATTGCCATCCATGAGTGCCAGCACCAGTTCCGAGACCAGCGCTGGAATTGCTCCAGCCTTGAGACCAAGAACAAGATTCCGTATGAGAGCATCATCTTCAGCAGAGGTAAGGGTTGGACGGTTCCCCTCCTGTCCCACTATCCAGCACTTGCTCTCTGGAGTCCTCGTGGGTTCTGCGTGGGCCCCTGCACAGCTCTTCCCTGGCCATGGGGGTGAGGTGAGCTCTTCAGCATCCCCATGGATGAAGGCAGAGAAATGTTATGGTCTCTCAGATGAAGGAGCACTGCACTATGGCAAAGCCAGTCTGTGTACCTTCGTACCTGCCCTGGCTCTTGACCTGAGCTGCTCCTACCTGACCAACTCCAGCTGCTCCTAAGGCTCTTTCCAGGCCCTCCTGCTTTCTGGCACCTTCTTCCTGTGTGCTGTAGGCTGGTGTTTGGAGCAGTGCCACAGGTGTGCAGCATGATTGGTGGGTCTGAAGGTGGATGCCATGCTCTGGGATTTGGTTTGGCAGATACAGTTGAGTATCTTGGCTCAGTCCTGCTCTGGGGATGGTGTTTTAGTGTGCTGTGATGAGCTGAAATGCCCCTAACTAGTGGGACCTAGCTCTGTGAGCCTGTCACCCTGGTGTCCTTGTGTTGGCTTTCCAGTGCAGAGATCTAAGGGCTCTCTTTTTGGGACCCTAAAGCATGATGGCAGAGGGGCAGGGATACAGGCTGTCCTGGGAGCTCACCTGCCCACAGAGCCCCCAGTTGCACTGCTAAGAGAACTCTCCTAGCTCTCCACATTCTGCCAAGGATCCTGGTGCCAGGATCTCATCTCCCTCGCAGTCATGTCTGGCCCTGCCTGTATCAGAGCCTCCCTGGTTGACATTCTCCTTCAGGAGCAGACTCTGCCAGCCAGAGGGGCTGGCCTGCATGGTGCAGATTAGGGTTGTGACCTGATGGGATCTTCTAGAGGACTTGAATGTATCTTTTCACCTGAGTACCCTTTCTTGAAGCCTGTGCTTCAGCATATTTCTAAGTGCCCATTGCCACAGACCATGGTCAGGAAGGACAATATGGTGCCAGTGGCCAGCAGTCAGGGTGCTGAGGGCAGACTGGGTACCCAGCACATATACCACTCCTCCAGCTCCCAAGAAAGGTGAAAATTACCAAAGAAACTGCTCACGTACCCACTTTGTGAGCCTCTCAGCCTGATGCTCAGCAGACAGTTGCAACTCTCCACTCTTTTTCAAACATCCTTTCACATCCTACATCTTCATTCCCTGAGACTATGAGGAGAGTCTCAAAGAGGAGAGGCTGGCAGCTTGAGGCTTACATGTCATTGAGGGGATGTGGTGGCAGGAGCCCACAGGCAGCTGTAGCAAGTGGGGAGAATGGATCACATATGTGTTTTGGTGTCTGAACATCTCTCGTGTCCAAGGAAGCCTGGACAGCCTGACTGGATGGAATGCTACCTTGGAGCATGGGTGGCATGAGGGCTGTGGTGCTGCCATGGAGCAGCCCTGGTCCCTCTCAGGACCCTAGTGCCTGGAGAAGGGCAGTGTCTCTTCCCTCTGTGAGCAGTGCCCAGGTTAGGGCCTGGCAGGAAGGGTGGGGACTGTCAGCCCTGATAAGCATCGAGGTATTTCCAGGTCCTCTGAGGAATGCAGTTCATTTCTGTCTCCTCGGGCGGCAGGAGACACTGACTTGCTGGCTCAAGTTGCTCGCACACCCAGACAAGCTTCCTTGCTCCAGGTCCCACCAGGCTGGGTGAGAAGCACCAGCAGCCGAGAGCACTGACCTGCATCCCTCCCTCAGCCTGCCTTGTCTGCTGGTGGCCCCAGTGACTTGCACCTCACTTCTGTCTCAGATGCTTCTGCAGCCCTTCCTGCTGTCAGGGCTGTGACCAAGGGATTTGGGGACTCCCACAGACTGTGGACTCCTGCCCCCCTCTAGAGCTCTTGGACATGGCTCAGCCCAGGCTCCCATCATTGGTGGGATCCCGTTCTCTGGAGTAGAGACACAACATCTAGCAGCAGGGCAGGATGGAGGTATGGCTGGAGCATCAGAGCAGGCAGGCATCTCATGGCACTCCAGTTTTGGCAGCAGAGGTTGCAGGATGAGCCCCAAGCACCCAAGCTATCTCATGTAGTTGCTTGGAGCCATTCTGACATGGAGCAAGCCTTGAGGCTGGAGCCCTGGCCCACTTTGAACCCACTCATATCTCTCAATAACAGTGCTGGAGCTCTGAGCTTTGCCTTCCATCTGTTACAGGCACAGCCATCAGAGAGGGGACACATCTCAGGAGCCCAGTGCTGGAGGAGAGGCAAGTGGTAAAAGTGAGGGGTGCAGGCTCCATGGCGCAGACTTTAATGCATCTGACCTCCGGGGACCAGGCTCTGTGCCCTGCCCCATCCTTGCCATGCCTGGGAATGCAACGTGCTTGTAGGATCATTGTTCGTAACCTGAAGTGACAGACCCCTTTAATCTTTCATTCCTTTTCCCACTTCTTCAGCCATCAGTTCAGCCGTGCGTGAATCTCACTTTAAATTATTTGTAGCTGGCTTCTCCCTCCCGCTCTCCTGGCTTGGCTCCACTCCCCAACTCTGCTCTGTCCTCCTGCATCTCTCACATCATCTCCACAGTGGGGCATGAGCTGAACAGGATGCAACACTGATCCAAGCTGTCCCATGGTGCCCATCCCACACTCTGCCCACTATCCGGGTACTCAGTGGACCCAGGGACCTCATCCCCTGAGGACAGAGAAGAGGACAATGGCAAATGAGTGCCCATCTTCTCATCCTGCTGAGCGGATCCTGGAAGTTTGAGTGCAAGCCCTGGGAAGACAGCTTCAAATTGGACATGGCTGGGAGTCTGGGGTGGTTCCAGAGCAGCATAGCTGGAGACAGGGATGTTGACAGCATCCTGGGCAGAGCACAGACCTGGGAAATGCTGCCATCCCTGGGGCATGGGACACAGTGGCTGTGAGGCACAACAGCAGGTTAGTGGAGGGCAGAGGGGGTGCCCAGGAGTTTATCATCCTTGCTCTCACAGAGCCACTGAGTTCTTTTGAGACACCACCATGGTCTGTGGGTTTTTCAGGTCTGGTCCTTGGATGCTGAATCCCTGGGGTATGAGATGTCCCTGGTACCCTCTGTTCAGTCTCCAGTGCCATCTGCATCCCCCATCCTCCTTGGCCCACATCCCCTCCATGTTAAGCCAGGCTCAACAGTGCTATTCCAAATCCTCCTCCAGTCTTCTCTGGCTCCCCAGCTGGCTGCCTATGTACTTACCACCTTCCTGCCCCTTCTCTGGTGCTGTCGCTTCTGCCAGGACTCTCCAGTGCTGTCGCTGGTCCCATCCTTCTCTGCTGTACCTCCCTCTCCCTCCATGTGCTCGCCTGGCTGACAGAGACATCCTCTCCTGGCCTCAGGAGATGTAGGGGGATGGAGCAGTGAGGTGGAGGCAGGTGGCTGCATCTACACCAGCAATGGAAATAAGTCCCCTGCTCCTGCTCCAAGGGTGAGCAGCACAATTGTGTCCAGATCAGTGGAGAGGATGGCCTGTTGTCCTGGTATATTGTCCCACCACAGCATCTGTGGGCTGCCAGGCACTGTGTGGCTTGGCTGGGCTGTCCCATGCCTGGTTGCCTGACAAAAAACAAGCTGCAGATGATGGTGGGTGACTGAGTCTTGTTCCTTGTCCCATATGTGTGCACCCATGGGTGAGTACAATGCCATCAGGGACTGTCTGGCTGCTGGGCAGGGGCTGTTTGAGGTGTGCTGTGGGACTGACTATTCCCCTTTGCTCATCCCAACCCAAACCCCATCTACATGGAGCTCTGAAAAAATGAGGACCCCCCATGAAGGGGGTCCTTGCAGGCCTTCAAAGTCTCGTGGTTGGAGGGGACAAGATGCTGGAGTTCAGTATCTCTTGGTTCCTGCAGCCTTTGTAGAGATGGGTGATGCTTCCATGCCCTGTGCCCACCTTAGAAGGGCTCACTGGTGACAAAGGGTCTGCATGGCCATGGTCAGATCTTGATTTCTTCCAGCAGGGAGTGGAGAACTCCCTGCAAGGATGGAAACACCAGGTGCTGGGGCCCAGCCAGCTGTGAAATGGAGCTTGGGGAAGCTTTGCTGTGTGCTGAGGGAGGCAGGTGCTGTTACAGCTATCCAGGGAGATGCTGCCAAGCTCAGGACCCCGGCACCTAGCTCTGCAGAGCCCCAGCCAAGCTCTGGAGCCCGCAGACCGCAGCGCCTGGCCTGGCGCACCTGCAGCTGGGCTGCTGGCAGGGTTTTGTGTACCCCCAGGCAAACCAAGGGCTTTGCCCACCTGGCCCTGAAGCACATGCGGGTGCTGTGGATGCTTGGCTTCATCCCTGTGGGTTCTCCCATTCCCTGGACCTTCTCCCCACTGGTGGTGCAAGTGAGACCCTGGGGCCAGGAGGATTCCTGGCGATGTGGGGCTGAGCTCAGCTCCCTGCACAGCAGCAAGGGCTGCTCTCCGAGTGCCGTGGGCGGACAGGGAGCGAAGGCTGCGGGCTGTCCCTGGCACGCTCAAGAAGGTGCAGGAAGGCAAGTTGGGATCTGCAGGGAGGCATTTAGCGCCTGGTGCTGGGCCAGACCCTGGCAGGTTCACCTGCAGTTTAATTAGGGAGAGGGGAGGGGAGGGAGCTGGGCTGGGGGAGAGGCAACATGTCGGGACTGGCCGTCTCAGCAGGCCTCGCAGGAGGTGGCGGGAGAAGTTCTCTGCTTTATATCAGGGCTGGGGCAATGTGCCCACAGCTCCTGGTAGCTACACCCGACTTCTGGGGGCTATTGTCATGAAGGGGGCAACTGAGCATCCCTGGGGTACCCTAGAGTGGACCTACGTGTGGCTGTCCCACTGGCTCCCTCAATGCCACCCAGGCATTGCAGTGATGGGTGCTGGGAAAGAGTTTCTGGATATGATGGTGAGCTGTGGGAGGAAGGCCATGACTCCAGCTCTTCCTGGTCTACAGACTGTAGAGCCCGGAGCTGTGCCTGATCCAGCCCTGTAGCCTTCATTGCACATCTCCTTGAAAGATGGAGGGACTGGAGCATCCTTGGTGGAGCCAGTGCTGCTGGGACTTGGGGTCTTGCTAAAGGACCTCCCATCTCGTAGCCACATCTTGACAGGGAAAACTTTCCCTGCTAAGAAACTGCTTTGGGTTTTGACCTGGGGAAGAGATTTCGGACCTGTCCTTGCCTAGCATGGTCTTTGAGTACACAGCAAGCTGGATGCTGGTGGTGGTGTCAGGATTGTGTCCTCCATTCCCTCTTCCCTGTAGGATGCAATACTTCTTGTACCTCCCACAGCTACACCTCTTCTGTGGTGTCTGGAGGGATATGGTGACTCAAAAATCACTGCTGAGGTCTTAGATGGCTAGGGGAGCTGGAGACCCTCCCTCCAAAGTGCTCAGGGCTGGCCACCACATGCCACTCTTGGCTGTGGTTCCTGGAAGCTTCCACCCTTGCTGAGCCCACAAGGCGGGTGATTGTTGCAGCCATGTTGCTTGTTGCTTTGCTTCAATCCTCTGTCTCTGGCTTGGCTGGGGTAGAGCAAGAAATGTAAGCTGGACCTCCTAGCAGAACTGTACTGGCATGGCTGCTGTGATCCCAGTGCTGCCCTGACCCCCTCCTCCCCTTTGCTCAC
Organism: Polioptila caerulea; assembly: GCA_013397295.1. Taxonomy (NCBI): domain Eukaryota; kingdom Metazoa; phylum Chordata; class Aves; order Passeriformes; family Certhiidae; genus Polioptila; species Polioptila caerulea. The sequence continues at coordinate 1,742,809 of VYXF01003274.1, forward strand.
AGCTCCACATGTGAGCAGGTGAGAGAAGAAGGGGAGAAAGCAGGGAAGAATGGTGGAACCAGGCAGAGTGATACTGAGCAGGGAAAGGACCATGATGAGATGGGAACAAGACTTCCTGAATGCTGTGATGTCATGTCCTGGGGACCAATCTGTCCCCTGCTCACAGCCTAGGGAATGGCAGATCTAGGGACAAGGACTCACACCTTATCCATCAGCTCACACATACTTGGAGAGCACTAGAAGAAGAAGGACTGGGGCTTTACCCACAGGTTTCCCAGTCATGGAGGGTGCCCAATCAACCTGACCTCTTTACCTGTAAGGACATGGACTTGCTAGACAGACTGGGTGGGGTAGAGCTTGTGTCTGGGCTCCTGAAGGGATTTTAAGGAGATGCCACACCGGAAATTATTTTTTAGGCTGGAGAAATATGAGAGAAAGAGGCAGGGCTGGCAGGAGGGTGTTGTACTGGATGAAGGGTTTGCTGCCCCGTCCCCTGGCGCTGGCTGTGTGAGGAGCTGGGGATGCCCCGCAGGATGGCAGCGATGAATTGGGCTGTGCTCAGGTTTGGCATATGAAGGGCTGAAGCTGGCCCACATGGTGGGATCAGAGAACTGGGAATCCATGAGACCTTTCCGTGCTGGTTCTCCATCCTCCATTGCTCACCTGGGGACTGACGTTCCCCAGATGTGGGCCTTCATGCTCCAGCAGTGCTGTGGGTGTGTTGCAGGCACTGCCTGCCAGCACTCTCCCTGGGGAGGCTGCACGGCACAGTGTACGCACCAGCAGCCCCATTACCTGCCTGCTGAAAAATGTTGTTCAACTTGTGCATGGAAAGAGGCAGGCTGAGAGCAAGCTTGTCCCACACCAAGGGGAAGCTGGGAGAGGCTCCTGCTGGCTTTTAAGCAGCGCCTCGTTAATTTTTTAAATGCACCAGTGTCAAATTAACACACAAAAGAGCAGCACGACTTTAAATGCAGGTTTCCGGGCTGCATTTCATTTTCCTTTAATAAGATCATAGCGTTTGCTCAGCGGGCGGCAGCGAACCGCGGAGGAGACATGCGTGATGGGGAGCACTGCCGAGGACGGGCAGCAGCAGCGGTTGCACTCTCACCTCTCCTGACTCTGTGGCACAGATAGGGTGCTGGCAGAGCTTTGGGGTGCTCGCCGGAGACCCCTGTTTGATGGCATGGATCTGGTAAAGAAAACACCCCAAAACCTGTTGTCTGTTCAGCTGTGTCAAAGCCAGGGCCAATCAAACTGCTCATGTCTAACAGAGAGAGAGAGGCTGGGAACTCCAGCTATTTATTTATTCACATGTGACGCCACAGCACAAAATCTGGCACTCCCTCCATCCTAGCCTCATGCTGGGGCCAATCAGTGTGCACCAAAGCAAAGGGCACTGCAGGCTCCTCGTCTGACCTGGGAACCACAAACAAAAATATTACTTTGCATTTCAAATAAATAGAAACTCCCAGGGAGGAGAGGGTCTTCACCTGGCTTCAGCAAAGCCGAAAGATTCTCAGGCATCCCCTGCTCACAGTCACATGGAGCCCCATAGAACCCCTTCTGTGAGACCTGTCCCTGTCCCCATCTGCCCTGCGCCCAGCTAATGACACTTGTGGATGTCCTCATTCCCTAGCATTTAATGACAACCAGCTGCCAGCCCTGGCAGTGCATGCTGTGGTCACGGCGTGCTCTAACTGACTAGGGATGCTCATTTTTTTCCAGTGTGGTATCACATTTAGAGCTTCTTGTGGGACCTGGCAGGGCTCAGGGTGGAAAGGGATATGGGCACATGAATGGGGCTGGACAGGCAGCGCAGCTAGCTCTTTTTACTGCTTAATCTGCACCCTGTGAGTAGCAAAAGTGGCCCATTCTTCAGCAGAAATATCTCTCGGCCAGCATTATATTTAGTATAGTAGGAAACTCTGAGTGGAGAGGGGAGGAGGGATTGCCTTTCCCATCAGAGCCATGATGCTGATGCCTGAGCAGTGCTGTGGTGGTATCTCCCAGAGTGACGTGAGAGCAGGCTGATGGTGCGAGCTGGGGTCCCAGCTAGGGCAGGCTGGTCCTCAGGGCAGCAGTGTGTCCTGGAGGGGATGGGGCTGGAGAGCAGAGAGTGGGGATTCACTCATGGCCTATGTGGGAGCTGGTGCATCAGGAAAGAGCAAGACACAAGCTGAACCTCCAGATCCCTACACCCCAGTATGATGATGAACTCACACCACCCAGCCTGAGCCTCACTCTCTCCTTCCTTGCAGGCTTTCGGGAGAGTGCCTTTGCCTATGCTATAGCAGCTGCTGGCGTGGTGCACGCCGTGTCCAACGCCTGTGCCCTCGGGAAGCTGCAGGCCTGTGGCTGTGACCAGAAGCGCCGTGGCGATGAGGAGGCTTTCCGGCGCAAGCTGCATCGTCTCCAGCTGGAAGCCATGAACCGTGGCAAGGGCATGGTGCATGGGGTGCACATGGAGCACATGCCGGCAGAGACCCCTGGCCTCCAGGACTCCTGGGAATGGGGAGGGTGCAGCCCTGATGTGGACTATGGAGAGAAGTTTTCCAAGGATTTCCTCGATTCCCGGGAAACCTACAGGGATATCCACTCCCGTATGCGGCTGCACAACAACCGTGTGGGCCGGCAGGTGAGTGGAGCACTGGTGACAGTTGTGGGGAGATGATGGTGGGAACAGGGTCCCCAGGACATGTGTGGGAAGGCTGTGAGGGACTCAAGCTGGTTGCTGTGGGACCATTTGTGAGTCTGGGATTGCCCCCAAGGCACCTCCTCTCCCCAGTCTTGCCCAGAACAAAGGCAGCGATGCTCTTAGCATGACAGGGCTGCAAGGATATGCCAGTCAAACAGCTGCTGGGAATAATACCTCTGGGTATTGCTGCTGTGGCCTTGCCACAGGACGCTGTCCCAGGCCACTGTCACCTGCCTGTGCTGCAGTGGTGCTGCTGGGGTGGCACAGCAATGATTCTGGCTCCTGCCTCTCAGGAACTGGGTGAACTGGTGTTGGGCAGCTGCAGTGGGAGGAAGCTAAAGACAGGGAGGAGAAAGTCACTGGCATCATGGGGACACAGCACAGATTCTGCAGCACCCAGCCATGTCTCTGCCTCCAGAAAGGGAGCAGTGCCCTGAGGAGGCAGATGTGAATGAGATTGGGTTAGGCTGTGGGCTCCCATACCAGCTGGGAAACACAGCATGCCCTTGGGAGCAGAGGTGACAGCCTTGTCCCCCATCTCTAGCAGTGTGCTGGAGCCTGTCCAGGCAAGCAGGACAGCCTCCCCTCCATTCTTATTATGTTAGGTCTCGTTAAAGGTACTAATTAGTAGCTCACTCTGTCTGTAAGCTGAGGTTTAAAAGCAGCGTGACATTGGAGACAAGAAGCATGCAGGCAGGAGGGGCTGGGAGAATGGCTGCATTTCCCTGCCTGCTTTTGCTCAGCAGGTGCCTGAGATCACATCCATTGAATCCAACAGGACACATGTCCCCAAGACCCCAGCCACATGCTGCCAGGGCAGTGCCGAGGGTTGTGTAGTGGCTGAAGGAATGAATAATTAAAGGTCAGAATTCCACAGGGAATGTTTCCTTGGGATGGCTCAGACATACGGATGTGCCTCTTGCTTTGAGCATGTTTGAAGTCAGCTGTGAGGCAAGGATGCTGCAGAGCAGGACCTTAATGTGTGGCTTTCCCTGATGCTGGAGCTGAGCTTTACCACTCTGGAGAAGCCACCCCAGTTTGGCCAAGCTGTTAATGCCTGGGGAATACCAAAGCTTTTGATTTGTTTGGCTTTATTTGCTTGTGTTTGGTGGAAGCTCACTCAGTGTTAGGTAGATAAGACCCCCATTGCAGTTCTGACTGCAGGGCTCATCCTGATTGCCCTACATCTCTCCATGCCACAGATCTCTGGGTCCCTTGGCAATGCTCAGAAGTCTGTGGTCGGTGTTCCCTGTTTCCCAAGGGAAACCTCACAGCCTGCAGAGGGAAGGGAAGGTGAGAGAGGACTATTTGCTCTGGCAGGATGTCACGAAACATTTCCCGTGGGATCCAGTAACAGTGAAAATGCCTGGGGTCTGCTTGTCCCTGAGGGCAGGCAGGCACGGGACTGACAATGTCAGCTCTTGGTGGCTTCAGAGACAAGATTTGGACTGATGAAAGAAGCCTGGGAGCTAGAAGAAGAGGCAGAAGAAGACTAAAGGAAAAAAGGAGGGAATGGTACCTGTGCAGGTGGGGAAGCAATGCCTGGACAGGCTGCCCAGCTCAGGGACCTTGTTGAGATGAGGGTGTGAGCCCATGTGAGATGGCTGTGGGTGCCAGGCATTGGAACAAGGAGGTGATGCTGTGCCTGGTCTGTGTCTCTTGGTGTCGTGCTTATTGCCAGGGCTGGTCCTGGCCGCCCCACTGGGGATGGGTTCTCCAACTCCCCACCTGCTCTTTTAGCAATGCTGTGGGTCCCACACCCACCCAAGCCCCACTTACTACTAGGAGTAATTTTTCTGCTGTAATAAGGAACAATCTCCTTTAAGAGATTTTAGGATTTCCCAGGAAAGGAAAGGCTGTACTGATTGCAGCACCTCTGTGGCCTCCCCTCCAAGTCCTGAGGCTTGAACCTCTTTAGCAGAGCAGTGATGTGGACATGCACACCTTGTGCCATGCACCATCCCTCTCCATGCACCAAGTAGCTGCAGCACCCAGAGCTCTCCAGCATCTCACTGTGATTCTGAACATCCTCTCTGTGGTTCCTGTGTATCCCGAGGGTGCCGTGCGTGTGGGTAAGCCTGTCCCCCAGCTCAGACCCTACAATGCTGGAGAGAGGTGACAATTCCATGAATATTGGCATCCAGGTCCCATCAGATGTGGGTTTCTGTAGTGTAGTGGTTATCACGTTCGCCTGACACGCGGAAGGTCCCTGGTTCGAAACCAGGCAGAAACACACTAATTTTTCCTTTTTACATCCAGCTGTGAAGCTGGGCAGGGAATTGCTGCTGCAAGGGATGTGCAGCATCCTCTGATAGTGGCAGTGGTGACCTTGGTCCTGAGCAATAGGAAGCCCTGGGATAATCGTTGCTTGGTCCAGCTCAAGACTGAGATGGGTGTTCTGCATCCCTGGGAGGCAGCAAGCTCCCCAGCAAAGAGCAGCAGCAGCGTGAAAGAGACTTTGCAGGTCCTCCTAACTCACTAGATCAGAGAGTGAGAGAGGATGAAAGAAGCCAGGAACTACCCATTACCCTCACAACAAAGACCTACGATAAAGCTCTTATGAGCGTGCCTGGGAGGAGCTGGGAATGTGCAAAAGAAAGCACCAGCGAGTCCAGGCATGTGTCGAACTTGGGTGTCTGTGAGACAGGGAAAGGACGGGTAAGGGTGCATGGAGAAAATTCAATGACAGAAGCGTGGGACCAAGACTCAGATGGGCCCTTCTTGCATCTCCCAGCTCTGTCAGGGTCCTGTCCCCTTTGTGCTGCCTGTGCAGGAGGGAAAGAACAAGCAATCGCTGGTCAGGGATATATGGGTGTTGTGGTGCTGGGGTTCAGGATGCTCAGCAGTGATGACTTGGGTGATGGAGATGGCCACACTTGACACCTTCTTCAGCCCCTGTTGTGACCAGCTGTAGCCCCAAATGAACCCCTGTCCAGTTGTCACACCACTGTTCCCTCCATCCCAATGGTGAGCCTGCCAGCCACAGTCCTGTATGGAGATTTTTCCTGGTCCAATCAAGCCAGCAGAGAGGGAATGTGGGAAAGGGTGGGGTCCCAGTGCCAATGTGTCCCCAAGGATAGTGACAAGAACAGTGGCGAGCAGCTGGTGTTCCTGGCTGGCACACCCAGGACATGGTGGAGAGGCCAGGTAGCTCATTACCTGCGAGGTGCAGGCTCTTCCCAGCAGGAGTAGGACTCTCAGCAGGATGAAAGCCAAACTTCAGCCCAGCCCAGACCTCTCCACCATTTGCCCCAAGCTCCAGGCATGTTTCCCTGACCTGCCTTCATTACCCTAACTGCTTAGCAACTTAGAGATTTACTCAAAAACAAGAAAAGAAGGAACAAAAACTGCCCACCCCTACCTAAACAAGGCACGCCTGTCATGTGTCCCTCCCAGGGAGGGGGCGGAATAGGCAACATGTGTCAGGCATGAAGCCAGGTAGCTGGGCAGGACTGGCATTGTAGGACAGCACCTTTCACAGGGACAGGTGTCCCCTGGAATTCCCCCCCAAGTCCTGGAGCACAGCTTTGAGTATGGGGATCACCCTTTGATAGTCTGCAAGCCCCAGCTGAACTCCTGGTGGGGTTTGGGTGTCCACGGGGGAAGGGAACTCATTGAAGCCTGTGTGAGCACATGGGAGGCACACAACCCAGCAGGGGATCCCTGTGGGGACAGAGCAGAGGGTGTTATAAACTGTCTCTTTCCAGGCTGTGTGGGGCTGTGTGGCCACGTTGTGACCCTGGAGATTGATGGGCGTGAGCTGTTTCTCTTGGCTTGGCCACAGCAGTATCCCTTACAGGGATGATGTAGGGGATCCCAGCATGCAGCCTCGGGGCTCATCAGCCTTGCCCAGGGAGTCCAAGGAACTCCACACTGGCCTCTGGCCCCTGCACATGCTGTGCTTTCGGGCTAGCCCAAACCACAGCCAGAGCCCAGCCCATGCACCCTAGCCCTTGAAGCACTGGCCACACTGCAGCCTCTACAAACTGTAAGTCAGGGATGTGATCCCTGCTTGGAATTCAGGTGGTGGTGGGAGGCAGTGCCTCTGCCCCCTGGCACTGTGGCCAGGTTGGCTGAAGGAGAGCAGGCAAGAGCTAAAAGCAGAGCTGCTCCCAGGACTTCTAGAACTGGGGCTTTGTGGGATGAAGGTCTTGGGAAGGGGAAAGCATCCCTCCCACCTGCCCCATTTGCAATGTTACTGACTGGTGAGGTGCATGGGAGACCCCTGCACTGGGGAGGGGGGTCCCAGTATAGCTGCACAGATGCAGCCATGCTGGCTTTTAACTGGGGTCCAGGATCAGGTTGATGCTGCTGAAGCCAAGCATCAGTGGGAGGTGAGATCCAGGCTCCTTCTCCCTGTACTCAAAGAGCTCACCCTGTCCTTTAGGTGCCAATCCCTTGCTGAAACATAAAAGCCAGTTGGTATTACCAGGATGGGAAGGGACAGGGTGTGGGACATGAGTTGCACTGGGCACAGCAAAAGGGTGCAGCCTTGCTGGCTTTGCAGTTCCAGAGCTTTGATGGCTACTCATGCCAGCCCTTGATGTTTCCGTAGTGCCAACCCACACAGAGCTCCATTGTGGCTTCTCCAGTCCCCAGACTGCGTCTCCTTCATGCTAACTCCTGGGTCCTTCCTTCCCCGCCCAGGTGGTGATGGACAACATGAGGAGAAAATGCAAATGCCACGGGACCTCAGGGAGCTGCCAGCTGAAGACATGCTGGCAGGTGACACCTGAGTTTCGCTTAGTGGGGTCTCTGCTCAAGGACCGCTTCTACGGGGCCACCCTGATCCGGCCCCACAACCGGAATGCCGGGCAGCTGGAGCCGGGCCACGCTCGGCATCGCCGCCGGGCTGGCATCAGCGAGCTGGTTTACTTTGAGAAGTCACCCGACTTCTGCGAGCGAGAACCAGCCCTGGACTCCTTGGGCACCCAAGGGCGCCTGTGCAACAAGACCAGCCCGGGCATGGACAACTGTGAGAGCCTGTGCTGCGGCCGCGGGCACAACATCCTGCGGCAGACACGCAGCGAGCGCTGCAACTGCAAGTTCCACTGGTGCTGCTTCGTGGCCTGCGAGGAGTGCCGCATCACCGAGTGGGTCAGCGTCTGCAAGTAGCCAGGCAGGGATGGGTGCCCACCCCAGGGTGCCAGGGACAAACACGCCTGCCTGCGGCAGGGGAGGGAGACGGGGATTGGCGCTGGGGGGAGGTGGAGCCGCGATACCCGCTTCCCTCCGCTCCGAGGGAGCAGGAGAGGACATGCCCAGCACCCTCCAAAATCAGCACTTTGTCGTCACCTGGGAAGGGCAGGGCGGGGCTGCCCGCTGCCCCCCAACCCCACATGAGAGCACCAAGGCTCCCGGCCCCGGGAGCGCACGGCCATGCTGTACAGACCGCC
>VYXF01003274.1:1751323-1763522 GCA_013397295.1 Polioptila caerulea
CATGGACAGCAGGGCATGGGGAGCCCAGGGTGGGAGGGAAGTGGGGGGGACACACACTAGCACTGTGCACAAGTTCCTCCAACCACATGCGAGGTTGTGCTCGGAGCAGGATGGGGTTTGAGCACCCCATGGGATGGAGAAGGGGGAGAGCTCCCCGGGCTGGGGCTCACCTCTCACCTCTGGGCTGGCTTGGGCTGTAGCATCATGGCCGGAGGGGCGGGTGCCCGGGGCTGTGCTCTCTGTGTCTGTGTTATTATATGGTAAGTTATTTTCTGATTGTGAATAAAAGTGGATTGGAGACAGCAGAAGGTATTTCAGGATGCAGCACCTTGCTCTTCCTGCTGTCAAGGGCTCTCCATTCCTCTAGGGTGACAGAAGGATGGAGAGGGACCCTTGGTGCTGCTGACCTACTTGTGTGAGACTTTCTCCCTGGTGCTCTGCTGCCATCCCATAATAACCACCCTATAAGCTGTTTGCCGACTGGCAGGAGGTGGGGACCCATCACAGGAATCCCAGACACTTACAAGGTTGCTGCTGGGAAGCTTCTGCCCAGTTGGATGCATTCTAGACCCCATCCATCCCATGGGAATCCTGGCTGCTGCCCCATGCCCATGACCATGCCGAGCCTGGGAGCTGCCCTGCTGTCTCCAACACACCTGGGGAAGGATGGTGGGCTGGAGAGTAGGGAATGCAGTAGGGGAGGGACAGGCAATGGGGGTCCCCAAATGGCAGCTTGCTGTGGTGGTGGGGAGGGCACCCATCTGGCTGCAGCAGCCTGCAGGGGCCAGGCAGTGAATCATGCTGCTGCTGTCTCCTGGCTGATAAACTTCCCTGCTCCTCCTACGGCTGTGCACCCCTTGGGACTACACAAAAAAATAGAAGTGAATTTAAAAAAAAAACTGAATCAAGGAGGAAAATACCAGGCTGGAAGGAAGCGAGCGCCCCGGGTCCAGCAGGGAGTGGCCCGTGTCCTCATTTCATAACGCTCGCGCACACAGCTGGAGCCGGATCAGCTGGGATGGATGCTCTGCCCTTCACCACCCCTGCATGGGAGTGCTGGCTTTTCCCCTCCAGGAGGGACCATGTGGATGGGGTCCTTGCTTCTGGAACCCGGTGAGGAGAAGAGGAGAATGCTGCAGGTGCTGGAAGGAAGTATAAGAGCTTCAGTGACCTTGTGGCACCTGTGTGGCTCTGTCTGCCAGCGCAGAAGGGACAGAAAGACACGCGGTCTCCACAGGGGCTCCCAGCATCAGAGATACTGGGCTGGTGTTCTTGAAGGGAACAGGATCTCAGTTTGGGGGCTGGGGCACCCAGGCTTGCCCTGTGAGGCATGAAAGCAATGTTGTTCCCATGGGGCAAGTTTGCTCTAACAGGGCATGCTCCAGCCGTTCATTTTCCCTCCTGAGATCCTACTTTTCCATCTCCAATATCCATCTCCAGTATCAAGGCCCTTTTTCTAAATCCCCAAGACTTATGCCTTTTGGCCATTGCTCCAAGAACTAATTAGACCCCATGAAGTTCCCCTCCCTCCATGGCTGGCCAAAACCCTGTGTTCCCTAAGGTTATGCTACTCAGGGCAGTGGAGCTCTGAACATCTATCATGCTCCAGCACTTGGTAGGTGACGTTGGCTTCCCACCTGCCAGGGGCAGCTTTGCAGATGCCTGTGATCTCAGGGCTGCCTGGGGTAATGACTGACTCACCACGGAAGCTCTCACCACACTACACTGGCCCCTTCACCCCCTGCTTGCTAATCCCAGGCCACCTGCTCTGCAACAGCAAGATCCTAGGAAATGACTCCCCCATAAGGGGACCAGAGTGGGGACAAGTGTTTGATGATGCAGAGAAGCAATGCAGGGCAGGGCCATTCCCCTCATGGACATATCCCCCAGCAAGGCACCAGGCTCTGGACATCCTGGGTTTGCAAAGATTTCAGCCAACTGTAGGAACATAGCATTGTGAAAGAGCATACCAGTCATGCCAGCACACCTAGGCTGAGACTCACAACAGTGCTCAGTGCTCTTTGGTTCTGTAGAGACCCTGTGTGAGCTAGTGACCCTGGGACATTCAGAGGAAAACATCAGATCCCTTGATCTTGGTCAGTCTGCAGGTGGCATCGTTGGGGTGCAAGTGCTGTGCTGGAGGGGTGCCTTGGGCTGCAGGCAGCACACTCTGAGTGCAGGCAGCTCCAGGGCACAGGCATCCTGCTTGCAGGATCTCATTTTCCTCCTGGGGCCAGCTGGCTCCCAATGCAATACCAGCCTTCAAGATCTGCTCTGTGGCTTCTCTGGCTGAGTGTCTGGGAGCCATAGGCAAGGTGCCAGTGTGCCTGTGGTTATGAAAAACAGTGTCCCCATGCTTCCCTAACTAGGAACCAGCCTCTGGGCATCTGTCCTAGCAACCACATTGGTGGGCAGAGCGCCTGCAGGACACCTCCTTTCCCCATGGCCACTACTCAGCTTCCAGAGCCAGCTGCCAGTGAGGGCTTGGCTCCCCAAGGTCTGGGCATTCCAAACTTCTCTTCCATGAGCCACCCTCCTTGATCCACCAGTGGGATATGTCCCAGTCTCACCAAAAATCATGTTTCCTCACACAGAGGGACTATTTGAGCCTGCTGAGCTGCTCCAGCCTTGCAGATTCTGGTGCATGGCCCCTACTGCCCCATGAGGGACATCTCCACCCTGCAGAGCACTGCACACAGTTCTGGGCTGAAGTGGGAAGGTTTGAGGGGCTTCACTCAAGAGAAAAGAATGACCATCAGTGTAGAACAGCCCAGGCAGATCCTGAAGGCAGTTTCCTATGGAAGGGAGTAGATTTTTACAGTGTTTTCCTGTCAACTTCCTACAGAGGCAAATCACTAAGAGAGTTACAAAATTGAAAAGGGAAATGGCCATTCCTTTCATATCATAAAAGGGCACTGAAGGCTCTAAAGAAGACAGCAAGTCCATGCTAGCAAAAGTAGGTAAAACTTATTCCAGTTTCATTAAGCATTTTGGCCCAAGCTCTAGAAATTCCTCCATCTGCTGCTGAGGGAACTAGCAGCTTAGTGGCTCTGCTAGAGCCATGTGAAGTCCAGTGGTTTTCTCAAACTTTGAACTCCCTGGTCCCAGGGCCAGGAAAGCTTCTCAGATCCTTCTAGTAAACCGAAAGTAAATCTCACTTCTCACCCCTGTGGTTGTGGAGAGTGATGTGAAAACCTGACCTGAGTGTGACTGCTGAGAAGGCAACAGAGAGACCTGAGCTGGCCTGATCAGTTTGTACTTCTGCCAGGTCTGAAAACAAATCTGCAGCGGTCCAGGTGTGGATACCCCAGGCTGGTGCTCTCTCAGACCCTGGCCTTGTGCCTGCCAACAGAGTGGAAGGGCCAAAGGGACAGTGGATTCCCTCCAGCTCAGCAGGTTGCTGGGGCCTTTCTCCTCTCACCCAAAGCCCCAGCTCATCTCTTGCTTCTGGAAAGCTCCAGCAAGGGTGGGGAAGGTCTATGGGGGTGGCAGGGGAGTAGTGGGGGGGCTGGGACTTTCCCCAGGAGATCACAGGAGGAACTTTGGCTGGAGGGTGGGGGGAACCGATCAGGAGTTGCTACATCATGCCCCAATGAGCCATGAGTAACTCCTCTGGTATTTCTTTCCCTCACAGAACAGTCATCAGAGCCAGATCCTGCCTGGGGGAATCACTACACGGGAACGCCCAGCCCCATCCAAATTCCATTCCTGCTCCCACCAGAGCTCACAATATGAAGCAGAGCCAGGAGTGGACAGTTCTTTCTCAGTGGTAGCCTCTGTCCCATGCCGCCCACTGGGGTGGCATGAGCGTGGACATGGGCAGGGCTGGCAGTGCTGGCTGGCTGAGCCTGGCAGTCTGCTGACCCACAAAAGCAGCCAGATGCACCTGGGCTACTGGAAGTCATGAGAGAGCAAAGCCTCATTGTGTCTGCTTGCCCAAGGGGAGCAGAGGGCAGCCCCTCTCCTGCTCTGGTCTGGGCAACCGGCTTCCATGCTTCCTCTGCTTGAGAAGCAAGTAGCCACGGCTTGAGACCTATCCTGGGAGCCTGACTGGCACTGTGCTGTGAGCTGAGATGCAGAGAGGTGCTCCAAGGCTTTCCTGACGTTCAGCCCCAACATGTCATGCTTGGCACCAGCACCCATGCAAGCCCCCGAAAAAGAAAAAAAGTTTGGCCCTGACTGACCTGCTTGGCAAGGCAAAGTACCTACAGCGAGGCAGCACCTGGCTTGGGATAGGAGCCCAGGAGTCCTGTGCTCCCCCCACCAGGCCCAGCTCCTGCCCACCACCCCCATGGCACAGCATTCCAATGGCACTGCCCTCCATCGTGAGGGGTGGATCACCTACCCAGTGAGAAGGCTGTAGCCACCACTGTGTGGAGCTCGTAGAGGTACCAGACATGCTGGCAGCAGCCGGACTCTGGGAGTGTCACCCTTGGCTGGACAGACTGCAGCCTCCTTGCTCAGCCACAGCTGCATCAGCCCTTGCTCTTCCAAGGGAGGCCCTGGCCATGGGACTGCAGAATGGCCAGCAGAGTTTGGACACAGGTGGGATGTGGAGATGGAGAGCAGAGGGAGGGCTTGGGCTGAAGGCTGTGATGGAGCCAGGGCAGCTCCAAAGACTGGGGTGGCACAAGCTCTAGGGGGAGGCTGGGCAAGGGATGGGGATGATAGGGGCTGAGCAGAGGCAGTGCGTGCACTGGAGTGAGAGCAGGTGGCAAGATGCATGAGAAAGGAGGCTGATATTGTTTGGAAAGGGAATGATACAGACGTTCTCCACAGCCCAGACCTCAATGGCTGAGATCCTCACCAAGCAGATGGACACCAAATCTTCCTAGTGAGCCTCTGGACTCGACCAGCTTGTGTTGTGCCCCTGCTATAATGGCTGCAGTTACCACTGGACCCAATTGTTCTTTACTCTCTTAGTCCTAAATGGACTGGCCAAGAAAACATCAGGGACACCCCAGGTCTCTTGGAGAGTATGTGAGGAACACTGGCCCCTGGCACAAGTCTGTGACATGCAAGAATAGGGTACCCAGCACTTTTCTTTATCCCTTGATCTGTCACAGGGAGTGCCCAAGCCTGGCCACTGTGTGAATAGAGTCCACCAGCATTCCTGGGACACTGCTTCCATGAGCCTGAGGGAGGAGGCAAGAGGATGCCTGGCTGTGGCAGCACAGGAAGGATGTGAATTTGAAAACAACCTGGTGGGCACACCAGGACAGGTGGGGAAAGGGGGAAAAGCTTTCTGGACACAGATGGAGAACACCTGGGGCAGATCTTGTGCGACTCCTCTCCTTCCCCCACAAAGGGGGTTTTGGGCTGGGGAGGAAGATGATGGAGGGGCACATCTGGCATTGGGGCAGGACACTGGTGCAGGAGGGTGGAAGCAGGCAGCTGGGGGTCGGGGGATGAAAGCACGGGGTCCAAGAGGAGGGAGTGACAGAAGCAGTGCAGAGGCAGCCAGCAGAGCCAGGTGCAGTGGGAAGGGCTGGGGGGAAGGCAGGGAAAAGAGGCCAAGTGCAAAGAGAGCAAAGGCAGCGGAGGAAAAGAGAGCGTGGCCAGAGAGGCAGAGATGAAAGGGGGAGTGAGGCAGGGGAGAGATGAAAGGGCCACGGCGCGGGTGCTCCTGCCTCCTCCCCAGGCTCCCGGGGCTCTGTAATCCCCGAGGAGCTGGCTCCTCTCATGTGGTGGCCCGCAGCTGTGTGCGGTCGGCTCAGCCCCACCGCTCCGCACTGGGACTTTCCAGGAGGGGGAGAAACCCAACACAAAACACATGACTTAACCAGTGCCTGCCAGGCCCCTGCGCACGCGGGGTCCGGGGCACCCTGGCATGCGGCACACCCCGAGATGCCACAACCCACTGGGGCCAGGGCCAGATGGCAGGCATGGTCCCCTCTGCTCTGGGGAAAGGTGGCCCAGTATGAACCTGGCTGGTCAAGGGGCAAAGCCATAAGGTGCAGACAAGAGCTTGGTTGAGCCAGGGACAACACAGCTCAAACAGAACCTGCATCAGCATGGGGTGGCCTCTTAGCAACACCCCTCTGAGGCCACAAAGGTGGGGGGGTGCAGGGGCCATATGGGCTTGGTCCTTCTTTCTGGATTTCTCTGTTAAGTGCCATACTGACTGCTGAGCTTGGCTCTGGGTACCAAGGATGCAGCAGGACTTGGCATATGGAACTGGAACCCATCCTGGTGGGTCACTGTGTCATTTGTTTGACTGCTCCAAGGCAAACTGAAAACTCAGGCTGCTGCAGATACTGAAGCAGCACTTTCAAGGCACTTGCTGCCTAGGATATCTCTGTTCTCCATGCCCAGCTCAGGCCACTACAGGGGAGTTCTTTCTCATAGTAGATGACTTTGCTGCTTGGCACTGTTGACCACTGCTGACTGCAAGAATGCTGGGCTCAATAGGGATGCAGGCTTTCTTCTCATCTTTGAGGTAGGTGGGGCAGCAGACTTTGTGCCAATGGAAGGTGTCCCATGTCTCCCTTCCTCCTTGTCTTAGTTTTGCCCACCCCAACCTCCTCTTCTGTGCCTATGTGAACCTGGTGAGTTCAGCTAGAAATCACTCTGACTGAGTTTGGGCAGCACCAGAAGCTGCCTTGGCCTTCTAATCTCAGGGATTTTCCTCTCCCCATCTCCAGTTTCAAGATTAAGGAGGCAATTTGGCCAGCAAGTTCCTCTGAGCCTCTAGTGAGTGTCACTCTGTAGGACCTTCCCCTTCCAAATGTTGTCATGGAGTAGGGTTGTCAGCTCCACAGGTACTGCCCCTCTGGGAAGATCCCATCCAACTCCATTTTTTTGGCTACATCAGGAAGCATTCTGACTTCCTCAGGACTACCCCATCCACGCTCAGCAAGGAGCTGAGGAGACTCTCCATGGGACAGGGAGGTCTCAGCCTGCCGTTGTCCTGCCCATGCCACATCTGACTCCAGCTCTGCGCCCTCTGGGGAGGGTCACACCACCTCAGCCACACACACAGGAAAGAAGGGACACAGCTGTCCCAGAGTGCTCCCCACAACTGCACAGCAGTCCTGAAATTGCTCCTGGGAACCCATCCCTGTGCTGGCTGGGAGTGGTGACTCCACGGCTGCAGTGGGGTCTCTCTTCAGAGACCAAGCTGAAGAGGTGATGAGGGTGCTGCGGTGCAGAGGAGTCCAGCACATTTGAAGAGCAGGAGGTGGCTGTCCGCAGGCCCCCATCCCCGCAGGTACGAGCCAGCCCTCCCCAGAGGAATGCTCCAGCACAGCCGCAGCTGCAGGGAGGGGAGGCGCTTGCCAGGCGCCGTGGCACGAAGGCGTGACAGGGCACGCTCCGCCGGACCGTGAATACCTGTCCCAGACACTTAGAGGCACCCAAGGCGTGTACGGGTGGCGCAGGAGCTCACACCTCGTCAAGCCTGGGCGGTGGTGCTCCACCGGGAGAGGAGACTCTTTCCAGTTCGCCCTCCCACTCCCGCTGGTGAACAGCAAGCTCCCTCTCGGCAGCAGCCCGCTTCCCCATCACACTCTGCACGTAGCGCACGGGTCTTGCGGGGGGAGGGAGGGAGGAAGAATGCCCTTTTCTCCCTGGCATATGGGGTGCAAGCGGTCTGGCCTGAGGGGTGAAATGGGCTGGGTGGTCTTCCTGGGTCGCTCCAGCCTTAGCATCACTGCTTGAATTAATTGCCAAGGGAGTTGCTGAGGGAGGATCAGAAATGAGATGTGTAACATAGTGAAAGAATAAAGACAAGCACAAGTAGTGGTGCCTGGTGACTTGCTGTCATTTGCTGCTTGCATGGACATGGACTGCATGGCAGTCACATGCACGGGGATACATCCATGTGAGCCTCACCCATACTGCTCACACGCAGCTGCACCTCTGCTGCTGCAGGATCCTTATTACTTGGAACAGGCTGCACCCCTCTGCCACACCACTGATCACACTCCCTGCACCAAACCAGGAGCATGTGTCATCCCAAGAGGCCCCCAGATTCTGTGCTTGGTTGTGCTCCCGGCCCAAGTACTGATGTACATGTCCCTGGGGGCATCCTGAAGGGCTGGCTCCAAGTAAAGAATGAGGAAAAAGCTGAAGCCAAAATCTCCAGCTGTTTGCAACAGCTGCCTAAAAATAAGGATGTACCACACCATGACATTGCCAGTGCAAGTCCTCTACCATGAGCAGCTGGGGTAAATACCTGCCAGAGGAAGGGGCTTTTCCTGAGCAAAGCTGGGCTGGTATTGATAGCCCTGTGCTGACTAAAGGTGTGCTCCAAACCTCCTGGGACCCAAGGGTTGGGAGTTCAATTTCTGTATATTTGGGCTAGCAAGAAGGCACGAGAATGCTGAAATGCTTTTAGCCAGCACCAAGGAGTCTGTAGTGCTGGAGGAGTTTGAGCCTGGTGAGCTGAAAACCTTTGAGGACACCTGTTCTCAGAAGGTGGAGGCTGTGGCAGGAGAGATGCATAATCAGAAGAAGACTTCTGCCATGTGCTTCCAGATGAAGCAGTAGAACCCCCAGCAAACCTGAAGTGGCTGTGAAGTGGAAGGCAGCAGCACTGCCGTTGCCCCCCCATCCCTCTACCTGCACACACTGCCTGCCCAGCCTTACAAGAAGTAATCTATGCTGTCATGATATGTCATGCTCACTGTTCATGGATGCTGAAGCCTGTCATGGGATGGAGTGTCCTGGATTGTCTTTGATGTGGCTGCCTGATGAAACCACTCCTGCAAGGTCCCTTGGCAGCAGCCCTGGATGCAGGGCAGATATCCCAGACCTGAAGGGGTTCCCCTTCAGGTGGTGTTGGCTGGGCTGAAAGAGGAGCCTGACAGCAATGGGAAACCTGGGATATGCTGGTTGATAAGCAGTTTTTCCCTGGAAACACTTAGCAGAGAATACGTTAGCCCTACAACCTGCCTGCAAGATGCATGCTGTCAGCTACGGTGCCAACACACAAGAGCTCCTATGGATAATGCAGCAAGAAACAGCCAGGCTGGGAATAGGACCCAGAAATCCTGTTCCTGGTGCCACTTTCATGCCACATGCCACCCAGACTGAGAGGGAGCCTGGTCCTTGTGTACTCTCTGTAGCCTGATGCTGCTGCTGTAGAGATGCCTTGAAGAAACATCTCTGGAGGCATTTTGCGATGTGAATGTCCCATGGCAGGTATGCACTGCAGAACTATGGTTCTAAATCAAAGCTGAACTGGGCAGGGGTGTAAGGCACTTTTGTTGCTTGACTTGGGGACCAGCCCATGCACAATTCAGGGGGTGCTCAAGCTGTGAGCAGAGCTGCAGATGCAACTGGTTCATGTGGCTCCTGGAACCTCCTGACCCCCCCATCCCTGTTGCAGGGTTTCTATTCCTGCAGTCCCAGCATTTTAGGATTTGGTGATGCAACTCCATACCTGCTCTGCTGGGAAGATGCCTTTTTCCAGCAGTCACCTTTCTCCCCTATGCCCCTGCAAAGTCAGGGCTGGCCTGGCCCCATGCTCACCAGGGACCACAGCATCTCTCAGCCAGGCAGCCAGGCTCGGTGGGAGCCTGGTGCTCCAGCTGTCAGCAGAGTGGCTCTCCCTTGCCAGCTGCCCCACACTGGGGCTTCAAATAAACAAACACCCCAGAACCAAGCCCCAGCAACTCATCCCCTCCTAACGACGTAATTACAGTGAAGCAGCTGGTGAGCAGCACTTGAAACCTGGCATGTAAACATGGCTTTCTCCTCCACCGCTCAAGCAAATTACTCTCCTCCTTCAAGGGGAGCAGTAATTTCAGGAGAGGGGTCCACGTTTTTGTGGTGAGGGTTGTGGCCAGAGACTTTCATCTCAGTCTTTTGATGCAGAGCAGGAATAATAAATGGCAGACGTCAACACCCCACCTTGCTGTGCTTGCTCTGGGGCATTTTCCACCTCCCGGTGGGTATCTGAGTCTCCTTGCCTTTTCCAGCCCCTGGGCCAGCTGCTGGCTCTCTCTCCTTTGCCAGGATGGGTAAGGGCAAAGGGATTCTCAAAAAGCCAGGCCAGAGCTGGCACCAAGCATCCAGGAGATAAAGAAGCCACCTCGTACCCAGAAGGGCTGGCAGAGAGAGGCACAAGGGGATGACAGGGCCACATCACCACCTTGGGGCACATGACCACCCATCTCCCTCTCGCACCATCGCTTCAGGGTTGTGGTGTGCTCCAGAGCCAACAGACTAAGCATGTGCACTTGGATGCCTTAGTGATGGGCACCCTTCGAGGCCAGTCAGAGAGGTGAGGCTGCCCAAAACAAGAGATCACCAGAAGATCCCCAGTGATGTCATCTTTTGCAGAGTGAGCCCAGGCTATCACATGAGGCATGTCCCACTCTGTGCACAAGGATTTTACATCATTGCAGTGTCCCCCATTCCTGTCCCCTGCTCCAGTCTCCCAGCCCTACCCACAGGTCCCTTGGGTGCCACTGAAGAGGAGGTGTGTGGGAAGCAGAAGGCAAGGGCTGAGGAGGCAGCATGGGTGGAAGAACTGGGAGAAAAGATGGAGTGAAGGAGAATTGTCCCAGTTGGGAGGGATGGGTGCAGAAGGCCCTTGTTCCCTGCCTGACCTCCCCGTCCCCCCAGTAAGCAGCCCTGAGCACTGACACTCCACAGGCCCTCTGCCCAGGTGCTGGCTCACCATCACCGTGCTCCTCGCTGCTCGCCCAGCCTGGTGTCACCAGAAGCCTCCCATGCCGAGCCTGGCAGAGCTGGGTCCCTCTGGGGAAGGAGGTGGCATGTGTCCTGCCAGCATGGGGAGGAGTGCCACTCTCTCCCATGGTGACAGTACAGCGTCCATACAGGGAGAGGGAGGGATGGGACAGCCCACACTGCCACACCCAATGGCAATGCCAGGCTGAGCACTGGTGAGTCCAGTACTGTGGCACGCCAGCTGGGCATGGCTGTCCCAGGACAGGCAGTGGCAATGCTTTGAGAGACACTTGGTTTTGTGGGAGTGATTCCTGCTGGCCATAACATCCAGATATCATGTGCTGAGCTGTGCATGCTGGCAGCGAGGAGACAGAGCTGGATATGTGGATGGTGGCTTCCAGGTACTTCAGGCTGACTCTCTGCACAGTGTCTCTGCACTGTCAGCCAAGGGCAGGCAGACTGTGGATGGGTCAGACTATCTCAGCACCCTCTGCAAGAGTGCTGAGTTGTGTTGGGATTGATACTCAAAATGTCGGCCACAACATGCTGCCTTATGCCCTGCTGGTTTGATGTTCTCCTACAACCAAAGCCAAGGTGTTAAATCCACTCCCCTGGATCACTTTCAGCTCAGTTAAATGCACCTGCCAGAACCCCCTTCCCTGCAATTCGAGGCCATTTTTCACTTGCTGGGGCATAGAAAGGATGCTGTTGCCTCCTGGGAATGCTCCGCCGATGCCCAGGATCACCCCTGGCAGGCCCGGGGCTGGTGCTGGCTGCCACATAGCCAGGTGCTGCACAGATGATGTGCACGGTCCAACTCCCTACTGACGTAACTCCTGGGAGGCAGACCGGAGTTGCCAGTGGGCAATTGGCCCGCATTTCTTAGAGCACTTGGGGAGCTGTGTGGAGAGGAGGTAATTGTTAAATGTGGGCTGAGATAGGCTGAGCAGAGAGGGCAGGAGGCCAGGGAGGTGGCAGACACCTCACCAGTGCTGGCTTGGTTTATACAAGTTGAGCTTTGTTCAGCATCTGCCCAGAGTTTTGTGGCTGGGAGGTACCATCCTGTGCTGCTCAGGGATGACAGAGAGCCAGGTGGCTACTTTGTGGGGCCTTGCAAAATCTTCCCCATCAGCCATTCTTCAGCAGGATGAAGCACTGATGAGAAGGGGCCATGGCAGGACTGTCTCAATTCTATCCCAAATGCTGGTGCAAAATCCCTGTCAAGCAATGGCCTCAAAAATCCTTGAGAAAGCAGCACGGGGTGCAGGTGGTGAAGCCTCCTTGTAGGAGTTATTACTCCCACATAACCCTCCCCTCATAGGGGAGACTAGTCTTCTAAGTCCTCGTTTAGGTGAAAAAATACATCAGACTCTTGGCGTTTTCGTTCTCTTGGTTGTTTATTCTTTCCCTATCAGCAATTTCTGCACACCAGGCTTAGCACCAGCCTAGCGCGAAGGAGAAAGCACACCAAAGAGGCCTGAACACACAGATTCAAGGCTCTCCTAAAGATAATTCATCCAATTAACACCAAAAATGTGTATTATTTCTACTTTTCTACCAA
>VYXF01003275.1:0-41631 GCA_013397295.1 Polioptila caerulea
ATTTTCTGGGTGCTAAATAGCCAAAAATAAATTGTATATAAAGGATATACATTACACTCCACTTTAGTGGTAATTTCTAAAGAACTTCGTATCGAAATTACATTGTTGTCTGCTCTCTAGTGCATTTGTACGTCACAATAATGATAATGTATCTGCTTAAAGCACTTGACTCCAAACACATCTGAGTCACAAATCACAGATTTTACTGCTATTGATGTATATTGAGGACTTGTACAATTAAACATTGTCAAGTATTTATGATTTACATGCTACTGCTTCAACTGGAAAACAATTACACAAGTGATGGCTCTGCTTATTATAATCAGCCTGCAATTCTGCATTACTTACTGTAGAACAGGAAAGTCACACAGTTGTTTACAGTGCACAGCAGAAAAAAAAAACAAACCTAGATTTTTTTACAGAAAGTAGTTTTCTACTTTTACATTATCTTTTCATAATTAAGAAATGGAGAGCACAGCTCCCTACAGCTCTCATCTCCATTGTTCATTACCCAAAACAACACCATTGCAACATTTTTTATATCTCCACAGTGCATAGCCACAAGTAAAAGTTGCACAGTAAAAACATACATTCATATAGAACTGCAAAGAACTTTCCTTACCTCAGACATTCTTACTGTGCTTATGTTTCCAGAGCTATAAAACAGTTTCCCATTCCCTCAGTGAGTTGTACAAAGAAGTACTGGAAACACTCCTGCCTGTACAAGTACTAAGGCAGAACCATCACACGCCTCTTTACTCTTGTCTGACTCTGAGCACCTCAAGGTCTGATGTATGCTCAGGCTGTGCACAGGGGAATGAAATAAGATCCTCCCCCTTGGTGTTCTCCAGACCTACAGTACGAAGTTGTGTCTGCCTCTCACCTCTGCAGCCAGCTCTCACCTCGCTGCCCCGGAGTGCTGTGCTCCAGCGCGCTCCTCCAGTCGCAGGGCAGTCCCCTCACAGCTGGCTGGAAGAGGGCATGACACTCATCTTTCACAGAGATTTGATCAAAAGGAGTCACGGAGGCTTGAGGCGCTCCTAATGCAGTGCGAGGAGATTCTACCTCTGCTCTGGCAGCCTAAGTAATGCATTAAATCAATGCAGCTGACCTAGGGCCTATTACAATTTTTTTTTTTTCTTCTCAGAGTGTACAACTATCTGCAAATAAGCTATGAGGTACTTACAAGTAAAATTACTTATTTTTAGCGTCAGTGTTGTTTTTCAAATTGCAGCTGCTGCAGGTTTTTTTTTCTTTTTAAACGTTTGCAGGTCTCAAAGGTTCAGTGAGTGGGGTGTGTATTTTTTAAAGTTAAAACATTTCCCCTTATCAACCAACTTTTGAGTTAGGGCTGAATTTTATTCCTTTTTATGAAGTTGAAGCTTCCTATTAACAGCAGTTCAGGTCATAAAGACAGGAGAAGAATTACTTTCTAGTAATTGGGCCAAAATCTGGTTTTAGTTATTCAGGTGTTGGGTTGCATTCATGAGCTAGGGCAGGATTTTTGTCATAGTCCTTTCTCACCTATTTAAAAACCCAAAACAACCCCCCAGGACAAAACAATTCTCCTCTCCTTTCAACTCCTGTGGATAATCTCTTTGCAGTCTCCTAACTCAGGAATACACTGTAGTAAACCAGAGACGTGAGCAAGTTGCAGTGAACTCAGAGGGGATCCCTGCAGGAACATACCAGGACATCTGACCAGGTGAATACCTGTAATCCCATAGGAAAGGCAGTAGGAAATAAGATGGCTGTAGGGAGAAGACAGCTAGCATATTATTATTGTTGGTTTATTAGTTGTCCTCTACTAATCCTGTTTACTATTCACTAGATAAATGCACAAGGCTTAAGGAGAACTTAATTTACATTTAGCTAAATACTGGCATAGAGTTAATGTTAGGTGTGTGGCAGTAATTGGAATCAGAACAAGATAAGGCCAACACGATCCCAGAATCTGGTCCTACAGAGCATGACAGGAAGCATATGCACTCCTAAACCCTTAGGTTTCTCCACTCTACACCTTATTTCTCCTACTAAGCTATTGAACAAGATGGAAAAACAGAGAAAGGGATGGAGTTTCCTAGAATGCTCTGCCAGATCATTCTGGCAAAAAGCACTCAAGAGTGGCAAGAGTCAGCCACCAGTGCTGACTTGGTCCATGCCCAACAGAGCACCACATGGAGGCTCCAATGCCACCTCTGGGCCCTGCAAGATGCCCCAGGCACTTCTCTCTTAGGGACACAATGCAGGACCCGTGGATTATCACCGGTCTATCACTGTGCAAAAAAGTGCCCAAGAAGTCACAGCCCAAAACGTGTTATTTGAACTGATTCTTAACAGCAGCGTTTTAAAAGCATCTGCTCTGTGATGGGCACAAAACCTAGCTGCTCTCTCAAGATGTTAACTCAAAGCCAAAGGCACACCTTGTTACTAAAATTGTATTTCCTTCTTAATGAAATAAGCAGTGATGTTAACTAAAAAGGACTCAACATGATTGAGAATTCTGCAACAAAGGTGAGAAGAGTGGCTTAAGCTTACATAAACTGCCAGAAGCTCTGAATTGACTTCAAAATGATAAGTGACTAAAACTCAGATGTGTGGAGAGCTGCTCTCCCCTCTAGCAAGTTCCCAGGAAAAACCTATTTACTAGCTATCTGCCATTTGCCTGGAAGATGATAATTCTTATTAAATGGGCTAACTATCCATAGCAAACAATTTAGGACCAATTTACTGTCTTCTTAATTAATTATCTAGTAACAGTCTTTTATTTTAAGCATTGTTTTCATTATTCAAGCTTTTTCAATGAATATTTAATGGGAGCATAGTCATGCTCTTTTAAAATTGTTCACTATTTCTGATTAGCAACTTTTTCAGTGTTTTACTACCTGTGCACCTTTTAGCAGAATCCAATGATCCCTAGCAAAATGTGACCTGCATGATTGGTACCTGCAGGTCAACTTCTAAAGGAATACTGATACATTAACAGTGTTTTTAGTAATTTCAGCTGATTCATAGCTCAAGCTTACTTGTACAGAGCAGTTACCAAGATGTATCTTAAGAATGACCAAAATGGAAAGCAGAGGGTGACTTCCCTAAAGCTTCTTCCAGCTTCCTGTGAAAAGAAACAGACATTGTGACAGGGCACCAGCCTTGAGACAGAGGTCCTGGACTTCACTTGGGGCTCTGCCACTGAATTGCTATTTCACCTCAGGCAAGTTATTTAAATTGATTTATATTTCCTTGCTTCTGAATTACTATTTTTTTGGTTTTAAATCTATGTAAATTCTAAGCTCTTTGAGGAAACTATAGCACCTCATTATGTTCTTCTCAGGGACAGTGCTGAGGGCAAAGGAAAAGGGTTCCCAGGTCTGAACTCCACCTATGTCATAACAAATACCTAAAATCACAGCGGAACAATGCAGCCCAAGGAAAGCAGCTTTCTCCTCCCACCTGCCCCAGCCTGTTCCTTCTTCTCCATGTCCCAGCCTGTGTGCTCAGAGCAGCATGAACGTAGGGGGATGTAGGGCAGATTGTGAAGTGCTAAAACTTTGTAACCAAATGCAAGAGTATTCATGGTTTTGAGAAGAGTTCCAACACATGGAACTGACTATAAACAAAAAGCTGCTGCTCTTATCTGATTTTATTATCTAGGGTACTTTAAAAATGGGTATTAACTGTAGGGAATCACTACAAACAAAACTGAGTCATACAGCACAAAGTGGAATACAATCCCCAAGAAAAGATTTCTCCTGACTCTTAAATTTCAATCATGACCTGAATTTTGGTGTTTGATTCCAAAACATAATTCTAAAGAGAGTGTCAGGAAAATAACCAAGAACTGACTAAACACTGGGAGTGGGTTTGTTCTGCCACTGCGTTCTCTAGGCAAACGGGCATGTAAATTCTAAATTCCCCAACCACATGCTGCTGCCTCACGCTGTTCCTCCCAGAGTTCGCTGCACAGCGGCGTTAACCTCCGTGTCCTGCCTGCTTGGCCTAAATTCCAATCACATAATACACCATGTCCCTCTTACTTAAATCAGAACTGGCAAAGATCTTCGCACTAATTTAATGCTTTGCTCACTTGCCTTGGAGAGACGTGTGGATTAAACATTTCTCAGAAGAAATGTGAAGCAATGGTCGGCCCCATGATCGGACCACTGGGCCCCACGTCACCCTTCAGGGAGAAAAGCCAACAGGAGTAGGAATTGCTGTCCAGGACTACAGGGACACAAGATTTTGGAGAAGTAGGAGGGTAAAGAAGAAACAGACTCCAAAAAATAGAACTGATAACCTGTCAGCAAGACATGAAGACAGTTGGGGGTTTCAGACAACTTGCAAGTTCAACGTTTTTTAAAATCTAACAAACCCATGTGTACATGAAGATGAAAAGATTTAAACTTAGTGTGCTGCAGCACAGGTTTTGAGCACTAGTCAAACTACATACAGGCCTGCTAAAGGCATAAAGTACTTGATAAAGTTTCCTCAGACATTTGAAAGGACAGGGCACTCCAGTTCTCAACTAAGCAACAGAGAAATTAAAATTTCTTGTTCAGTATTTCTACATAGGCTGATTTTGTAAGGTAGCCTAAGCTATAAAGTGTCCAAAACTGTTTCCTGCTAACAGTTTAACCAGAGATTAAATGTTTGCCCTGTCTTGCTGCTTACATCCCATTTAGGGTAATTAGACAAATTTAACCCAGCAAGACAAGTTTATTGAATACTCTGCATTTCCACCCCTGCTTCAGCACTAATTTTCATCTGCTCATTGCATTTCTTTTCTGAAGCCCAAAACAGTAGTAAAATAATTACAAAATGCTAACATTTAAAATAGTGTGTATGGCAAACCCAGAGGCATATCACCAACACCAGTATCCCTGACCCATCCCTGTGAAATGTTGCCTCTCCACTGACTGCCTCTAAGATCAAGAAACTGCAATTAACAATTAGGATTGGCCTGGAGAGTAAGTTTCTTTTTAACTCTTTATAATGGCTACATTTTGTCACAGGGTATTTGCCTCTGAAAAATTTGGTTATGTAATACATTTGCATCTAATAAAGTTTGGTGTTTTTAAGTTGCAGCCGTTTTCAAGGCAAATCTCTCAGCATTAACAGTTGCATATTTATACAATGTGGAATAATTATGCATCGCACAGCAAAAGCTTTTTAGCATACTGGTGTTAAAGCATATGGCTTTAAACCATGAAACATAAACCAAAGGACTTGCTTTGACTTCTCTGGGCGATTCAGTACCTTTGTTCATGTCACATATTATTATTATTCACTACTTGAGACAGTCCTGCTGATGATCCGCCTACCAAA
Source organism: Polioptila caerulea (assembly GCA_013397295.1). Taxonomy (NCBI): domain Eukaryota; kingdom Metazoa; phylum Chordata; class Aves; order Passeriformes; family Certhiidae; genus Polioptila; species Polioptila caerulea. Next base: position 5,323 of record VYXF01003275.1, read on the forward strand.
GCCTTCCCTCACTCCCAATGATTTCTGTAGTTGACTATTTTGATTCTCCAATTTGGATTATTCATTCTTTGTGTAAATATTTTTGGAGGTACCTTAGGATCACCTAAATTACACACTGCTCCACTTCACCTGTTGATAGCATTAACCTTGAAGTATTACTCTATTCCACTCTTTAACCTCCTAGTGTTTTAGTTTCTTCCTCTCAATGCTGCTTTGCACCAAAGACATTTAGCACACACTTGGTGACAGCATTTTGTTGCTCCTAATGAAAGCATATTCACATATGCCACAGCAGTGAGTTCATCCAGTTCTAACCGTGCCTCTCTGCTGAATGCTTACAATTTCATTCTAGGACCTGAGAGCATTTATAAAATTGCCAAATTAGGTTTATTAGATGGTTTTGGAGAGTCTGCACTGAAGAACACTTTTTTGCTCCTTCCTCCCACTGCCCCCACTCTGGGCTGAGATAGAAAACTGGCTGACTATTGATTCTGTTCCCTGCCTTTCTAAACATTTTTACCTACAATGAAGCATGCAGCTTCTGTCTACATGGATGGCAAAAGACTGCCTCATTTTTCCATATACAATGTCATATACATGAATGAGATACCCAGCCAGCTAAAGATAGGCCTATAATGAGTGAGATGGGAATGCTGCAGCAAGAACGCACCCCCAAAGGATCCTGCTAGCTCTGCCCATCTTTCTTTGTATGATCAGTCTAGTTTGGGGTGGGTTTGCATTAAAAGTGCTAGCAAAAAAAAAAGAATTTGCAAAGTTGACTTCTTTGAGAACTTCACAAAGATGAGAAAGGCATTAGCAAGTGAAATGCAATTTTCCAGTTTTATCTAATAACCAAACAATAATGGGAATCGAAGATTTTCACTGTCACAGATTAAGGTGGGTGCTGTATTGGCTACACACGTCCCTTTCTGCACAAGTCTATCAACTGCCCTCTAATCTCCAAGTCCTGTGAGGAGTTTAAAACATTTAATTGCTAACTCTGTTATTAAGGAATCTCCCCTGTCAGACCGCAGCTCCTAACAACGTTAAGTCTCTTAGAGCAAATCAGTTTTGATACTGATGTTTCTCAGAGGTGCAGCATTTAATCCTCAAATTACAACACAAGTTTTAACAGGCAGTTTCTGCCTGTCACCAAGATTTAGTAATTGACAAAAAAATTCAACCCCCTTTCTAACACTAATGGTTTATCAAAAGAATACCAGTAATTTCAGTCAAGACATTCTGATGAACCAGGCAGAAATACAATGGGGAGACAGACATGTTTATGCTATCTGATTGAAAGGGCTGAGACAGAATTCCAGAGACTTGGTGTTGTCATAAGAGGAACAGTCAGGAACCACGATTGTGCCCTGGGGCCAAAGGGTGTGACATTGGGCCAGAGGTGTGTCAAAGTCAGACTAAAATGCCTGCCATAAAACTGGTAGCCACTCATATTCACATGGTTAAAGAAAGGAGAGTTGGCAATATAACACCTGAAACAGTAATGTTCTTTGTTCTTCTTTCCTCCAAAGATGATGAATCCTACCAATACAGGAGACCCTTCACCTACTCTATGGAGCTTTGTATTTATTTTCACAGCCTCCAGCCTCTTCCTTCCTTTTGCTTATGGCTTTGTTTCTTATTTTCTCCTCTTTTTTCAGTCCTTCTTGTTCTGTAATACCAGGTAGTGGTTTTTAACCATTTAAACCATGGCATATAATAACTGATGAGTAACACAGCAGTAATACCAGTGGTGGCAATTTTGCTTTGTTTCATGGGAGTGTTAGAGTATTAGAGAGATGACTAGGACATGTCTCAGTGGCAGACTGATAAAATGAAAGATGAATTTTCCCTGCCTACAACTCTTGCCAAGTTTTAATCATAAACATCAAACAAGTTATAGGACACATTTTTCCCAGGCAATGAAATAAAAAGCAAACAGCCTGTATTTTTAAAAACAAATTTTGGATGATGAATTCTTGCAAAAAAAATTTACTAATTTATCTACTGAAGATTCTTTTGCAAGCTCATCCACAATAAATTTCTGACCAAATGGTTGAGTTTAACAACCATACTTGAAGTACTGTCACTTCCATGACAATCAATGCTTGTCATAGAAGCTTATTTACCAGGTCTCTCACTCTGCTGAAGACTTTTCTTACAGCTTTATACTTTAACCAAAACCTTAATTCTCAGTTCTCTTCCCATCTACATACTCTTCTAATTGACTGGAAGAAAATTTCAGTTCCTATTTTACAGCGACATTCCAAGAAAACTTCCTTGAAATCTTTACCCATCCTCCCATTAGTAGATTTCTTCAAAGCTGCCTCTTTCACTAACTTACTGCAGACATGTGCCTGTTCTTTTCATGTCTAGAAGGTGTTAAACTTCTGAAGTTTACCCAGGAGCGAAAGCAGAAGGCACAGCAATGTCCTGGAGTAGCATCTGACTACCCCCTCTGACAGGATAGCACATCGATACCAGGACGGTTTGCAGTGAGCTGTTTTTAATGGACAGCTCCCAGGTGACACCAGACACTGCTGCAGCAGCAGCCGCAATATCATACATCCTTGATTGAACTTTGATTAATTTTCCAGGCTTTCAGAGCCTGTGGCAAAAGGATCCACAGCGGTAGCCGCAGCCATTAACTCCATCTTTTGTGATTTCTCCTTCTTCATTATGTTTGGGTCTTGATTGAACTTTGTTCCAAGTTAGTAGCTTTTGGCTATGGACAAGGGAGATAAGACTTTAGAAATGGAGTGCGGAAGGATAATATGTGAGAAACTCGCAGGGAAAGCTGCCTGGATACTCGGTGGTAGCTTTGGATATACCTTGATGATGTGAGTGGCATTAACAAAAATGTTGGAACTATGGCTAACACAAACCATCACTTTATGCAGTCACAGTCTAAATGTCTTAGAACATTCGCTCATAGCAGATGCTACTTTATTATGCTGAACAAATTAAAAATTACTGTGTTCACATATTGAATAAAATTACCATTCCTGGTCAAAGCTATAACTCTACAGAGGCACTTGTTAAAATACATTAAGAGTCCTAGTGGCCTCCAAGTATTATTTACAGAGTTTGCTGCTAAATTGTGCAAGCAACTATCCCAGTATTGGTATGCTCACTAGGACAACTTTTACTGTACAGTCAACCTAGTGTCTGTAAGATTATCATATCCAAAAAACCAGCTTAGCAACAGCTAGGACAAATCCTATTGTTACTGGGGAAAAACCCAAAACTTAACTTAACTGAAAATGTTTTACCAAGTTTTCCCAAAAGATCCTTAAGTGTTTTCATCACATTTCTGCCTCCTTCATTTTTGGTCACAAAATGTCTAAATACTTTGCTAGCAAGGGGACATCTCAATTCTAAGAGTACTTCACAAAAAAATAAAAATTCTCATTTTCCAACTCTTTTTACAGTTAATCTTCAAATTTACCCCTTTGATATGTCTTCAGAATCACTTATATCTACTTTTATTGCCTACTGTTGGCATTTGCCAATGATGGTACATAGAAATTGTATGCAGAGGTAGCTGTAGTGATCTATAGAAATTTTTGCCTGAACCTAGAAAAGCCCTTTCAAAGCATGAAAACTGAACCTTACTGGTGGGAAAAAAATATTAAATTATTAGGGGTGATTCAAAATCCACTATAAATCAAAGATATACACGATGGTTCCATAACATCTGACACAATGGGGCTTTGTCCCTACAAGAGGCCTCTGGGCATTCCTGTGATATAAGCTATAATAGATTTGTCTCTGTGAAGCTTTGAGTTATTGTGGCACCTCCAATAGAGGCAGCGCCTGAAATAATTTAAAACCTGGAAATAAGAGAAACCTTTTAAAAATAAAATACATATATAGATATACACACACACATATATAAATAAATATAACTTCTCCTTGCTTTAAGCTTTATATTCATTGCCAAGAATAGCTGGCTGAGGAATTGGCATCTGCCATGAGCTCTCATTTATTTCCCGACGCTGCCTTGCCCCATTGCCCAGGCACCCTCCGCAGTTCCCCTCCTCTCATCTCCTCACCACTTTGCCTTCCTCTGAACCCAGGATACAGAGCAGACTTCCAGCACAGAGCCCTTCTCTGCTTACAGGCTCTCCAGCCCCCTTCCTCCTTCTGCCAATCCCTGTCTCAGCTTTCTGACAGGAGGCTGTACAGAAAAAACACAACCTCTTTTACCCAGTATTTAGGCAGCATTAACAACAGACCTGCATACTAGAAATTATCAGCTTAAATGTGTTCAGACTGGAGCTAAAATGTCAGCTCAAGCTGTATCTAACTGGGTGATCTGGACACTAGACCTGGTTAAAGTGGCTGAGATGCCACAGACAGCTAGCAACTTTGGGAAGTAAATAACTTGTGGGAATGTTCGAGTGTTGCAACAGAGAGAAGCGGTTCAAGAAACACAAAGCTGATGTGAATTAAGTATTGTATTGGCTACCGAGGCTCTTAAATTTTTTCACTGATGGTTCTTGAAATGCATTTGAGCAAGCTTATTTTAGAGTGAAACCAGAGCTGCCCTGTTAATAACTTTGAAGCCCTGGACTGGTTACCTGGGCTTTCCCTCCATTAATACCGTGGTTTAGAATAATAGGGAACTATGCATAACATGAAAAGTGGAAAAGAAGGAAAGTGCTTCAAGACCAACCACTCTTTTAGTGCACGTTTGGGAACTGCTTGGAGGAGTGCCAGGGCTAGAACAAGGTGTGAAATCATACAATCATAAGAAGGGTGGCAGGTGTAAAACAGAAGTCTCTTATGGAGCAGTGGTTTGGGGTAAAATATCTGCAGGAAGCTGACTGCCAGACCGACACAGAAGTGATTGAAGGAGGAGGCCTGGAAGGATTACCAGAAGCCTTCAGGTATACTAAGCACACACATCGTTTGTGTGACTTTTCACAAACCTCCTTTTCTCTTTTATGTTGTCCTAGTATTAAAATAAACCATACAGTGGTGGTAAGAAGGAGCCTGGGGCTCCTAGAGAGACAAGCTGAACGGTCACTGCCTTGTAGGAAATAAAGGCCACTACCCTGCAACAGCCCATACTGGAGCAGCATGGGGTTAATAACAGCTCAGGATTACTTTTGATGCTTTTTTCAATGGCTAGGACAGGTGTCCCCTCCTGCTGAGGGTGTCCACAAGCTGAAAGACTTTATCCTGCCTTTGCACAGCCAACTGACTTGTGTCGCTTGCTTGAAGTGAAGCAGGATCAAGCCCTCCAGCAGTAACTGTGAGACGTGTTTATTAGTCCGGCCACATGCTTTGCTCCAAAGCCCCTAGCTTGTCATAAATTTTTCTGCATTAAACTCCTCACCCAGATATGGCTCTAACATAAGCTCCTTGTCCAACAGATTATTAAGAGAATATTCTTTTTGAACTGTCTCTTCCACAAACAGGAGATGCAGCTGGCATCCAGCCTTTGACTTCTGATTAAAGGAGCACTAAAACTCCACAGACAAAAACCTGAAGAGGGAAGAAACACTAAATTCACCCTGAGTATTTAGTGCTATCTTCTGAAATCCCTCACGCTAAAATGAGGCTGTGGTATTGTCAGCACAACCTCTATTAAAAAACTGTTACAATTTCAAATAGAAATCAAATACTTGGTGTGATCTTTAATTTTCCCTATAGTAAAGAGGGACTACTAAAGAGGCGCCCTTTTATTCTCTGAATACATTAAAATCCTCATTGGTATAAATCTGTTTAGTTCCCAGAAATACAATTTATACCAGATCTGTAATAAACTCCATATACCTCTGACACCATTCTTTTCAAGTAAGTTCAACACATTTTATTAAAAAAACCCCACCAATAAAACATCACAACCCTCATTGAAAGCATTCTCTCCCTTGATCAATCTGTTAAGTTTGTGATTTACCCAAAATTATACAATAAATCTGGGACAGAGATAGCCTGTCAGTCAGCCAGTTTTGTGGCTTCATCCTCTTCCCAAGAATAGCACTTTTTCCTGAGCTCCATTTTAGGAAGTGAGTGGCAACTGCTGCTTATAAAACCAGCAGAGAACAGGTACAGCCCCAATTGCCTTTACAGACTCTTCCTCTCTACACTTAGAAAAATAGGTCTTTGGGCTGAACCATCATATTATACTGGCCAGTAAAGAGAACAGAAAAGCCTTTGCAATATGTCTATTTAAAAAAAATAGGCTTCTTTAGAAAGCTCTAAAAACTCATTTCTAGCCATAGAAATTTCATATTCTATTTATCAAGATGCTTTCTCCAAACTAAATTACCTGGATGACATTCATTGTGAGGCATCTGCCTTACAGAATGAGAAACACGTGTTTGCAAGGAAGGGGGGATGCAAGCTCCTTTCATAGACAGATTTTGTGACGTAAATAAGTAGCTGGAAAGCCAGTCTGTGACAATGCCAGTATTTGGAGCTTCTTTAGTCTAATTACAAACTGCTCTATACAGTCCAGTCATTAGCAATGGAACACACTGCTTATTTTATGTACCAATTCAAGTGTTGCATCACACCTGGCCAGTTAAAATCAGAAAAACTGGCCCAAGGAGCCTATGTAAACAACATTTGTGACCAGGAGTACAGCAGATATCACCTTTATCATCTCTCTACTAAATAAATGCAGTTTGAAACAAATGTTTACCAAAGCCTTGCAGTTTGCAAATCTCAGGTGCCTAACAACCATACCCAGGACTGGAAATTACCAAGCTCTGAACATTCAGCTGGACTTTAAAACATGACTGATGAATAAATGAGCCAATAAAGGAACAGTGATCTTGGGAAAAGAAAGGCATCCATACTAAAGAGCATTTGCTCCTCCTCTCTGGAATCAAACAGTTCTTTACTAGGAAACACAAGCATCACTCAAGCACACGTGTAGGGAACGTGGAGGGGACACCAGGTCCAGCATCCTGCTGTGCTGCCTTAGGCAAAAATGCACCCAATTAGCAATGCCAGTACCTGGCCCCAAGCAGCTATGGCAGGAGAGGCATGAGCACTGATCTCCTTTTAACTAGTCTATCACTATTTCAGATTTAAAAAAAATATATAGTAATTGTGTTTTTAAGAACAATGAACTAGACTTTCACTTAATATTAACAGCAAAAAGATGGACAAGTTATTTTTCAATTGCAGTTTGGAAAAAGTATTTGAGCAGCTCTTAACAAATTTATTTTGGATCAAACTGCTTAGTCTTTGTCAAAAAGATTTTATTTCAGATTGAGATGGTTTCGTTAAATTTAAGCATAAACAGATTGTTAACATTTTTAAAATATTTAAGTGACTAGTGTGTCACTTTTAAACTTTTTTCATTTTATGGATAAAACTGCACAAAGGATGTTGCTGAACCTGCAATTAAAACCCAACTGAACAAACCTGAACCATATGAAAAAGCTTTCCTCTATTTCTTGCAAAAAATTCTCTGGCTACTCGAACAACAAAATCCACAGGGCCTATGATATAGCACAAGCAGATATTTAAAATTATGTCTTACTTTAGCTGTTGAGGGAAGGCATCACACAGACATTTGAGAGGCCTGCAGACAGTGCATGCTTTCCCATCCTGTCCCATCTATGGAGAGATCAACTGCAGACAAACATGTTTTCTTTTCACAGCTCACTCAAATCCTTGCTTTCCCTGATCCCATTGTATATGATTCCATTTATCAGGGAAAAAAAAAAATCCAAGAAAAAAGATGCCAGTTTTAGAGATGTGAGAACTAAACTGAATCCATATGGGAACTAAACTGAGACCAGCCATCATTACTGAAGTCAAAGCAAGTCAGTAATCCATCCCATTTTAGAGTTGTCTGCACTATGCTTTGTGAAATTCATTCTGATGAGCAATGATCTCATGTAGAGGAGTGATGAGCCACAGGTTGTCTGTGGAACAACAATGGTTCTTATTTGAAGAAGATACATTTCATCTCTATGTACTGCAACACCAATACACTATCAGAACAAATGTCTCATGTTTGTACACTTATATATCCATGCAAGTGATTTTAAGCACTTCTTTCTAATACACCTGGATTGCCAATGATCTGTCAAGAATAGGTGAGAACAACGGGAGGGTGAACTTGAAAGTGAAGCAAGGCAGGTTTTGATGAACTTTTGTGCTTATGCTTACTCATTTTACTGTCAGTGAAATATTTCTGCCACTTCAGGAAGATGGTGAGAATCCCAGCTTTTTAGTGTCTAGGGACAGTAACTGACACTGAGTAGAGAAGTACACTGGAAAAGGGAAACAAAGCACTAAGGAAAGGAATTACATCAGTGATGCATTTGCTTCACTTGCAGGTTTGCTTCATTTACTCATTTAGGGGGTTTCTTTTTTGGGTTTTTTTTTTGCTACTTCACTTCCTGGATGCCTCAGGTCAAGCTCTTTTTGGTTTTATGTATGTGCTAAAATACACACAGACACACACACACTCACACACTCTCCCCTTTTAAAATGGATGTATGAGCTCCAAAGCACACCCTTGGGCAGCTGTTTGTACCCCAGAAGAGCCTGCATTCCTCTGACCTCCCTAACATGCCTGTTAAAGGCTGCTGGAAGCGATGGGCACTTATTTTGATCTGCAATGTCACATTAGCAGGCAGATAACGTGCAACCACAGATCCATTCCTCAGTGCCTGACAGAGAGGGGACTCTATGAAACAATCTGACTGTGTCTCATTTCAGGTTAGCTAGAAGAGATTGGGGTTTTTGGCGGGAGAAGCATTTGGAGGACTGGGCAGGAGCAGTGCCTGCTATACATACGCACTGCCTATTCTTGGCTTGAAGGTTTATATACAGCAGTGCTCATCCAGAGAGCTGCCTGTTCATGGCTGGGGAAGAGACCCTGCCGATTCACCTTGCCTTGGTCACCTCTGTACAAGATTAATGCAGTGCATTCCTCTGAGCTGGGCTGGAAGTAGAGCAGGTGCAGAAAAGCATCTGTTTTCCCCCGGAGCAGAGAGAACCTCCGTGAGCAGGCAACACCTGCACATTGCCCGGTTGCTGGGCTCAGGTGGCTTCCTGGAGCCATTCACTGTGTTACAAGAGTTTCTTCCAAGTCCTGGGTAGTTCTAGACTCACTCCTAAGTGATATCCTCACACTCAAAGTACTGTCACAGCTATTAAGATCTGCCAGGAAGCTCTTGTTCTAAGACTGAGGTAAGACCTCCTGGGACTGGCAGGCTCTCAGCTAATAGTCTCAGTCTTTGAAATTCATTCCCTTTGGCAGCTTTCCAAAGCCAGATGCTAATGACCTTAGGCATGATGCAAGACCTTTTTATTGGTGTAATTTAAATTTTTTTCTCTTTTTTTTTTTTTTTTTAGTTTCTGAAGTAGCAATGAAACCAGACATGTCTTATCTTTTGAGCAAATGTCCATTTTATCATTGCAAGTAACAACGTCACTTCTGCAGAAACAGTCTGAATCCATCTGACATGTGAAAATGTAACTCAGCTCAGCAGCAGTCAACTACAAAACTTTTGGAATGGTTCTCTACATAACAAAGGAAGAATTTTTAAGGCAGGTTTACGCTCAAATACTTATATCTACTTATTAGACAGCTTTCCAAAGAATTTGGCCTTATGGGCTGAATGCTGACTTTGGTCCATATTCCCAACCTTCTGCCAGGCAATTGTGTGACTACAGGCAGGGATACCTCTCTCTCCCCCGTACTGCCTGTGCAGGGATCTGCCCTATTGCAGAAGCAAGGAATACCCTGGGCTGCACAAAGGGCTGTTTCAGAGCCAGCCAGCCTCGTGCTGTTGTGCCATTACTTAACTGCTTGTAGAGCTTTGAAAACCATACATTCAAATGAATGCAACTTGAGCAAGCTTTTTTCAGGACAACAGTTTCCTGACTTCTTTAACAATTAGTAAGCATCAGCAGAGGATATTCTGAAAGTTTATTCTGTCCAGGCTTCCTCTATCTTCGGGGCAGACGGAGAGGCTCCCTCTGTGGATGTTTCAAAGCAGGAGCCCAAAGCAGATATTTTGCCTAGTTCTGCACAGGACTCTACAGAAATGTTGATACATGGGGCCTAGGAAGATTAGCTTTAGTAAGCATCATCTTTTCTCCCTTCCTTGTCTCTTGCCTCCAGACATACTGGAGAAAACACTACCAGATCAAGATAATAGCATAAAACTTCAGACTTCTTAGTTTAAATTCCCTTTCAAACTTATTTAAAATTAGCTCCTAGTATGTTATCAGCGATAAAAGCAGTAAGAGCGACTGCGTGCCTGCACAAAGACACAGTAAGTAATAACGAGACAGTGTTTTTGTGGTAAATAGATTTTCGTTTGAGACTTAAATCTTGACTATTTTCTTGGATGCGTATTTTATAACAAGTCCACAAATGCTACAAAGCTTAGAAATTACCTTTTGCTCTGCACTTCAATCAACTGCCATAAATATAGAGCAAAAGCACATGTGACTGACTTTCACAAGAAAATAGGCACAACAAACAGGTTTTTTTCTCCTGTTGCAGGGGACTTCAGCTTCTAAACAGACCAGCCACCAAGCTGATGTAGAACAGACAATGAAAGACTCATCTATGTGTAAAACAGCTCTGCAATTCTAATCGGAAACAAATTCATACATTTTCCTTTAAGCTTAAAACTGGGAACAGCAAATTGTTATTTTGGAGTTCTTTGCTTAGCTTTAAAATCTCAGCATTAGGTCACCAGTGCACAAACCCTCAGTGGTGGGGTTACAAAGATGCTGCAGTGCTAATAGGTGAGCACAGAAAGGAGTGCCACACACCACTCCTGCAATCAGGAAATCACTTTCAAGACCAAAGGGGAAGAATTAAAGATGTTTACAAAGCTTCAGCTTTAGAGATTTGCACCTGTTGACAAATCTGTATTTTTTTGAATGGGCAAATAATTCATTCAGCAACTTCTCTCTAAAATTCAGCAGGCTGCATCTGTTCATCTCCTCCAAGAACCTACACAGGTATCAACGTGGAGCTCCAGGTAAAGGTTTGGAAGAACAGCCACCACATTAGCTGTTATCATGGAGATGGGGCAGGATCACAAGCTCTGCAGCTGGAGCCAAAGGATGAAGCCTCCTGCTGCATTCCAGTGGCAGGCTCCTGATCTCTGTGCATTAAAGAAATGTAATCTCAGCTGAGCACTGGGGTTATACTGGACTTCCTGTACTTGACTATGAGAAGTACCTGGCACATTCTGCCACACTAATGGTATTTAGGCTCTTTGCAGAGGTTGGTCCCTGAAGATGTGACCGGGGACTTTTCCCACCCTGCTTTTATGCTGGCTGATGTTGCAAAGGAAGGCAAGCACTCACTGTTAAATATTCTCTCCCTGACAGGCGCTGCTGCAGCACTCAGTAGAATTCTGATCAGTCATGCTGCTTTTACAGTTCAGTTGTGGATACTTTCAGAGTATTTCTAATGATCTATTATTAATTGCCAAGAATTACATTCCAGTCTTAAATTCAGAGAATGTGCAACTTTCAGCTGTCAAGGACAGTAATTCAGTAATTAAATTGTAAGTGTCAAAAGCTGTATGTGGACTGATTTATACTAATTTGAACAACCTTGTTCATCTAGATGAAATAATGAAAGAAAAGCAGGGAAAAGGCATTTGAGTAACTGGTCTCACTAAACCAGCATACAAGTGCTTAACTGAATTAAGTGTGCTGGTGTCAGTATTTCAGTGAGAAGTGAGGAATACAAGCTGACCACAAACTGTAAAGAAAACGTATTTGGAAAAGGTCAAATAAAGGGAAAAATTCCAATTTACAAGCCAGATCCCTAGCACACCTCAGAGTGGTATAACACCACTGAAGTTAGTTAAACTGTGCCATTTCCCACTGAGTAGAGGTTTTGTCCTGTGTTTGTGCAAAAGAAAATGACAATGTAAACTAATTTGTAAAGTAAAAACCTGGCAGATCTGCAAAACACTCTGCTGCTTGACTCTTTGGTTAGGGTAAGTATTCCAAGGCTGTATAAAGAAAAGGGGGAAAAAAAAAGAAAGGAAAAAAAAGAGGACTGGAAACTCCACCTGGATGCTATCAGTCTTGCCCAAGTAAACAGTACTGACATTAGTGCTAGCCTGCTGAGTGGTACAGGTTAGAAAGGGTCACAAAGGCAAAATGGTGACCAAACGTGCCTTGAGGTAGAGATGCTCTGGAATCTGTCACAAAAGAAGAGAGCTGAAAGCTCATTTTATCTAGAAGTCATTTCATTTTAGAGTTCAAAACAATTAAAAGACATTGAAAGAATTGTACAAACATGGATTATATCAAGACAGAAACAATCTCCTTTTTCATATAAACATGCCCTCAACTACATGCATACAGTGTGATGTGTATTGTTCTTGAGATAACAGTGCAGCACACCATAAAATGACAAGGGAATGTGTAAGAGGGATAGCAAAAACCCCCCATCATAAATAGTTTTCCTCATAATATTAAACAAATACTCATACCCATAACATAACTAAAAAATTCTGTCTAAAGCAAAGAAAAGAAAGCAAGCAAATACCAAAGAATTTAGTTGTGATGTTCCAATAACTAAATGAAGTTTTTTGCTCAAGTCCCTTGAGATAAACTTTCTTTTGACAATCAACTTGTTAAGTTGCCTAAATTTGCAAATCAGAGAAATATCTATTAGTATATAACAATCACTTATCTATTAGTATATAATAATCACTGAGTTGCAAAAACTATTTTATAAGGTTTCTTTTCATCTAGCTTTAAATTCACTCGAAAACATTAAGGGAAACAACCTACAACAATTACTTGAATTTTCTAGTTTGCTTTCTTTCTCTTTTGTCTACAAAAGCAACCCTGAAACCACATCTGGAAGTCCCAACTACTGAAAACTAAATTTTACCAGTAATATTTTCGTAAGAAAAACTACATAAATGAAGGATTTTTTTTAAGGTCACTTCCAGTTCCCTTGATGTTTCAGTCCATACCAAGGAAACAGGACAAAGTATGAGAGATACTTGCACGTGGCATTAAGCAACGAGACTCAGTGTTCATAGATTTTGACAACTGTCCAAGTCTACAACCAGGCTGAGAGGCTATGGCCCACTCAGAAATGAAATGGTTAATAAACCTTAACTGATCCTTTTCCAGGCATGTTCAAATAGCACAGGAAAAAAAAAAAAAAAAAAAAGCCGCAACAGTGAAGTTCTGAACTAATTTTACTTCTCCTACAGCATGCCAGGAAGTGTATTACATGCCATTGGCGAGATACCAAACCTGTGACTCTGGGGGGATGACTGAAGGAATCCTCACAATTCTACATCTTGGAAATAAATTCTGTGCTAGAAGGAAAAGCTCTGTAACACATGCCATCTGGTACCCTTTGCCTGCTTTTTATGAAAAGGGAGAGAAGAGGGAGAGGCTGCTTCCTTGTGTATAGACCAAGACAGGGTGAGCCAAAAGCAGCTTGGGGCAAGATCAGCAGAAACAGCAACTCAGCAGGTGCTTTTCTCTCCCTGTTGCATCTCTGCAGAACAGGGCATTTCCAGAAGTCTCAGTATCAATCTCAGTTATCTCAGATTCATATCAGGAAGCTTATTATAGTAAGTGGGAGTGTCATTTGGCCCATTAATTGCAGGAGAATAGCACCTAATTGCATTGTAAATGCAAAGGGTTATGCTGAAGCCACTATACTGCACAGAACTCAGCTCTCAACTATTGCATGATTTTTCCTTTAAAATATAATTTGCAATATGTCTTAAGCAAAACCCAAAGCTATTCTCAAAATTTAAAATCAACTGTTTTATTTAAGCCTAAAATAAGTGAATAAAAGCTCAACTGAAATCAGCATTGTATCATATTCTGAGAATCCACATGAGAAGCAATAACTGCTTCAAGATTAGATTACCAAAAGGATAGTTCAGTAATTCTTTGAGAAACACTTTCTTTAAGTAGTGGAGAAAAATTCAAATACAGGTAAGACTCATATCCAGACAGGTAAAGAAGTGTCTACCATTCATCCTCAGTGCCCCAATAGGCTGTCCTAACTCTTCTTTATCCTGCTAGGAGTTAAAGCAGAAATGGCTATGAGCCAGTGTGAGCTAGCCCCAAGGAAATTCCTGCAGAGTAGCAGGAGGCATATTGGGAACTGGCTTGAGCATTTCTGCATTCCAGCTCTCTCCAGTGGCTGTAATGACACAGCAGGGCCATCTGCAGCCACATTTCAGTTTGGGCAACACCCAGGCTGCTCTAACCTGGAGAATGGGCCCAAGTGCCTCATCTGGCTGAGGAAACAGGCACTGAAGTGATACAAAGCTCCTTTCCACAGATAGGAACTCTGCACTGATACAGTGATTTATTTGGGTCATTCATTAGATTCTTGTAGGACTTGTCCCACGTAAGTTAAAGTTGGTATTCAAATCTCACAAGACAAAGAACACGATAGGAAATCACTAGCATAATAAAAATCAATCATTTATAATGTAAGAACTTGCAATACTATTGTAACACTTTGTTCTACAATAAGGCAGTAAAAGTTATTAAACAAGCAGTGCTTATTTATATTATGTAACATAAGCAGTTTGTATCATATCTGGGGTCTATTTTCCTCTGAGTGCAAATATTTAACTCCCATTAATGTTAACAAGAGGTTACCTAGCATGTACTTTGGCAAGAGAATAAAACCTGAATTTTAACATTAATCTTAAGCAAGCTTTCAACTTGAAAGAATCTTAAGAGTACCTTGTATTAACACTATCTTAATTGCCCTGAAATCTGGATTTTGCGTGAAGCATACACACAGATAAAGCTAACTTGTGTTAACTTTAAATTGCACATTTTAGGATAATGGGAAATAACTGTGTCACCTTTCTGTAAACTGCATAGCTTGCACTGTGAAGGCACTGTTAGCAGAGACAGCGATAACATCTTTGAAGAATTCTCTGTTTTGAAGAACATTTTTTCCCTAGCTCTGCTCCCTAGCAGAAACTTAACTCACACTATTTTTCACAGTAAGAATAGTGGGGGAAATCCCTACTACATTTGCAAATGAAACAACTTTTTGGCATTCTCTATTTACAGTTTGGGTAATCTCCTTGTTCACATTCACACTCTCAGTGAGGACAGGGAGGTAGCATAGATACAAAGCACAAGTGGAATCTGGCCGTTTTCATTTTGTGAAACTGCTTTGATCATGATTCTCTCAAGACATTATTTTAAACTCGAATGCAATTGACCGCTATTGCACCATATGTTCCTTATGTGTGAGCTCTGTCTTGTTCATTAATTTTTATGCCACTACTGTTGGAATTCAGCCAGTGTAATGTGGAGGCAATTAGCAATGTCAGAGTGTTCATGCCAGCATATAATGAGAGAGAGAGAAGGAGAGAGAAAGAGAGAAATGGGCAGATCATGCCTCCTGCTACAAGCAAGGGTCCTCTTCAGAGGCTTTTTAAAAAATGTTATTTGAAAACTGAAATATCTAATAAAAACAAGTGACAAGAAAGAAAAGTCTTGTTACAGAAGTAAAATTTACTTGCTCATAAAAACTCTCCTACAACTTTTTAATATGCTCACCTATTTTCAGAGGATGAAACTGAAGATGCCCTGTGGCCTGATGACCTTGACTTTTAATCTTACAAACACTGTGGTCTGCTAAAGCTCTGTATCAAACTGCTCAATTTTAGCCTACAAAAAAAGATGCATGCATATACTAGAACAGAAAAGTGCATTAAATAATATGTGTTCCAATGACATGACCAAATCTGTGGCTTCTTGTTTTCTTACAAAATCCCTACTATTGCAAATCTTGCAATCTGAGATTTATGCCATTTGCCATTCTTGTTGCTATTTGTGTTAAGTTTACAAGATAAAGTGTGACATATGTCTGAAGTTCTAGGGAGTACTGGAGACCTCACTAAAGTCTCCATCTTTTCCCACTCTCAGCATCACACACACAGACACCCCCACCTTTCCTTCCAGTGGGCCAGTTTCAGAATACAAATGCAGCTACAGAAATAAAATATAACAATAAAATAAATGAAATATTTTATTTACACATACTACAATAAAATAAAAACTAGAAAAACTGCAGTATTAGAAATCTTTTGCCCATAAGTCCGTAAGTAGGACTCCTCTACTCAATTCTCACAGTATCTTCCCATTGAACTCCACATTATTCTCCCATGAAAGAAAAGATAAAACCACTATATACACAGAAGCCCCTTCATAGTGAAACAAGTGGAAACTTGTTTTTCTTGTGTAAACATCTACAGGTATGTTTACAAAGCAGATAACTCAAAAACCTGAATAATCGAGAGAATGGTTCCAGCTGAGGACTCCAGATCCACATTCTCCAGTGGTTCCTTCCACTGCACATTGGGATTCAGACCCAGGCTTGGCTTTCACAGTCCATTAAGAAGACAGACAACTTCAAAGTTCGCTAGGGACATGGTTCTCAGTTCTACAGATTTTAATGGTTTAATTATCTATTTGCATGTGAAGTCATTAAGCAACTCTGTACTAATATGGTTACTAAGAGATACCTCCCACTGCAATCATTTAAATAACTGTTACAGTAGCATGATGCTGCTTGTGGTAAGGGTCTTGTGGCTTAGTGGCAGCCTTTCACTTTTGAAAGCTTGGCAACTGTATAAAGGTAGTTTGGCTAATCCACCTTAATTCGTCCCAGATATTTACCCTCATCACAAAAATCACAGCATCTGGCCAGCTTCGTAGTGTACAGCCATCTTTACAGAGCCCCATTCAGAGGTTTGCAAAGGCTTTGCTGCCCTGATTTAAGACACACAAAGAGCCTGCTCCAAAGCCCACGGAGGTCCAAGTCACGGCTTATTGGGCTCAGAAGACATTTATGCAGTTTGGCAGCATGGCTTGCCTGGGATCCAGCTACTGTCATTTGTTCAAACTTCATGAGCAATAGAATTCTGTAATTTTGAATTACAGAAACTTTTCAGGAAGTTTCTAAAGCAGGTTACAGAAGTATCAAAAACTTTCTAAACTGCATGAGTTTTAGTGGAACTTAGTCTAAACCAAATGTTTTAGCAGCATGAAATTAGACAGCCTTATTGAAAAGATGAAATTAATCACTTGCTTGAATGGAAATTTTGTTTTGAAAACACCTTTTTTCCCCTCAATTAATTTGGACTTGTATATTATATATTATATTAAATACTGAGAAAGAATTGTGGCAGAAACCTGTAGATTTCTGTAGCTTAGCAGCTTCCCCATACCTGTTTGTGTCTTCAGTACATGTAGCAAAGAGATCTGCATGGCTATTTAAAGCCAAGAGCAAACCCCATCTTTATGTCAGTGACAAACAATTAGATCTATTAATTACTGAACATTTACTTATTCTACTAGAAAGGGGAAAAACCATGTGCTGTCATAAACTCAATGAAGTCAACTAAATTATCAAAGCAATACAGTTCAGCTAACAGGAGTGAGCAAAGCAGTGACATTTGAAAAGTATGTTCTTCTCTTATTTCCATGTTATTTACAGTAATAAAACAGGAGAGTTTAATTTTAATTGCATGTTAAGAGTAGAAAAGGAAGGGGAAAGCTTAGAGAGCAGTCATGAGGTGACTGGATTTAGAAACAAACCCAAGTACTACTGAATAGCAGGGTAAGTCTTCAGTCAAATGTTATTAGAACAATTAATGGAGTCCCTACACTGCAAACTAATCCAGTGATTTCAGTTTCCTCTGTTAAGATTTTTTAAGAAGTTGGTATGCTTGCATGTTGCAGGCAAGACTAATTTAGACAAAAAGCTTTGATAGCTTCACAGAAATTTCACATTAATAGCTGGATTTAACTCACAGATCATATTAGCCAATGCTGTCTCTCAGGTATGTCCACCACAGTTTTAACAGGGTGTCCTTCAAGAGGAGCAACAGCAAACTCTGCTCTCTAAGGCTGTGCAGTTGTGGGCCTGTGGCTTCCCCCCTCTGGCACTCACTGCCAAGGCCCTCCTCTCCTCAGTGCTCCTAATGTGCTCAGACACCCGGGATGCAGGGAGAGGCTGTACATTCAGCACACAGCATGACACAAATGCCAGCTACAGTCACAAACTTGCCCCAACCAATTCTGCTTCCGATATAAATTGTGTGTCAGACACAGAGCTGGCAGGAGGCAGTTTCACAGGGAAATGGCAACAAGGACAGAATTTTATTTCCGAAGCAAACCTTTATTTCCTCCTGTCTTTGTCTAGAGCTCTCTCCAAAGCCAAAGAATTCACACAGGACGAAAGAAAAACTCCAGTTCTTCTGCCTCAAAATCTAAGGAATGTGCTGCACGCTGCAAAACTGCAAGTGAGCAGGAACGGTGCAAGAAGTCTCCGTTTCTGTGGAGACCCAGGCACTGATAACATTTGGTTGCTGAACAGACTCCTCCTAACGTGTAATGTATAATCCTCCCAAAACATGCATACAACATGACCCTGGCACCTAGCTGGGACAGCACAAGTCTTCCCAAGCTTATACTTATGGGTAGTTGATACTTAACTGCAGATTTCTTTCTAGCTGTAGATTTGTCAGCAGAGGTTCCTCTGTCCTTTCTGAGACCCCCAACTAACACACACACAGCAGGTACAGGGTATCTATTCAGACAGGCTGGCTGAATTCCGACCACTTCTTCCCACTGCTGGATTTTGTGGATCAAGCCTCAGTAGCACTGGACATTGCCAGCAGCACACTGAGTAGTGCAGGTAAGTTCCAGAGCTACTGCCTACGAATCGCTGCTATGGAAACTACCACACCTTTCAAATCTACACTCAGGATGCATTTTCAAGCTTTTCCCCTCAAAGCAAAGACCAGAAGGACACTCAATTCAGAATTCAGAGTTCAGAATATAAGCTGAAATTCAGAGATAATCAGTCAATTTGAAAAGAAGTACAAGGCTAAACTGATCTAATTGCACCTTAGTGTAATTCACAGAAGCAGCTGGCAGAAGAAAAGAAATCCAGAGGTAATCCTTTTGCCCACAGATTTCAGAGGAAGGAACTGTGGTATTTACCTTCTATCATAGTTCTAAAATTCATCTGCTATGCACTTTTGAGCACACCACCTAAAATTTCCATACTTTCCTTTTCTCTTATAAAAAAAATTGATATTACCTGTTATCTGGCTCACTGATCAGGTTGGATTTATTTTTTGTGAAGAACTTGATATCCTTTGGGATAAGGTGCTGTATAGGTGACAACTATTACTACTCTATTCTTGTAATGACTCCAGGACAGCCCAGGGAGTCAAACAGCAAGGCTGTCCCACTAAACACAAAAACAGCTTTACAAGAAGTAAAATTTAAAATAATAAAATCTGGACATTCAAGAGAATTAAATAAGAGACCAGCTTGTAGTTTTCAAGTGCAGTCATCTGAGTCAGCTCTCTAAGGAGTGCCAAGGGCTAAATTCATCCCTGAGCTATGCTGGCTTCTGCCAATGTAAACCAGGACACGCGGCCTCTGCCAGCAAAGCTGGGAGAGGCAGCAGCAGTGGAAAGCACCCACTGCCTTCCTCTTTGTTGGGGGTCTAAATGCAGTGGCAGCAGCACTAAGAGAGGCCTGGCAAGGCAGATTCACAGCTGTGGGAGCCTGAGGTGTCATGGTGTGCACATGGGAACATCTTTTACTCTGGGCTCTGTTACAGAGGTTTAAGGAGATTTTAAAGCAGTCTTTGGCAGAGTCTACTGTAACCAAACCTTTTGCAAATCAAGGCAGGGGCTTATAATGGAAGTGTCACTGACAAAAAGAGGAGTAAACTCTTGAGAGGAATGGGATTTTGTCCATCTTCAGATTCCGCTGTGCAGTTTGTATCAGTGGACAAGTTTGCCAGCCTGTGTTGCATAACACAACTTAATGTACAGTGAGATTGAGTCTGTGATTTAACTGGCAAACAGCTGTGTGGCTCAGATGTTTTAAGGGAAAGGCAGAATACCGTGTACAGAAAACTGTCCTCATTCCCCTGTGAACAGAGTGGCAAAAACACAGGCACCTCCACTATGCCAGCTGCAGTGTAGCAGTCCTCACTTGGCAAGATATAAAAAAGAAGATTAACAAGTATAATAGCATTTTACTGTGCTCTTTAGAGTGAAAAAGCATTTGTATGTTACCACTACTGATGGTCCAAACCCACAATGCTGAAACTAAACAGAGAATACAGATCTGAACCTTCATCCAAACCCCACCCTCAGTTCTTTGTTAGATCCAAGACTGGAAGGTACCTATTTTCTCTCTTCTGGGAGGCTGGTGTTTTGCAAGGCCCCAAATTCATATGCTTCACAGCTGAAAACCTTGAGAGAATTGCAATTTTGATAGCCACAAACCAGACTTGCCAACCTAACTGGTAAGCCCCAAACTAAGCCTCAACCCAAAGCATGCACCACTGCCCAGTCTCTCCCAGGTTGGAGCTCTGCCAGCAGATGAAGCCAGAAGCTGCCCAGGTATACCTTGCATTATGAGGATGGCTCCAAGTATAATCCAGGGGAATACACAAAGATTTGGCTTTATGCAAAGGCTAAATTGTGACTGAGTGTCTCATCTTGGTCCCCGTTGGAGCGGAGCCCAAAACCACCACACGCTTTGGCACTGTTTGTTGTACTTGGCAATCCTCGCTCGAGCTAGGTGGGTGCATTGGCAGCACTTGTGAGGAACCCCTCCTCTTTAATTGGTGGGAATGTACCTGTAAGGCTGAGCTGTGTTTGGTAAGGCTAAGTGTTCCCGCAAGGGAAAACGACTCGAGACAATGCAGTTGGTGTTTAGAGTAACAAGACAGAGGATGACTGAGGCACTCTTTCATGTTACCTGGAGGGCCCTGTTAAGCTCTTGCTGCTTTCTGTTGTTTCACCAAGAAACTGTGTCCCTTGCTTTAGTTAAAGGGAAAGCTGATGAAATAGTGAGACAGCCCAAAAGAGTTTTCCCCCAATAATTGAGAGAAGCCTGGACCACATTTAGCTTCAGTCACTATTTTGTCCCATGTCAGAGGCTAAAAAAACACAAATACAGCTTTTGCCTTGAACTGTCTAAAGCAAAGAAATTAAAAGTTACAACTGCTGCTCTTTTTAATTTATTAAAATAATTTCTTAAAAACTGGAACATTACATGAAAATTAAACTTTGTTCTACTTACAGGCTGCCTAGCGCTTTGTTTTGGTTTTTTTATGTAACAAGAGCTGGTGACATTTCCTAAAGCTAGGCATACATTGCATGCATTGACTTGAGAGTTATTAATTCTACATGCACAGGATATAAGGGGTTTCAATGGTGTTGTGATTTGAACATTAGTAGGAGTGTTTTCTCCGAGCTCCATGCCTTTGCATTACATGACAGAAGGCTCTGTATCACTTCCTGCAAAAAATTCAAGATGTCCAGAAGTACGTGACTATTCAAATGGAGTCTCAGACACCCCAAGACTGAAATTATCACAGAAACAGATAGCTGAAAACTCATCTCTTGTATTCCATTCAGTAGAGGGCAGTGGCAGATAAAAGCCGTGCACGCCCATCAACCTGTGTGAAGTCCTGCCTCCAAGCTGGGTGGCTGCCATGAATCAAATGGCAGCAAACACACCAGGCAGGCAGGAAGAAAATGGTGGAATCAGTGCTTTTGCTCACGATCCTTCATTCACTCATTCCCATCTCCCCCCCTACCCTCATGCTCCCCACTTTTTTTTCCTTCTGCAATGAGTGTTATCATCAAGGCCAAATGCCTTCTACAAGGTGTTCCTCCTGAAAAGACGGCAGGAAATAAAAATGCTCAGAACCTTATGGGATCAAGTTCTTAATGGCTCTAAATGAGAGTAAAATAAACACATGCACATGTGCATGCATGCACACACACACCCAGCACCTATTTGTCAGACCTTTTTACCTGACAAGGAGAACACAAGCTGGAAAAAGACTGTTGCCCAGTGGCAAAGGCACTCAGAGACACGGGGGAGTAACTTTTAGCACAGTCCTCGCATTTAGCAAATTAATCAATCCATTGTTATGGTTACAATTAAATACAAGTGCCAAGAAATACAGCAAGAATGTTACAGTTTGCTCCATTACCTCACAATTACACATACAGTGTCACTTCACCAACACTCATTTCTCAGCCTGTGCAACTGAGCAAGAAAAAGAAACATACATTTATTGTTAATAGCATGTAGCATTGGACATCTAAATTTTACACACATGAATATATACGAACAACTGTATATACCCCAAACTTTTCTGATCTAAAATACCTTACCCCAACAATCTTAAAGCATATGAGAAAAGAAGGAAAGCCCTATTGTATAATGGAGATTCCAAGTTTGACCAAGTTAAAGACCAAAAAAACAGAAGCCCAGTCAGGAACACCGGAAACAGGAATTTCAAAAAAAATCTATTTGTTTTCAGAGAAAAAAAGTGCAGTTCCAGTTCTTTTATTACAGGTACAGAACAATTTTGCCACAAGGGAATATATCTTTATGACTTATTACAATTATCTCAAATAGAATTACTGTTGAATGAATGCAAGAAGCACAGTGCTTGTATGCCTTTACATTCTTGTGTAAGCTGCTAAATGCTGCCTGGCAAGAAATAACTGACTCATTAAAAAAAATCCCCTGCACTATAACTGGTGGGGAGAAAAAAGGCAATGACGACTACATGGACAGATTGCCATTAGTGCAAGTCACTGCAGCATTTCTAAAGATCAGACAGTTTTATCTGGCTGGCTGCAGAGTGGACAAGACAGGCAAGTGGCACTCGGGTCTGACTGCCGAGTGCTGTCCTGTCAGGCTTTGCCTCAGCGTGCCTCCACCTGCATCCCCTCCTGGGCTCCCTCTGGCCTACAGCCTTTGCAGAGACCTATCTGCAACTGCCAGCCTTTATAACTGCTGAATGACACTTCCTATCAGCAGCTACTTAATGAAAGAGGCTTTCCAAGAGAAGGATCAAGCGTCAGCCAACTTTGTCCTTCTCTTCTGGAAAACCCTACGGGTCCAAATGAGAGCCTGTTTAGCTGCCCTGCCACAGGACTCTACCTCAGTGCTTTAAATCCAGCCCAGTTTCATCACTGGCCTGTTAACTCTTCAGCTGGAATGGATTTGCTGGGGGAAAGCACAACAGCCTTTCCCTCCCATCCCACAGCACTGCTCAGGGCACTGCTTGTATTGGGGCTCACGTGGAGAAGTCGCAGCTAAGTAGCTCTGAAACCCACATCCAAATGATGGCTGCACTAGCCCTGCTCTTCAAACAGGGAAGTACAGCTTTATTCTGCTCTCATTTCAAGCATTCAATAATTTGAGCTAAATTTAGCTGCAGAACTTTATTTACATTGAGAAACAAACCCCATATTTACTATGCTGGATGATGCCATTCTTTTTACATACACATTTGTATATAAGCAACAACATTCACTTTTTATCTTTGAAAGAAAAGGAAAAAAAACCCCAAAATTAAGAAATGGCCACCGGTGCAATCTACTGAAGCACACACTGAAATAAAGTACCTATTACAGCGGCAAAGAGACAAAAAGGCATGAAAACAACACTAAACATGTAAAATTAAACCTTTGGGTTTTAGCAAGGTATGGCCACCAGAGCCCTGAAGAAGCTTCCAGTTAGCAAGCTGGCAGATTTTTAACTAATATATCCTGATTAAGTTGATAGCTGGTATTCATTGCAATCATTTGAGGGTATCTGAGAATCCTGAGCAATTTTAACTCCTCCATAAAAATATCTGGAAGGAAGCCTTTTGGGCTAACATTGACTCAGCTACTGGTGACCAGCTGCTTTGCTGTGGTAGCAGTAAACTGCAAAGTCCTGTACTTACAGAACACAGTAAACACCAAACCTTTAAATACAGAAACAACACACTCAGCAACTATTTATTTGCTACCTTGTCTCTGTGGGAAAAGCCCGGCAACTTTCTCATAAGCCTGCCTAGCAAAGCCCTGCATGGATTTCCTTCTGCATGACACATGGGAACCTACTGCTTTCTCAGGAAGAGCCATAACTTGTAATCTTTGCCCAGATTTGTACATCCAGACATGGGGCTGGGGCTTGGCAGTGGTCAGTATGCAAAATGCTCCCACACACCTAACCTCAGAGGGAAAATTCATAGAGAATCCACCCCGTGTAGCCAGCAGAGGCAAAGCACAGCTGTCTGCAACCATCTGAATGTCTCAGCCTTGGTCATCTTGATCTTTTTAATGACCCTGCATATCAGCAGAACACAGGCATCTGTTCAAAAGAACCTCGCAGCTCCTGACAGAGCAGAGCACACATCAAAGTCGAGCAGGTCAGATTCTGCCCTCACTAGATACATTAATTCAGAATAACTCAAATGAAATCAACAGAATTATCAGTCATTAACACTACAAGTAACCAAGAACTAAATTTGCATAGCTGTATTTGCACTGTAACTTACACAGATGTGTTAGCTTTTGTACTTCAAAATAGCTAAATGCTCTTTAGCCTAAGTATTTTTCATTTTCCTCTGGCAAAATAACAGGTAGTTTCTAAAGAAGACAGGAGACTGATGATATTTCTCTAAGAACCTTTTGTTGCTGGCAATACTGAGATGGCAGCAAATGCAACAGATCTGTAATACATCTCAGGGTACAAAGAGTTAATCTCCTTTCTTACAGATCATCTGTATCAGTCCAGATGCTTGGTTGGAAGGAAATATAAGCCAAGTGCCTGGTCTAGTACAGCAGACTAAAGAATAAAAATATTTTTATGTTCTGTGCTTATAAAATATCCTATTTTCTGTGTAGTACCAGTTATGTTTAGAACCCTCCTTCAAAGATTTTCTTTTCATACTGAGAAAAATAGACCCATACACTCCTTGTTAAAAAACACCTCTGCCTAAATGTCCGACCTCCACTGTGAAAACTGATCCTTTGGTGTTGGTCTGCATCTTTATTGTGCCTTCAAACCTAAATGTTAAAATAAAACCAAGACAATAGAAATCACAGTAAAGTGCCACTTAGAGTCAATGTAAAGTTTATAATCCTACACAGTCCATTCTTCTGTTATGCTGATGACAAGTTAATTTGGCTGATAAAAGGGAAACAAAAAGCAAGGAAGTAATCCTCTTTTACAGAATATTATTCAAACAATAATAACTTCCTTTGCATAACACTTATTTCATTCCATCATTACTACTATTATTACTACTATCTTAAACTATGACAGATTGTGAAGGGTCAGAGATAATTTTTATCAATCAGCCTCCCTTTGTCTTTGGCAGGTTTAATCATGTCACTTGGAATGTAGCATGAGGGGCCTGATGAAATTGGAAAAGCATGTGAAGATAAAAATCACTCTCAGATGAATTCAGACACTTCCTGCCACTCTGCAGATGCCACAGTGCTGCAAGCCACCCTCCCAGGAGAGATGATTCACCTGGAAGGAGGGCCAGGCTCTGCCAGATGTGTAGGAGGCTGCCTGAGACCCACATGCTAACACTGTCTCAATTGTATGAAGCATATGCTTTCAGTCAAGGGTGAAAAATGCAGGCACCAGCACATGCCAAAAGTCTTTCAAGCATGGCCCACCAGTCAGCCTGAAGCTTAATGCACTGATCCATCGAGTCAGCAGATGTGTGTCACCACAGTACAAGTTGAAGCTGGTTAAAGCAATAAAAGAGTGAAGTGACCTAATCCAGACATTCAAATTTCACAAAGAAAACTACATTGTTGTCACTTTGGGGGCCTTAATGTGGGACTTTAAGCACAAACACTGAAAGCCTTCTTGGAGTAAAAAGGTATGTTGCTGCAAAAACATAAATCCCAACCCTAAGCTACACTTGTACTGATTTCAAGTTGATCTGATAAAAGCATAGCACAGCTTTCCTTTTTAGTACTCCACATACAGAAAAGAACATCTGCAGAATTTTATTGCTAGAGCCATAAATGCTCCTTATCCGCTTGGTTTGAGGCAGAAGTCCAAAAATACCTTGATAGAAAGTTTATTTGCAAAGTACCACGACGTACTTGGTAGAGCCAGTGAGTTATACAACATATTCTTCCACTCCTGGCTAAGTGCTGTCGGTGTCAGCTAAGAGTCCAGCTATAGAACCTGGCTCCACAATGCCTGGGAACTCCTCCCTCCTTTCCATTTAATAATCATTTAGTGGGTACTATATTTCCCGACACACTCAAAGTCAAAGCACACTTTACAGTGAAAATATTCACCTTGTTCACATGCAGAAGGATTTGTTTAAAGAAACCAGATCTCCTTAGCACTCAGAGATCAACCCAACACTGGATGTGTGCAAACCCACTTCACTGTCAACACAGATGCTTCAAACAGCTTGTTCAGAGGTGGGTGATAAGATGTAGTTCTCACTGGGCAAACACAATTAGGCAGACAAAGATTTTTCTTGAAGTCTTTTCTGTCTATCATCTGCAATCCAGTCTACAGATCTTTCTTAAGTATTGCTGTTTGTAACAGCCAGGTCTCTGGAATAATTCTGATGTTTCACAATGACCTCATTGTGCTTTGACATAGCTTTCCTGAGCTGTGGCCTGTGGCAAACACACACCTGCTCTATTTATGCCCAAGAGGCCAAAAAAAACCCCAACTCAACTTCAAATAATATTCAAGTTCAAACAACAAGCAGGGTTCTTCTGCCTTAAGAAAAGTCCATCTTGCAATCCACTTTGCAAAACGTGATAGCTGGTCATTTAAAAGTTAACTCTTAGGAACCACTACAGATGAGAGCTACAAAAATTCATGCCAGCTTAAAGGGGAAAAACACCCACAGTGCACCTGAAGTTTTGTCATGTTCCTCCCCATTTCTCCATTTACAAGTGTTGATTATTACCACTGATTCATAGCAGGGGCTTCCCATAACCTAAGGTCAGGACTAAGCCTGAGACTGCACCAGGAATCAAATGTCTGCATCACAAAAAGAAGGTCACAAAACCAAAATCTATAGAAGTACAGGACAAAAGGCAACAAAGACACAGGACACAGATGGCAATGCCAGGAACAGAAGTAAAAAGCAAAAAAAAAAGTGAACATAAATACACACACATATATACTTGTGCCCCTTGTATTGAACCTATCCAGATAATGAAGAATGTTTTAAATGATGTTTGTAAAAAACATTTTTAATTAATTTGGGTTGGGTTTTGGGGTTCTTTCTTTTCCAGTTTCTGATTTTTTCATTGCCATGCTCACCTGGAAGCTACACTGGGCTAAAAAAGACTTCTGGCAACTACCCTTACACCAAATACCTTCTGCATATCGGCTTTGCAATACTTTGCATCATCCATAGTCTTCATTAGCAAATTTGCCCTTTAACCTCAATAGCACCCATCTGACATTTCCACAGCTTCAGAGCCTTTTCTTCCTCCACCAAAGCACGTTTTGGAGTGGTTTCAGGGCAAATTCTTTGATTCTGGTGCTGGAGCATTAATGAGGAAAAAAAAATAAAATAGGAGAGAACAGTTGAATGTTTCAAGAGCAAATGAGTAAGACAAAAGTAGAGCTCCAGAACTATGTTTTTTCACAACTCCTTTTCTCATGTCTTCTGTGAAAAAATTTCTGAATGCTAGTTGCCCAATTCAAAAAGCTTTTATTCCTCAGAGGAATAAATAATGTGCTGTGACTCCTATGGGAGAGTAACTAGAGACTAACAGGAATGAAAGTGAAGGGTGCTCAAGACATCCCTGGTGGTGCTTTAAGGTTTCGTCTTTGGCTGTAGGGGTAAAACTGGACTCCACAGGAGCCAAAATAACAAATGTGCAACCTAACAAAAGTGTATTTAGAGACAGGAAAGAAAAGACAGCAGTGAAACGACAGAACACAAAGAAATAGCAGGTATCAAGTTGAGTTTTCTTTTAGTCTAAGACAAACTATACCTCTGCACTACCTAAATACTATTGAAAGCTCATTATAGCATTTGTTTTCATGGTTTATATAAAACCATACATGCTGCCTCATATAAACCAAAGGAAACCATATTAAAACCCCATATGAAATCATACTAAAAAGCCCCATATAAAGCCATGTAAAACCATATGCTACCTTCAGTATTAGTTAGGGTAAAATTAACTTATTAATCATTTTTCTATACTATGTGCTGTCAAAGCATTCACTGCTTATTTCTTTTTTGGGACTAATATGGAGAGAATAAACTGGAGCTCTTCAGGCTTTACCACTTCTTCCTCCCCAAGTGAGTACCACAGATGTACTGCTGTGACCCTTCTATCAGCTCATGCTCCTGAAGAGCTAAAGAAAATAAGAAATTCTGCAGAACAACAGAAGTGTACTGATTGAGATACATTCATGCTTTTTTTTTTTTTTTGGCAAAAATAACTGTTATTAAAGAGTTAAGCCACTGTATGTGTGGGCGAACCACTTTTTGTAATTGCTATCTACCTACAGATCTTGAGAGAGATGTGGATCTTCTGAAATGAAGGGTGCAGACTCAAGTCTTTTTAAACCAATAAAAATACCAACATTTAAGTGGGTTTTTTTTTTTTCCATAGATGCTTTGTATGCAAATCACTCAGATCAGATAGAAAATTAAAGACTTCTCCTTGGACAAAACATTGTCATTTGAACTTGGCAAAATACATGGCTGCCAAAAGAAATCTAAACTGTATTTGACAAAGTTCTTCACTTTCCCATCACAACTTCATTATATGGTTTTTATTTGCAACATACACATATTAACATGAAAAATAATCATGTCTTGATCTTCCTGCTTCTTCAGAATAAGCCATTCTGTAGCACTCTGTATATTCACCACCAAAATCCCCTAGGTCTGCAGTGCAAGAACTCTCTCTCCATCCATCAGAAAGAAGCCCTTTTAAAACTTGTCTCTCTTGCATCTCAGTCAAAACACAGCAATGTGTGTACACAACGCTGCATTATTTCAGAGATTATTTCTGAAATATCCCAAATAAATATTTTAGGGGCCTGTTGTAAGGATGTACAACAGTATTTCTTCATGGCAATGAAGCAGCTACATGGAAAGAGGTTAAAGACTGAAATTAGACCCAACTGGTGCCAGTGTTGGACCCTCTCAGTGCTCTGTTTCCCAGAGCCTCCCTTCTGTAATGCCATATTCAATACAACTTTAGTGTAAGACATACACACTTCATAGCTTACATTCAGTGTGACCACAGTTTCCTGTCTTTGGGCTTAATCCTGCCAAACGTTTTCTTCCATGAGTAATCTCTGCTCACAAAAGGTGTATCATGGAGGCCTGCACTCACATAGAAACAACACTTCTGAGGATGGAATTAGAGCACAAGTGTCAAGCAAACAACTGGTGGGAGCTGCAAAATAGCTCCTGGCCCATGGACTCCACATAAATGTTGGCTTGTGTCAGAAGTGCATAGCAGTGCATGGGGCAGAGTGCTGACTCCCACAGCAAGATTTCACAGAGCTCTGCAGACCTTTCTGCAGGTACCACTTGCAGCCTGGAAGCAGTAAAGTCACATTTGCATTGAGTCTTCCTCATAGGGTTTAAGCCAGGACAAAACTATGCAAGGGTAGCTATGCCACTTCCCCAAAGCAAATCAGCCTCAAACTGGTTCAGGCAGTGCCAAATATCGAGGAGCAGTATATTGGTATTCAAATTTAGATTTTATCTATGTGTAACTGTGCAGAATTTTGTAACTTTGCTGTAAGTGGTCCTTCTACACGCCAGAACACAGAGTAGATTTGGCATCTTTGGATAGAGACTGGTGCCTGCAGCTTGCAATTCCACAGTTTGCTTTGAAGCTTCAGCTTTCTCCCTTGCAGCGGTTTGACAATGGTCATGATTCAGCATATTCAACATGCTTAGATAAAGATGGCTTTTCCTTTATCATTTGGAAAGAAAACAACAAGGACTTTTTTTAGCCTTCTGTCATATTAATGAACCAGTTAAGATTTTACAGTCCTTTCACTCTTCCGAGGACACAAACTAATTCCTGCTCCTTCCTTGTACCCCAAAGGGAGTGTTACAATCAGATATAAATACATCTAATTTTTCATCCAACCAGAACTACAAAAGTAGACAGAAGATGGAGCAACACTTGTGCTTCCCAGGAATGTCAGACAGTATTCAAACAACACTCAGCAGAACCACCCTGAGGTGCTTTTCTCCATATTGTTCCCAGCACCAGGCAGGCCCCCAAATTAACTGTGATCCATTATTTCATTGAATGTGACCATGAGGTCAGTGGGAGTTGCCAGGACTAGGCCTTCCTACATTCGTGGAAGGAAATATTTCCTTTTCTTTAATACTTCTTATCTATCCTACCTGTATACATAACATCTGTAACAAGCTCAATCAATTAATTAGAGTATTTCTCTTAAAACCCACATTAACTCACTGACTGGAATCTACTGATTTTCCAAATACTCTTTAGATTTAGAGTGTGTTACTGTTTAGATTTTTTCATTCCTGCACAATGATCTGGATGTGCTTGGTAGGTTTCTGACAATAATTCACTCCACATAGAGCACACTCTCTCAGAGTGTGATTAATGACTACTTGATTTGTGTGCAAATAGTCTAGTACAGACTTTTGGATTCTTTCACTTCAAACAGTCACAACTGCAAAGAAGATGAACATACTACATATTTCAGAAAGGACCATTTATACCATAGCACTAAGCTGCATTAATTCCTATGAAAGAAGCTGTGCCCTCACAGAGTTATTTTAGGGGAACCTTCTACACTTTTGAATGCTAGGGCAGCACTTAGGCCCAATATATAATCTAGTATTTCTAATAAATTATTTGCCTCCTTATATATATACTGCCCCCTCAAAATGTCAAAATTGCATTGTGGGCAGCAAGAAACTGTCCTGCAGCCTTAGACATGCTCTTATAACAAGAAAGAATCTGTGGAAGGAAACAACTCGGAGAGCTGATAATGGTTTGGGGGCTTTTACAGTGGACTTAGGGATCAGCATTTCAGTTTGACTTGCATTTCACTTAAGCCTTTGTAGTGTCCTTCACAACCCAAGTGCAAACTGAGTCCTCACAGTTATGCTGGTCCCACAGCCAAGCAAGATATCTCAGCTTTGAGAGAAGTCATTTTTTCCACACATACATGATGAGGTACAAGTTTTGAAGTCAAAGCATTATTAGAGAGATGCCAAAATTGACTTCACTCCCTGCTGAATGCCGACCCTCCAGGTACATTCAGCAACTGCTATAACTAAATGCAACTGGCCACAGTTGGCATGCCCTGATACTGCATTTGTTCAAACAGATATTCCACCTAGACTGATGCCAGAACTCACGCGTGTTCCAACAGTGAAGGCTGTGAAACATCAGGTTGTGACAGCTGGCTTTAAAATAAAAACTGTCCAATGAAATATATGAAAACATAAACAAGAGGACTCTTGTTAGCCCCGGGAATTCAGTCATTTTCTCAAGGCTTGTTTTAGGTTTACTACATTTATCAAATGTATGCCTTTAATGCATACATAGTTCCACCTACTTATAAAGTGAACAGCTGAGTACAAAATGAGAAGTACCTTCTGTGCAGAGAAATAAAAGATAGCATCTCTCAGCTTCCTCATTACTTTAACCACTATGACCTGCAGAAAGCAAGTAAGAGGTCATCAAAATGCTATGGCAGTGCTCCATTTCATGTTGCAAATTCAGAAATCAGGAACTTCAAGGTCAAAGTGTTTGCTGTATTTTGGCTTTTCTTTCGTTTTTTGCACAAACCAGAGAAAGTACAAGACATGCACTCATCTACAATTTTAGAACTACAAGACACTAAGACAGCAATTAAGAGGTGCAATTTCTAGATACAGTTCACCTGCAGACAACTGAGAATGCAACTGCTCCTCTGATGCAGAAGGATGCAAAAGTCCAGTTGCTTTCACTTAGAAACCTCCTTTATTTACTAATCAGAAGGCAGCAGATAGGTTGAAAGTTCCCGCCAGAGCAGTCATGACTACTGTTAGGAAACCCATGACACTGCTTCAAGGCTCTTTAGGAAAAAGGGCTCCAGCTTTCCAAGGATATAATTTCAGCCTGTGACATGAATCAGGTCCTTCTAGGGAATACCTACACACTATTTCTTAACTTTGAAGAATCTTCCTTGGTATTTAATAATTCAGAATCACTTGAAAAGTAAGGTTCTAATTTTCATTAGATGCCAAAATTACTTTTAAATTTTTCTCTGTAACAACGTATTTTCTGTGCACCTTGTAAACCATTGAGTGCTGTAAAAATGCCCAAACAGGCTCTTCCCCTGGGGTGTAAAAGACCAAAGGAAAAAACCCACCAAATATCCTTTCCTCTTAGAATAAATAATAATTGCAAAATGACATGCTTAGGCTTAAGAAAAACAGTAGATTCAAGGGATAATTTTACAGAAATTACAGTCTTTTCATGATTATTTTTGTCTAAAGGCAGAGCTCCTCTAGCAAGGAGGGTGATCATTAAAGGAAGAACTGAGAAAAAACTCTGCATAACTACTTTTTCTGTATTGTAAGCCCCTTTAGTACTCATTTTTCCAGTCATGAAATGTCTATTTGATCTTTTTTTTTGAATGTGACGTGCAAGAGTGCTTTTTCTTGCCTTACAGCATCATTCTAAATAAACCACCAAGCACTATTTGATTCTTCACCTTAAACAAGAAACATTTGCATCTCCAACTTCTTCAGCTCACAAAAAACCTCATCACACTGTATCCTGCTAAAGCTGATCCAGAGAAATGGTCATTAGCTCCTGTCTTGTCCCATGCCAGATATTGCTACTTCCCTACTGTCATCTCCTCCACTTACATTCTGAAATATCTACTTTAGGAGTTGTGGGGTTTTTTTTGGTAGGGAATCTTGAGAGGAAACTTCACGAAGAGTGAAGGAAAGGAAAACCTATTGCTTGTGAGTTTTAATAATGGTAAGACACAAGAACTCTGAAGCATATACATGGTTTGGAGTTTTGGAAGGAAACAAACTCATTATGTCCTAGGAAACATTTACTGAATTAATTGATCTGAAATCATAATCTTTTCATTAAGTGTTAAAATTTCTTCAAATATAAATCTTCTTAAACTTCAAGCTCTGTTTTGTATACACTGTCAAGTATTACACCTGGATCCTGTAGGTACAGCAATAGTCTACAGGAAAAGATACAGGTTATGGTGAGAAAGATACAGGTTATGGTTCCTTCCCAGAGGAAAATGCACCTGCAACTCTGACTGTACTGAACAGGGTAAGTGGTCAGGGTTAGCTTATCCACTTAATAGGCTTGAGGGCAAATATTTTCTGTTTGGTCCAAGCCCACAACAGGTTATTGCCACTGGCAAAGTGAACTGCTCTGGACCTGTTTTAAGAAGAACTGAGGTAGACTGGGGCTAAGCTGCCCTTCCCTTTTGGGTGCTAAAGTCACCTGGAAAGGCACACAGCAGAGCATGGACACAGTATTCCCTGAGGAGTACTGCAGCCCACAGAAAGCCCTGTGTGAGGCACCCAGGCAGTGAGAGCTGTCTACAGAGTCCCCCTCTACATCTGCAAAGGATTTTGTCTGTGTCTGAAAAGCCTTCACTGCAATAAAGCATGGGATACAGCAATTCCTACCCCCGATTTACATCAACACAGCTTTGATAACAGTGGAGATACTTGGGCTTCAAAACTGAGTGCTTTGACACAAGACCTCTACTAGAAGCACTAAGATAGACTTTATGTATATTTTATGCTCTACCATACAGTGCATCCACTAAACAGTACACTTAGAAAACCTAGTTTAAAAAAGGCTTTTCTAACTCTGTACTACCAATTACATCATAAAAATGCACTTATGAGAGATGTTAGAAACGGTAATAATTTTTTAGACAGTATTTGTTAATATATATTTTAGAATAGCCAATATTTTTATAAATATTTAAATTACATCAGGCATTACACAGTCCTTATATTTTATGCTTTGAAGTGCACAGCCATGGCATGCTTTTGTCATTGTTACAGCAGAGTGAGTCTGGTATTTCAGATCAAACATGGTATGTAGTCCAGATGTGTTAGCTGTCACTCTCTGAGTAAACATTTCTGATGGACAGTGTGTTAACAACAGACTATTACTCATGATGTTGCATGATGTTACAGAAAGTTAGCCTGAGTGTCAGAGATAACACCAGTGAGAGCTGCTGGTGGAAGTGATGCAGACTGGTATGTTTACAGTCATTTTTGTCATGTGTGTCCCCCATTTACTCTTCAAGGGAGAACCAAATATGGTTTGAACAACTCCCCATGGGGACTATGGTGGAAATACAGAGCTATCTGATCTGAGGGGCAGGACTCGTATGGAATAATTACCAAGAGTGTTAAACAATGCAATATTAAATTAATAATTGTGCAATTAAACTATTAAATACATGCAGGTTTGCCTGAAGTGCTAAGCACATTAATTCATATTCCTATTTCTGTGTCCTTTTAAGAGGATACTTGCCAGGTGTCTTAGATTAACAGATGTTAAATGACAAAATGTTTATCAGTCCCTACAAAAGCAGCACAAGCAGCAGTATCTATAATTTAAGTTTCTCTTTGCACAGGCAGACCTCAGTCTGGGACAGAAGAGACCCTTCCAACACAGAGTCACCATTCATCTTCTACAAACACTCACCCATCAGCTTCCCTTCTGTCACAGGGAGAAGGGGTGTCCAACTGCTAACACAGTACTGTGCCTTTGTGTCTTGGCACATCTCTGGAAAAACAGGATGCAGGCTTGGGACACAGCACAGAGATCTGCAAATTCCAGCAGCTGTGCAGAGGGCACCTTCTGCCATGCATGGACAGCCTGAACAAAGCCAGCTCTGCTAGACCTGTGTTGGCTTCCCCTGGGCCCACGCTGGGAGTGTCTGCACCTTGCTCCTCACATCGAGCCAGCGGCAGCAGAAGCTTTGCTGGCAGGGGCGAAGAAGGTTTAGAGTGCCACAAGTGCAAGGCAAAGGTCAGCAGTCCTGGCAAGGTGGGAAAGGTGTTTTTTCTAGTCTGGTTAGACCCCAGTATTTGAGAACTGTTAACAGAGATCCCTAAACTGTCCTCACAGCCATGACTTCTGGCTGTTGAGCTGAATACCAGCCATTTCAAAGTCCTTTTTCATCCCTCCACTTCTTAAGATATGACTGTTTTGATACTCTGCTCCACTGGTCACTCCTGACAACTGAAAAAAACAGGCAGCATCTAATGTGCAATTATGTGCCTGCCGAGGACCTGGAGTCCCAAGGCTAGATGTGTTACACCATAGAGAATTACAGGTGATTATATAAAGAATTGCACATTCATATGCTAACAAGTATCATGAGACCTGCATGAGAAGAGGACACTGGTCTATTCTCCTCACCCAGATCTGCCACTCTACAACGCAAAATCTGACTGGCAGGATATTGTGTCCTTGGGACCACCCAGCAGCTCAGGCCCCTTAGGTCTGATCTAAGATTACAGAGCATTCTTATTTTTCTTCAACAACTCACAGAAGGGATAAGTTGTGCATGAAATGTGGTTAAGTAAGCTGCTCCACTTTTTTTTTTTTTTTAACTGAAAAGATGTTTCGTAGTACAAAATGTGACTGGAAATTTCAAGAGACTTTCAGTATTATTGTACAGACACTCCACCCCCCCACCCCAAAACATATCAAACAAACCCAGCTATTCCACATGAGAAAACACAACATCCCTTCAAGTTACAAACACACTTAAAATACATTATGCCACTTTGTCACCTCAGGCTAATCTACACAGTATCACTGCCTCCAACTGAATCACATTGCCTTTTGCCAACTGGAGATAGTCCATCCTCAGTGCAACAAATTCCAATTTTCAGATTTCTCTAAAATTGCAGAAAACTGCAGGAAGCATAAAGTCCACTGCCTAACATACTAGGGCTTAATTTTATTCTTAAAATGGCAGCAATGTATGCTTTTGGTTGTGGAGGTGTGCCAGAAGTGCTACAATTAGGGTTGTGCTGTCACTTCAATAATAAACCTGATTTTCTGAGGGTTTGCAAAAACCCCAGATTTAACAGAAAAGCTTGCTGCAGGCTGAAATGTTTTGTATAAGATCTCAGCCAGGGGATAACTTGTTTCCAACATTCTGAAAATATTAATCAGGTGCTTCAAATGTCAGAATTTAAATGTGCTTGAAGAAGCAAAATACTAAAAAAGAACATTTAGTTATGAATTCTTAGTGCAGAGCAAGTTGATTCTGAGATCCTATCAGAAATACTATGCAGAAGAATCCCAAATGTTTGGGGGTGTTTTTTGTACCGTTTGGGTTTTTTCTTCTTCTTGGTTTTTTGTTTTTTTTTTTTTTTTTTTTTTCAAACAAGCAAAAAGCAACTGGGATTAGCTTGATCCAAAAAAGACTTATTTATGCAATTTTAAAAAAGGAGGAAAAACCCCC